>VXBJ01000362.1:151341-165396 GCA_013400055.1 Nycticryphes semicollaris
TAAGCCCCCAAGGATCAGAGCTCTGATGAAGAAGACTGAAGGATCCTGAAGACACAGAATTGAAATTCCATGGAAGCAGGCTCTCTACACGTACACAGAAGAATGCTGTCAAAAAAGCAATTAAACTGTTTAAAAAAGAAAAAAATATAAATAAAAGGGTATGTGTTTTTGTGACTGGGTTGTTCCCAATCAAGGAAGGAGCCTTTCTTCGATTTCAGTATTTCTTAGTTGATTTATCAAACACCAATCCTAATATAAAATACCATGCTCAGTTTTTATTGGTTTATGGTTAGGAGTTTATGACAACACCAAGCCAAATTCAATCTCTTTCTGACCCCATGAAAACCAGCTACAAGTGAATTTGACTACTATAACTATTAATAAGCTCCTTAAGCCCTACTGTAACTACTAATAAGCTCCTTAAATTCTATGTAACATACTGTATTTGTAAAAATACCACTAGGCAGCAATCTGACAGTTCAGTGATTTGGAGTGAACCGTATCAAAGCCTTTCTATTCAACACTGAATATTGTCTCAGATGCCCGAGAACATGACAGAAGATTAAACATTTATCTTGTGCCTTTTGCTCACACCACAGAAGCACTCTCTAGATTTCTTGGCCGAAACACCTTCCTCATTGATACTGTCATACACCACTTGCACACAAGGGTATTCCATTGCTTGTGTTACTTACTTATTAACGTAAAGCAACAGAGATCCACTATGAAAGCAAGGCTATTGCTTCACTATTGATTGTGACCCTTTCCCAACCTTACTTCTGTTTAAAATTAGAAATCTGAAGGTGAAAGACACTGACTCTGAAAGAATTTTAGTGTTCCACAGTCTAAAGCATGACATTATTTGCCTGCCACTGCTGTTCTCCCCCGTAGCACAGACATCAGGAGGTACATCTCCATATCTCAGGGTTTTTTTTCCTTCTTTTAGCTTCTTAGTTTAAGCTAGAGATGAGGCAGGGTTTCGCATTCAGAGGGCACAGTATGACCTGGGGCAATTTTGACAAGTGGCCCCTGTTCTGTGCACAACAGTCACTTACTGGTACAGTAGACAGGACATTCTGCAGTGATAGCAGAATTTGTAAAACTGTCCCCTTAGAGCTCACAGTTCAGTGCCACTAATACATCCTTCAGTATAAATAAATGCATGGATAGTTCACCTCTTGCTGCAAATACACAGCTGGTTTTTTTTAGTATGTACTAAATTCATCTGGGCAAAAGACAAAATTAGAGATAATCTCTCTTCACTATTAAGAAACCTAAACACTTCTATTCTCAAACATCGAAACTAAGATCTGTAAGTGTATGTAGCTGCATCTTGATAATGCACTGTTTCCTCTCNGTCATAGGCTTACTCAACACTGTAATAGTTATACTGCAAACAAACTGCAATCTCTTAACTTATCGCTCATTCTTCAAACTTACATTTAGAAGTATATTCTTTTACCTCTGCCTTCTGTGGCTTTTATTAAGGAACCCTCTTTCCCCCTAATTCTTAGTGTCAGCAACCTTTAAAGTGATATGCATATGTTTTTTAAAAAGGAGAAGATTCAACTGAAATATTTCTAAGTATTACTTTAAAGGTATCGGTGTACTTTTGGCTACTGTTTGGTTTAGGTAAAACCTATGATGTTGTTAAATTCACTCAACTTAATTGAGGCTACTTTGTGGTCATAGAGGAAGAAAAATTAAGAGAATAAACTATACACCTTAATTGCTATTCTTCTGAGTAACAGTAAGATTTTGAATTCATGCTTAAGACTGCAGTTATAAAAAACAATCTGTCTCTAACCCAGCAATTCTGTGCTAGGGTTGGTGGTTTTGTTTGTTGGGGGGGTTTTGTTGTTGTTTTTTAATTAAAACAACTGTAATCCAACAATAAATTAGCCCCACTTCCCCTCAAAATGAGCACTCATTCAGGATCAAGCTTCTGCATTCTCCATGCATTACAGATAATTCCATGCCTTCTACCAAACAGTTGAATATTTCTACACTATTATAAATTTGTGTGAACAAATCACAAGTAATGCTTTGGGTAATTTTCTGAACACAAAGATGAATTTTTGAACAGAGATAACCAGCACCAATCTTGAGTTTTGGTTGTAAATTCTAGGTAAGGGGGAAGCACACAAACATTCACAAAAAAGGCATTGTTTGCTAACGATTTCCTAATCATACAAACAGTTTTCCCCATATAACCATGGCAAAAGAGTGAGGGAACTACAAAAGTTGTTTGCAATGGAAAATATTAATAATGAAAGTTAAGCAGGTAACTGCTAATTACTCAAATCTACTATTACTAAATTTGCAGAATCTGTATTATGTGTCCAGACATCTCTCCAAGGATCACAAACAAACATGTGTATACTAGCTGGAGAACTACTGCATAAAATAAACACAAAATAGCAAAGACAACTAAAAATAAATACCAGGAAGTAAAACCATTAAGAAATTCAGAAGTATAAAAATACCTGGAAAATTGGAAGCGCAGCTACAGTCTATCAGCATCAAATTCAGTTTTACATCCTTTTTACTTCATCTCAGCACTCCAAGAGCTGCTTATAATGGCTTGACTCACATATTCGTTTGTGTGAGGTGCACCCCCTCCCCTCCCTGCCCCCCAAAACACTGCGGTCACGAAAACAAACCAGAGTGAAAACAGCTATTTGTTACTGCAATATTGATGCTTCTACTGGAGCGATGAACAACCACCAAAATGCTGAGGATTTATGCGCAAGGCAAAAAACTAAAGGTGGTCAGTTCTGATTTGAACAAGTACAGGATGTCAAATGTTTTTTACAGCTTGCTGGCTAAGAAAGCACAACTAAGGGAAGCCGATACAGCACACAAATATTATCAATGCATATTTTAGTACATTATCAGTAAATTTTCGTATCAACTCGAGCTGAAAAATAGAACTGAATAACTCCTCCTAGCTCTTTTCCCAGTTTCTAACGAATGTTTTGTCAGATGTTGATGCATTAGCTAGACTGCTATATCAAATACTTTACAGGGAACTTGTAAAGTGTAACAAGCTCTGGGTTCTAACAGAGCGTGTAAAAGTTGTTATTTCAGAAAAGCTTTCTGGATCCCTCTTGATTGCACTGGTATAGCTCACACACAACATTTTAAAATCTGTCTTCCCTGCAACTTTGGCATGCACACAGGAACAAAACTGTGTGAACATTTCCAATCTGTACCAGCATTCTTTCTGCTTTAAAGGACACATACAGAATTAAGAAAAATAAGAAGCTATTTTCTAAGTTCTATGAAGTTTTATATTTCATTATAATGGTTATTAAAATGTTCATTTCCCCCTGATTTTATCACCAAAAAAAAAAAAAAAGAAGAAAAAACTAATGCTCAGTCTAGTGGATCTACCAAAAAGAAAGCCAGGCCTGTCTTAAAATACAACTTCAATTTCTATGTTAGTACTTTTAAAAAAAAACTTTGTAACATTTTTAAAGATATAAAAATATAAAAAAAAAATATATAACAAGATTTTTTTTCAAGTTCTCCAGTAAACATATCCTTAGATTATTACACTATTACCTCCAGAAAAGATTATTCTATTTTTATAGTTCTAGTTTACAAAACCAGAAGTATATAGAATTATTGCTGGTACAAGAGAAAAAAAACAGAACAATCCTTCTCCAAATAACAATATCCATGTAATACAAACCAGCTATAGAATGGAAAGCATTTTAGAGGGAAACAGGTTGCCCTTTTAAGTACATTCAATTGTTAAAAATTAAAAATCAAAACCATATTAGCTAACTATTAGTTTTCTATGCTTTTCATTAATTTCTAGCTTTAAGATTTTTTTAAAAAAATAGTTTTATTAAATTCTCAGAAAATTTGCTCATTTAGCCCAGAAAGCAGTCACAGGCCTAGTTTAAAATTTCGTGATCTCCTAAGCTAGCACCATTTTGTATGAAAGGAAGCCATGCAGGTATTGCTGTTTAAATCTTCTACCTCTATAATCTACAGCAAAGCATTTCTTGTCCTCCATGGAATACTTGATACTCAAGTAGCATTTTGCAGGAACCCTGGTGGTCTGTACACAGGATCAGTATCCAAAGCACTGCTGGGAAAGTGGAAAACACATTAGTCAGTGTTAACCATACTGCCTTTCTAATTGCTATCTTATCTGAAATTGGTAAATAGTAATAAATCATAGGACAGTAAAATGGCAATATATATACAAAAAAAATTTTGGCCTGATATGTAAATAAAACTATTTCCACTAAACAAACCCACAAATTTTAAATTTGGATTTTTTTTGCATCTCAGCATTGTATGGCACTGTAACACCTAAAGGCAAAACCAGGCCCATAGCTCAGAATGCAACCCCACTTTTAAAGGGCTAAATTTGCTGCATGTCTGCTTCCAAAGATTTAGGGTCAGAGTGACAATGCTATAAAACAAGGGTCAAAGCACAGAAAGACCAAGGCCACAGAACAAAGAGCTTTTCGTGTCCTGAAAGAAGTTGCTTTTTGTAAGCCTGCCTTCTGGCTTAGACAGTAAATTTGTCTTTTTCTTGACATCATCCCTACGCTGCTCCTGCAGAATGCCAGGCAACTGTATCACTTATGAAAGGTGAGATCGAGGAATCAACTCAGTTGTTAAGGGAATCCACTAGTTAACAGCAGAGGAATGCCTCCTTATAATTGCTGTAACTTTTCCCAATCCTTAGCTGCATTTCTACAAGTTTATTATTTAATTACTCACTTCAGCAGAAATTTCAAGTGTCCTTAACACCACTGGGGTGCAGATCTCTAGTCATACAATTAATTTAGATTACTGTTTATTCAGTGGTAGCTGAGGAAATATGCAGGAGAAGCAATGCAGAAGGCTGTTTGAATCTCCCCCCCCCTCCCTTCCCCCCCCCCCCCCGGTGAAATACTCATAGAAGAGATACTGTCTAACACAGATGTGTATACTCCCCTTCAAAAACATTTCTGGGTTGGTTCCCTACTTCCCCCATCAGTGAGACCCACTACTCACAGAACTGAGATAATGCAAAAATAAAATGGTGCTTCCTAAAGCTGCCACAGATTGGAAAGCAGTGAAATTCAGTTTTCCAGCTAGAAAATGAACTTCACTTAGGATATGCTTTTTCAGAACAACTACTACAGCTTTGCCAAATGAAAGGCATTTTATCCACTGGGGAAACAAAAACAAAAAAAGAAAAAATGAAAAAAAAAGATAAGGATGCTGGGTGCCTCTTATGGCTTTATATTAAGCTAGATTTTCAATATTTCACTAACAAGCTTAAAGTAAAACCATGCTGAATTAACCAGAAGTTTATATATTAAGAAAAAAAATTATAAGCAAATTCTTAAAGAACACTGCTAGTCAAATAAAAAAATACAAAACTGTACTTTCAGCTATCTAGTACATATCCACAAACGAAAAAGAAGACATTATTCTCTAAACAATTAGCATTTAGCTTTTTTTTTTTTTTTTAAGAGCTAGTTGACAGTATGCTCTTTGAGCAAACATCAGTATTGCAAGAAGTCTCTCTTCATCATAACCCAAACCTACATGGGAGAATTAGAATTATGACTAAGCTGTGCATTATCTTTTTTAGTGGGTCTAAAGCATGAAATTTTTAAATCAGATCTTCCTTACTTCAAGTAATTATTTTCCCCTTCATAACAGATGGCTTCTGCCCTCAAAGTTACTATATTTAAATATTTTTTTTCAGTCCTACTAACTTACTTAAATTCAGAACTGGAAATTCAGATATGTGGAATTAGGTTAAAAAAAATATATAAAAATAAACCAACCCTTACCTTTCATCTGTGGAGATCTACAATGGTTTCTGAGTTTCAGTGCCAGCAAAACATAAGTTTTTTGTTTTCAAAAGGAAACAGATTCCTTCTTTGCTTTTCTTCTACATTAAGCCATAACAAGTCTGATTCCCATTTTAAACATTAAATGTAGTATTTAAGAACATTATTTGGTTTTTTTTCTTCCTGTATTAAAATTAAAAAATATCTTGCTATAGAAAAAGCCTAGGGTAACATATGAAAGGCCTACTCCAATCATCCTACACTTTCTGAAGGAAATGATTACTCCTCATCTCTTAAGAAGCACTGGTGCGAGTATACTGATTTTCCTTGTGGTGAATAGCAGCCCACAAGTTAAGGAACTGATGCAAACTGGCAGATTTCCCCTTCTAATTCTGAGTCATATGCGTCATCTTTTTGTCAAAAGCTGGGAAGAAAAAGAGTCTCTCTTCCAGCCTGCCACATGAAACCACCTGCTTAAACACAGAACAGACCAATATTGCAATATTGGTCTGCACATTGCTGCTCCTTACACATTTGTTCCTGCTTCATTGAAATAAATAAAATTCTGAAGACAGCCTTAACGTTAACTTAATGACAGAATTTAACTCTTTGATTCAGGGCCAAAAATCAAGGTGGTGAAAGGAGGGGAAAAAACCAAACCAGAACAACAACAAAAAAGGAGCTAAGAGCCATGTTGGCGTGAAAACGCTTATTCTTAAATTGGTAGCATCTTACCTGCAAAAGGCTAAGGATTTAGTTCCTTAAAAGCTTACATGTATGCTTGGCTTAAGCACCTGAGTATTCAGCTTGATTTGATATAAATATTCACATTCTCAAATCAAGAGTTCATGTGTGTGCTTAAAAATCTCTTTATCACTGTATGTGATTATCAAGTAATTCCTTAACATCCTTCCCCCCACCCCCCAACCCAAAAACCTCCCCTAAACCCCACAGAATCTAACAACTTCATTGAGTTAAATTCCACATTTTTTTTTTTCCTTTTTCTTTTCTGTGCATTTTACAAATTAAGAAGTGGGAAAACTATTTTCTTCCTTCACGGATTCATCAAGGTCATTGTTGGACCGTGTGATGACACAATCTCTCTTCCAGAGGCTCCAGCACCGATTAAGGTTGGGCGCATCACTGCCAGCAGATAATGCTTTTTTCAAATTGCACTGGAGTTGCTGATCAGACCTGCAGAAGACAGGTGTAAATATTTACTGTAACAATGCACTGTAGTATTTCTGTCAATTTGTGGCACTGCCAGAGTGATTGTAAGTCAGCATTTTTTATAAAAACAAAGCAAAACACTGGAAAGCCTTTGAAGTAAGTGTAAGTTTTAGATATTTATAAGAAGTTGTGCAAAAAAATGCAAAGATAATTCTGCTTGAAAAACTGGTAGTTACAATGATCATGTAATTTTAATCTTTCATTAGCTTTTTTATATCTGATATGTATGTATATCAAATTAGATCAAGAGAGGTATAAACACACACAATTATAAAATGCCCTTGTGTTGAAATTTGTCCTGTGGCACAAGCATTTACATGACTGGGTGTGTACATTTCAATATGAGAGAATTTGCATTGCTAAAATAAGAATTCTGGAGTGCTTTTCAAGAACCATGACATCACCATTTGCATTACAGGTTATTATTTACAAGCATTCAGGATGTTCTGTAAATCTATAATGAACACAACCATGAAAGCTGTAATTTATTATGTAATGCACTGTTATATAAATTGTTTAAATCGTGCACAATATACACAGATGATTTCTCCTCAGTTAAATGTGAAATACAGCACCTGATTGCTCATCTCATTTCAGCTATATTTAATTTATTTTTTTTTTTAACATTAGATATATTTTCCTTGATGGACACAAAGTACCTGCCTGATGCCTTACTCTGTGATATGGTTTGGGATTTTTGTTGCTTTTTAAACAATATGCATTATTTATACTGCCTTATTAATTTGCATACCTTTGCAGTATTTTCTAAGAATATTTTTTTACTCCCCCTATATTCTATTTTCCTCGATACTTAACAAAAGGCATTTAAGTTTCAGTGCAATGTTACCTTACCTCCCAAAGCCCAGTACCTTTCAGAGAAAGGGTTGAAGGTAGCACAGGAGAGCAAATTCCAAACAAACAAACAAAACCCACCAGTGGAGAAGCTACGCCTGTTTGACGGTGGCAAGAGTGAGTTAAGACCCTGTGGAAGATGTTTCTTAACTTCTAATTCAGCAAAGCATACGAACTGGCTTGACTTCCTCCTCATTCAGTGGAGCACTCAAGGATATGAAAAGCCAGTTAAAGAAATGATTTAGGAGGGTAATCACAAAGACCAGCTTTCGCCTGGGGGAGACCCTGGGAAAGCCTCCACAGACTCCCTCCTCTTTTCCACCCCAGGGCCACAGACACCCATAACTGTTCTGGGGTAAACTGCTGCTTTGAATTGCCCTCTAGTGTTAGCCTTCATGAATTCCTACCTCAGTGACAAAGTCTGCTCAGGTTTTTACATAATGGAAAGTGGGTCAGCAACATAAGTTATATTAATCTAAAAATAAAACAAACTAGAAAATTTTCACAGCATTTTGAATGACCATCTTCAGGTCAGAAGACTGTGAGGTTAACAAAGTATTACACTCAAAAAAATGCCAGAAGAAATCTGTATAGCTAAATAAATAAAAAAAAAAAGACAATACATTTAAGAGCTAACTTATGAACATTCTTCTGTTTAATTTCCCTTACTTTCTTATGTAGTTCCACAAACTTATCAATTTCTGAAGCAAACAGTATTCACAGCCAAATTCACTGTAATTACAGTGACATAGCTGGGATCAAAACCTTAATGAAAATTGAAGAGTTGGTGTAAAAACAGAACACAGTCTAGCAGTGCTAATACCCTGGAAGGAATTATTCTCTCACTGCTAATTCAAAAGTCTCCTAGTTACACTCTAAACCTGGATGCAAAACAGGCACCATGCAAATGAAGATTCAGATTTTAAACCCGGTAATTCCAGAAAGAAAAGTGCAAGCATTTCCCTGAGAGTTTGTTTCAAACCTTATTTTTTCTACTCCATGAATTTAGGACTTCAGTTCTTACAGAGAAGGTATTAGGAACACTTGCATATCACACAGGCTGTGGATTTCCACATATATAGCATTAAAGATAAGCATATGACCCTCTGTTTAAAAAAATACTCTGGTCATACAATCCCTAACTATTACTCACTCTGCCTGAGAACTGAAACATTGTTAGATTTAGGTGATAAACAAATGAAGAAAAATACACATTTGACTGCTCCTTGCGTAACTCCTGTGCTTGGCATTAAAAGCATCATCTCTCTCTCCTGAGAGCCTGGAACAAATCTTTTGGGTTTGAGGAGTGTGGGGATCACTACATAACCCTTCTTTTTGATAATGAGGTTTTTTGCCTGTGCAAGACACAAACGTAAGTGTGACAGTATCAACAGAGAACTCTGTTCTGCAATAGACTTTTGAATATGTATTTTGATTTAGACTGTCTCATACGAGCGATTACAGTGTTCCACAACAGATGGAGCATCCTCCTTTTCTAATTCTTGATCTTGACTAAAATATGGACTAGCTTGTAACAGGAGAAAAGCAAAGTGTTTTCAAAATTACTAAAGTGGAAACACATTTAAGACCACAGTATCTAACCATTCTACCAAGAGAAAAATTTTGCTCCAGAAGAATACAGAAGCTTTAAAGCAAATGTTTTTATTTATTAGATCCACTGGAAGAAACATCTAAAGCTAAAATTGATTTATATTATGCTGTATCTATTTTGAAGTAGTACCTTATCAGTTAAAGTTCAGAAGATCACAATTATCTCCATAATTATAATGCTTTCAAAATGGTTATGTTAACTTTCATACTAATACTTAAATCCATTTCCTTCTGTAAGGAGAGGGGGAATTAAAAAAAAAAAAAAAGTAATTAAAAATCTCTCTTCATACTAAGAAGTGGATGGAAAAAAAAATAATGAAAATCCTTGGCCTGAAGGGTAAAAAAAAAAAGCCAACAAAACCCATAAAGAAAAAAAACCCATAAGACACAAGAAATAAAAAGCAAGCTCTTAAAATTTAGCAGGTTAGTGGAAAGGTGTAAAATATTTTAGAGATATTCACAAATTACTAAGATTTTTAAGTACTGCACAAATTAAAAAAATACATATTGGTGATTTCTTGCTTTGAACACATTATCTTAGTAGTATAGTTTGCTAAAAAGCACTATTTTTTCCAAATATTGCTGTAAAGATTTAGAATAATGTAACAGAAAAAAACTTGTTCCCTGAAAAAAATGCTGCCCCAAAAAAACTTAGAAAAAATGGATTGTGGATATCCATGTATTTAAAATAAATTCAAAATTAACAAAACTAGAAACAGTGGTTTATTCAAACACACTACTCATTTAGCAGTTGCTAGCAGTTGCATCTTCAACAAAGCCCTTTTTGTGGGATGTTAGTGTGTGAACAGCAGTCTAAAACAAGGTGGATTAACGAGCTATCAATACAGTAGTTGATCATTTAAGAACACTGCTTACATTTCTCATTCCCCCACCCACAGTTTAAATGTATGGGTTTACATAAATTTCTACATAGCTTTTTGTTGAAATAAATAAATAAATAAAAACAAAGTAATAAAATAGGGGCAATACCTTAGTCCCGTGTGTTTGAGTGAGAATAATAAACATTTAAATATCCTAATTAGCATGTTTTAACTATTTTTCCTAAAAAAATTGTATGTAATTTGTTTTTCTTTTCCTATTGCCCTGCAAAACCATTTTAGCAACAGACAAGGAAAAATGAGGTGTAAGTATACTACTCTTAAATCCTTCCTATACATGTTTCATTAAATGCCTAATCTAATAATAAAAGTTAATGTCTATTTAAATCTAATAGTATACAAAACTCCATTTTAAAATAATGCTAGGGCTGGATCTAGTTTAAACTAACAAAATCCAGAAAATTCAGTTGTTTCAGATTTCAGAACTTACACAGAGCCATGCCTAAGATATCAGAGGTTTTCAAACAATGGCTGATTTTACATGTGTTGTAATAACTAGGCATGGGGTACATTTATATACATATCTCTTTCTGGAAAATTATTTAAGTTGCCTTTAAAAAAAACCACAAGAAGTCCTTAAAGACAGAAAAGATGAGCTGACAGGGTAATCTGCAACAATTCTTTTAGATGAGCAGTAAGCATGCATTGTCAGCTTGCAAATCATGATTCAGTCAACAAGGTCTGTAGAGCCTCAAGTGTGTACCTATAGCATGAATAGCAAAAGTGGCCATGAAAAGTTACCCCGAGTAGCACTTCAGCCAAGAAGGCTTGTACATTTTTATCTTTTCAGCTTCATTACAATTACACATTGCAAAACAGTTTACAAAGTCAAGCGTACAATTTGCAATAGCCACACCAACCATTTTTACGGGGCCAGCACTGCAGCCCTGAGCTCAGGTTCAACTTTCAACAAACTAAACGGTAGTTTTGCTAAAAAAGAACTGCAATAGCAGAGGCTAAGAGTAAGAAAATTAAACAAACACACCACGCATCTCTCTTGAAAATTTCACCTACTCTCTGGGCCATGAGACAGCCATGCTGACTACCTAATGCAAAAGAGTTCAAGGAAAAAAGAAAAAAATCATATGGGCCAAATTTCAGCACAAAACCCTTCTATGGAGCAAATCAACACTTAGAAACTGGATTCTAATGGTAACTGACAACTGCACTCTTGAAAGATACTGGAGCTTGTAAATGAGTAAGACTCAATTACTGCAAAATTCTTCTCTCTGGACTTCATAAAAATTATTTAGACTTGTATCAAAGTTCAAAATATTTTAATATCTTTTACTGGTTAAAGGAAATCAAGTTTGCATCTAATGAGAACATGATTCTGTAAATCCTTATGCATGGCAGTGAGTCATTAGGATTATTGTGTATTGAAAAGTTTGCAGGATTAGGCCCTAAATTTAAAATCCCCTTGATTTACAGTTGTGAACAAGACACCAGTTTTTTTTTACTAAACAAGAATCTGTGAGAAATACTCCGAACTTGTGTCAGACCAAGGAACACTCCATCAAACTTTCACCTTTGAAATATGCCATAAGGCAGCCTTAGATACATTAGGTTTGCAATATAATCCTGATTTTCATTAACAGGAATGCAATTGCTTTTGCACAGGAAGAAAAAAGAATGAGTAAATTCAAAGAAGTGTTTGTGAAATCCTTATATTGTTAAGAGAATCACAAGAAAAAAAAAAAAAAAGAAAGTGGAAAAAACCCAACAGAAACACAGTACATTCAGAGCAGAGTTTCTGGACAGGCTGTAAAATATTTATTTATTTAGGAACATATCAGACATGCTACCCAAACACTGTTACAGCATTAATAATAATACTTTCACTGTGATTTTTAATCACAGGAAGAAAGAAGGGATTAAAAATTAAAGAATTACCTACTCACTGATCACAAACTGCAAAGCTTATACAGTTATGTTTCACTTCCTATACCGTCTGTATTCAAAGTTTTGTTTCTCAACTGATAAATTTCTGTAGGAAGTCTAAACTACCCTAAAAATCATAGTATTATAAGAAAAATATATTTGGAACATCTGCCTCAAATACTTCTATAACAGGAGATGTATTACTGCTAAAAGCCAGCAATTCTTCAGTTACACTAGCCACTAGTTACAACAATGAGGAAAGATGAAATTTACACCTCTCTGGATTTGCTTGGTATAAATTAGCAGTTACTGGGATAATCTAAAATTTTGGTTTTTAAAACTTCTCCTATTTTATGGTACAATTGCTCCCTACAAAAAAAATGTGCTCTTGAAGACAGACAGATTTGATTAAGGATAAAAACCGGATTCCAGCTGAAAGCTGGAATTGCTAAAGTCACGACATGTTCATAAAATTTGTTGTACTGTAATATATTTTGCTGAAGATAAAGTCTTACAGTTTTTACTACTCCATTTAGTATTTAAACAAATTTACTCAATCCAAGAGCAGTTACTATTTTAATTTCAATTGTTTACGTGAATCATTAGTTAAGATTATTCATATACAAGCAGATAGGTTATGATTACTCTGAATGGATTTCTCAGTTTCAGCCAAATTAGTACTTCTAGTGCAAAGCAGGACTAGAAATATGAGTGTAACAGAGTCTATATTAATTATTCTCAAATGTTCACTGTTTTACCACATAGTATCTATTTACTGACAAAAAGATAAAATAAGTAAATTTTCTGCCTATTCTGGTACAGGTGTAGGGCTCTGAAGACCATTTTTCTCTGTTTTCTGCCTCTTTGCTTGTCAGGTAGCTAGTCTATTAATGCTTTTAAAAACAAATTTTGCACAGTACATTGAAATGCTCTCAGCTAGCCCTCCATTCTATTCTTTTCACACCCTCCCAACAACAACAAAAAAAGTGATTTAAAAATAAACACTATAGCATCCATACTTTAGGTCTGGATAAGCAGCATTTCAGTTGGAGTAATTCCCAAGAAAGAACATGAGAACAATACTATATGGAGAAGTTATATAACTCCAATGATCAAGTCTGTTGCAAACTCAGCTTTTTAAACTTATTTTCGGCCACTTCATTTCCTTCTGTGCACAGCTTTTGTGAATACTTTTAGTTAGTATTTCATAATTTTACAGAAGGAGTGTAAAAAAGAATTATTTTAACAAATAAAAAAAACTTGATCAAACTCAGCAGAAGTGGCCTATTTTGAATAATCTGAATAAGTTAAGACTACTGTATGCATTTTTTAAAATAAAGAACATATGTAATAAGAGAAATGTTAATATAATAGATACCATGCTCATGCTCCATCAACCTTCCAGAGAGAGTTTTTCAATCACAGGAGTAAGCCGTTCTCCAAAATCAGCTCTCTATTGAAAGGTCGAAACCTGCAATAAAAATGTCATGTATTATAACATATTTCCAACACCCACAGTTTCATGGTTGATCCCCAAACATAGATGTAGGTCATTGGATTGACCCTCGCATTGTCTATGTTACAGGAAATCCTAATTTTAAAAATACTTTTTTTTTTTTTAACCAAACTGACTTGATTAGGAACACCTGTGATATGCCTCTTTATTATCAAAAGCCTCCTGAAACAAATCAGATTAGCATGTTTCTGCTTTCATTCTTCCCATAGCATTTTAAGATGAAAGTAAGAGGAAGGAAAAAAATGGGGGGGGG
>VXBJ01000362.1:174030-186211 GCA_013400055.1 Nycticryphes semicollaris
TTTTTTTAACCAACTGACACAGTTGAAAACAGCAAGCTTTTGGGCTCAAAAAGCTTAGACCATCATGGCTACGAAGACTACAGCTACTCAGAAAATCTGTCATTCTGGAGCTCCTTAGAGAAAAAGTAGTGCAAGGCAACATGTAAGTAATCACATAGATAACATTATGCATTTTTGTTACTCTATTTTCCTCGGATTTGAGGTTTGGTATTGCTGGAGAAACTGATTCCTCATTTTTTAAAGACAAGTTCTCGGAGAAAATTAGCCACATGAAAAACCTCCAGTTTGTAAATCCCTTATGTTAAAAAGGAGAAAATATCAATGTTTTGCAGTGTATTTATGTTTTTGCTCTTATTTTATTGAAATTGCAGTGATTGAAATTTTTAAAAAGTGTGCCTTTCAACAAAAATGATAGTAAATGTCTTTTAATTTTAATTTTTTTCTGAAGGTTATGTGCCTGTGAAAAGAGGACTTTGCAGTAGAAATAGCAATAAGGGCAGTAAAAAATAAAATAAAATTATGTTGTTGCTGATATCACTTCTCTGTACTCAGATTGTATCTTTTTGCCCTAAAATAATTCTAGTTATTATTTTCCCCCATTTTTCCAACTGTAATATAAGAATAAGATATAGAAGTTATAACAGGACATTATATTCTCTTATATGAATCACACTATTGTCCTTTCAGAAGTCATTCTAAGGTCTCATTAAGATTTTTAATGGAAGTGAAATTTTTACATCCCCTCACATCTAATACTTGCTCTCAGATTCTGTACTTGATGCACATAGGCCCTGATCCTGTATAAACCGAAATGTGTATTATTATGTGTAAACACACTGAGTAGTTCTCTTCATTATTATGCTCCTGTATTTTGGACTTAAGGAGCTAATAGTGATATTATACAATCATCATTCTCAGTATTACTTAGGACTGCACAAAACATAAACCTAATGTAATCATCTTGATTTACATCTTCCATTCATATCTCTTAAATAATGCACAATTGTAATAATTTAAGGGTCAGAATGGGTAAATATTTAACTAAGTATCAGAAAAAAATGAGACAGGCAATTGCTAGAGTCTAAAAATCCATGTAATAATGAGGTGAGTATTGCATTCTCTGTAGCATCTGGGAGAGGATCATCAGTTTGTTTCCTCAGTGACTACTGAAGCCAAAATGTCACAGCAGGAACACTGCTGAGGACAGAAGGGACAGAAAGGGATTTTGAGCCTCACCAAAAATGATGTCAATTCTTTAGTTCAAATTTCCATTCCAAACAACTTGGGCCCATCAGAATGGTGGGGGTCTTATCTGCTGTGGTAGCAAACATGAGGTTAAGCTGCAGTTTTCTATAATCGACTCCTTTCCTTGTGCAGTTCTACCCGAACACCTCCTAATAGTGCCTGTCCTCTGTTACAGATTCCTCTGCTTAGAGTGTCATTATATTGTCAGAGAATCTCCTCATACTGTAATAAGTGACATGACCAGCATTTGTCATATTATCTGTTCTTCTGTTGCCAGGGGAAGGAACACGTGCAGTTGAACGATTTCAGTTAATTTTGTCTGTTTTTTCTTCCATATAGGTGTTATGTCTTTATGCTAGTGAGACAAGGTCAAAGTACCCTGTTTCGTTCTTCAAAGCAAAATGCAGTTAGGTTTCTGATGGCCCTTAGCTCCTAGGCACATTCATTCCATAGTGTTGCACCAGCCCTGAGAAAGTTCTGTCTCCAGAAATGGTAGCTTTTTGCCCCCTTGTTGCACAAGTTCTCCTGTGTCAGAAGAGGGGAACTGGTGACAATTGGAACCAGGCTAGAGACCCAGTAGACATTTCTTTAAGAATCCTGGATGTGGGCCCTGGAGGAACTTGAGACCCTGAATTTGTAAGTTAAAATTCTAGAAAAAATAAGTACAGATTGGAAAAAAAGGGCTTACTGAGATGACATTCCCCCAGCTCTCTGTGCTTGGAGTTTTCTGTATGTAGCAGAGCATGACTGGGTATACTGAATTACCTAGGTCCAGTTGAGAGGTGGCAAAACCAAAGGCAGGTACTCACCTGCCAGAGTGGCACAGAAGCTTATAGCTAGGTCAGGGATGATTAGAAAGCTGGAGGCTGTCTTCTGACTCAGGCACACATTACGTTACAAATTACCTTGCTATGTGTTTCTAAGATTTATTTTGCAACTATGAGGATTAGAAGAATTTGTTTTAAGGAAAACTGGCATTGTGTCATTGCCATGTAACGTTTTAGTTAGATTCTTTGGCTTGCCTGGGTACTTTTATGTTACTCCATTACCTTCAGCTGGTCCAGTTCCTAGGTAAGTTAGACCAGTTGGAGGACACCAAGATACACCCACATGTAGTATTTATAGTAATCTTTTCAATAATTGCACATCTACTTACTGTTTTGGTATTCTGTGTTTATATGGCATATGGACATGCAGCCAGTGGGAATTGAAAATATTTTTCTATTTATTTTTCTAATTTGAGCCCTGCTTGCCTCTGATACTCATCCATCCTTCTAGATCCCTGTTATAGAATTATCTAAGCCTCCCTTCAGACCTCTTCTGTAAATTTGATATCAGTTGAAGTTTAAAAGTTTTAGTTTAATAACGTAGTAACTGTAGTTGAATGTTCTCTTTCATGTATGAATTTTCTACTTCCTTCTGTAGCCATTCAGTCTCTGATTTGCCCTGACAAACATAGGATTTGGAATTCATTACTTTTGCAGTTTCAGTCTGCTAGCAATGGTAGTGGTTTTAATCTAGAAAGGACTGAAGTGGACATCGTTTACTATTGTACAGTGAAAACAGAGTTCTGAATTTGCCAGTATAGACCTGATCTAGGGATGCTTCTGTAGGCAGTAAGGACTGCAAGGAGTATGTGCTGACTTAGGACTTGCATCTGTTTTATTAGATTTCCTATAAAATTACAGATGGAAAAAAAAAAAACCAACATAGCTTTTTTTTTTGTTTTGTTGTTTTTTTTTTGTTTGTTTTTTTCCTGTAGACTACCTCCTGGTTTTTCAATAGCCAGCTTTCAATTTAGGGTGGGTTTTTTTTCAGCCTCTAAAATGCTCAATGTATCGTGAAGACTAATAGTATAGTCGAAAGGTTGGATTTACTATATTTTGTTCAGGTCTTATAATATTGACTCTAACATAGCTATAGGCCTGACTCAAAATAATGAACATATCCCTTAGGATTTAAGAAAGATTTGTTATTAAACTTAGGTTCTGTGGTAAAGTTTTGCTAAAGTAGCCTAACTGTAACTTCTAAATGCTTTAATAGTTTTGTGGATTTATTGTTGTGAAAAGTGCTGGCTTGGTATCTGTGAAAACTGAAGCCCATTCTTTATTCATGGATTAATTACAGCAGAGCACTTGCCAAGTGATCTCCTCCACAGTACCCATGAACTTCAGCCTTGAACTGAAGAAGACTCATCAAATGGTGAGAAAACAGCATGGCTGTCATGACTATTAAGTTATCGAGGGGATGCTCTATTTCTTCTTAGCATTGATTCTGTTATTCAATAAGTATTGAAGTTAGATTTTTTTGTAGGGTGATTGCTGGGACCGTAACCTAATTTCTCCCCTTCCCCCAGTATTTCAGCTGTTAATTTCTCAAGCTTTGCTATCTTCTTAGCTGTCCTTGACTTCTCAAAAATAATTGTTAGTGATACACTGAATTCATTAGCTAATTTCTATATTACTCGCTTTAGCCATAATCCTGTGGATGTGCTTAACTCTGTTCACATGAGTAGTTTTATCAGTAGCACTGCTGAAGTTCAGATATGTGTAATTGTTCAAAAGATTGAAGCTTAAACTTTGCAGATAGGTATGGCTGCATTTAAATGAAATGCTACTCGAATGCAGGAGTGAGGGATCTGGAAATGCTTTAGCTAGTATTAATTTGTTTGCTTTTACAGTGTTCAATATATGTCTTTTAAGACAGCTTGATGTAAGTTGTTCATCTGCTTCTCCAGTTTCCCAATTTCTGGGAAATTTTGAAATCTGAGCTTCAAAACATTTATAAAATTTTAGTAATGCTTGTAATTCTCCTGAGAAGAACAAACCATTATTTTATTTAACCATTTTATGAAAAGGTGACTGCATCTATAGAGAAACTAAATTTATCTCTAGCTCACTGCCTTAATCAGGTCTTTAATCTTACTCTAGTGCCCAACTTTCATTAAGTAATGATTCTTATATGTATGGATTTATTACACACACAACTTAAAAACAGGGTTTCTTTTTTTACAGCTGCAGATAAAAGATGAAATATTGATAGCAGGGGTTTGTGTGTGTAAGAATATAGCTGTTGAGTGTTGATACTTTCTTCCTGGTCATTTAGATAGGTGACAGGATAAAATGATGGTGCACAAAATGATCCATGATTCAGGAGACAGATTACAATGATCAGAAGCTCACAGGATGCTGAGAGATGCCCTAGACCTTTTTTTGGTGTCTCAAACAGTGGCTCAGTTCCTGTTTTCCTTTAGTAACTGTATTATAGAAGGAATAAAAGGGACAGAACCTGCTAGTGACTTATGATTTCCACATTTTCTCCCATCTCTATGGTTGTTACCCTACGGATTGGAATATGGGATATTAACCCTTTCCCAGCTTTTTTACCAAATTCATTTTGGAAGTGCAAGTGTGTCTAACAAGGCAGCAGAGATGGCGATCCCTTCATACCAGTAACTGAACTACACCCTATGTTAAGAATTACTTTAGTACTGTTATCAAACACTGAACTAATTTAACCTTTGGCAGGGTTATTTACCATTTTGTGTATTAAAAATAAGATTTAATACTGATGACAGAAGAAGCCACAGTTTTCAGGGTGAGTGAAATACAACTCAGAGGTCATTTATTTTTAATACAGATTCATCTATCTGTTTCTTTTTTCTTTCTCAGGCACTTTTTCTTTAGTTTTCCTTTTGAGACCCAATTCTTGAATTAACTTTAGGAACTTAATTATTTACATTCTGCTTCATCAAACAATTAATCATATACTGAAGTCACAATACTCGTATAAGTGTGGCTTTTGAGAGAAGAGTTTGGATCCACAGTACTCCCTTGTGGCTTGTACTTGACTTTGTCTGATAACCAATAGGCTGGAGCCAGCCTAGCACCAGTGTGAATCTGCATGTTAGCAGGGTGAGGAGTTGGTGCTCAGATTTGAACGTGTGCTCAATACTACAGACATAGTGACTGATTACAAGATGATTTAAATTTGTCTTCAAATTTAAGAACTTCTTTACTTGTTTAGCTGAGCAGAATTTAGATACTCCATATGCTTAAGGTTAAATAGTTCAAGTTAAGTGGCTTAAAGGTTTTCTTAAAGCATTTTTTGAATTGATGTAATTCATTTACTTGAACAGAAGAAGAGATAGGCCAAAGTCAAACAATTCTGAAAAGCCCTTTCTCATTGCTCTGCTAAGAAGATAATTTTGTTTCTTTTATTCCATCCCCTTTCTGGTTAAATCGCTTTCACTTCCGTGACTCTTCTTATATCCATTGTTTCCTGCTAACCTTTCCTCTAATGTCCAGTTTTCTATTAACTTTTCCACATTGACTATTCTTTGTCTCTCTTCTTTTTACTGGAGTTTTGAAGAGGTCATTATACTTTTTCAGTTTCTTTCCTTCTTTCGTCAGTTCCTGGAATCCAACAACAAATAAAACCCTCTGATTTCAACTATGACTTTTTGGTGAGAAACACTCAAGGCAATATTTAGTGCTAGATCAATAGAAAGTGTAAGCAGAGCACTGTGGATGCCATTTACAAAAACAGGGAACTGAGACTTGTGTATTATTAAAAATTATTCTCTAAATTGGGATATTGGATTCTGGAGCCAGGCAGTAGAATCAGCGCCTGAGAATGGTCATGTAGGAATTAGGGCTTCATACACCTAAAAGGTGGCCTAGCTGAATTACATCTACACCAATGCACACTACATGGGCAATTGTGCACCAGGAAAACGATGATATAGGTGCCATCACAGAAACATGGTGGGATGACTCATGCAACTGGAGTGCTNACTACATGGGCAATTGTGCACCAGGAAAACGATGATATAGGTGCCATCACAGAAACATGGTGGGATGACTCATGCAACTGGAGTGCTACAATGGACGGCTGTAAACTCCTTGGATGGGATGGGCAAAGAAGGAGAGAGGCAGTGAGGTAGCCCTGTATCTCAGGGAGTGTTTTCGTTGTCTAGAGCTTAATGATGGTGATGATAGGGTCACAGGTAGGAAGAATCTCTGTCCTTTATTGGATGCAGGGGGAAACATGGTGACCAAGGATGAGGAAAAAGCTGAGGTACTTGATGTTCTTTGCCTCCGTCATTAATGTTAAGACCAGTTCTTCTCTGGCTATGCAGCCCCCTGAGCTGGAAAATAGGGATGGGGGCAGAATGAAGCCATAATCCAAGGGGAGATGGTTAGTCACCTGCTACACCACATAGACACACACAAGTCTATGGAGCCAGTTGGGATCCACCCAAGGGTACTAAGGGAACTGGTGGGAATGCACACCAAGCCACTTTCCATCATCTGTCAGCAGTCCTGGTTAACCAGGGAAATCCCTGTTGGCTGGAGGTTAGGAAATGAGTTAGCAAACTAATCTACAAGAAGGGCTGGAAGGAGGATCCAGGGAACTACAGGCCTGTCAGTCTGACCTCAGTGCCTGGGAAGGTTATGGAGCATATCATCTTGAGTGTCATGACGTGGCACATACAGGACAATCAAGGGATCAGGCCCAGTCATCATGGGTTTATCAAGGCAGGTCCTGCTTTACCAACCTGATGTCCTTCTATGACAAGGTGACCTGCTTAGTGGATGAGGGGAAGACTGTGATGTTGTCTACCTAGGCTTTAGTAAGGCCTTTGACGCCCTTTCCCACAGCATTTTCCTGGAGGAACTGGCTGCTCATGGCTTGGATGGGCATACTCTTCGCTGGGTAAAAAACCTCTCTGTATGACCAGGCCCAAGAGTTGTGAATAAGATTAAATCCAGTTGGCAGCTGGTAAAAAGTGATGTTCCCCAGGGCTCAGTACTGGTGCCATTTCTCTTTAATATCTTTATCAAAGACTTGGATGAAGGGATCAAGAACACCCTCAGTAAGTTTGCAGGTGACATCAAGTTGGGTGGAAGAGTCAACCTGCTTGAGGATAGGAAGAATCTACAGAGGAGTCTGGACAGGCTGGATCGATAGGCCAAGGCCAGTTGTATGAGGTTCAACAGGCCCAAGTGCCAGGTCCTGCTCTTGGGTCACAACAAACTCCGTGCAGTGCTACAGGCTTGGGGAAGAGTGGCTGGAGAGCTGCCCAGCAGAAAAGGACCTGGGCCTGCTGGTCAGGAGCCGGCTGAATGTGAGCCAGCAGTGTGCCCAGATGGCCAAAAAGACCAATAGCATCCTGGTTTGGCCAGCAGGACTAGGGAGGTCCCCCTGTACTTGGTACTGGTGAGGCCGCATCTCAAATACTGTGTCCAGTTTTGAGCTCCTCACTACAAAGAAAGATATTGAGATGCTGGAGTGTGTCCAGAGAAGGGAAACAAAGCTGGTGAAGGGTCTAGAGTGTTATGAGGAACTGGGGTTATTTAGTCTGTAGAAGAGGAGGCTGAGAGGAGACCTTATTATTCTCTACAACTACCTGAAAGCATGTTGTAGCAAGGTGGGGGTCAGTCTCTTCTCCCAAGTACGAAGTAGCTTCAAGTTGTGCCAGGAGAGGTTTAGATTGAATATTAAAAAAATATTCTTCACTGAAAGGGTTATCGAGCATTGGAACAAGCTGCCTGGGGAAGTGGTTGAGTCACCGTCCCTGGAGGTATTTAAAACATGTGTAGATGTGATGCTTAGGGACACAGCAGTGCCAGGTAAATGGTTGGACTTGATGATCTTGAAGGTCTTTTCTAGCCTAAACGCTTCTGTGATTGTATGATTTGAAGGTGATTCTTTAAAAATCATTATGTTTGTTATAAAAAAAGGAAAAAAAAAAAACCCAAACCCAAACCAACCAAATACCCCAGAAAAGAAAAGTCTAGGTATAGTGAATAGATTCATTAGACTTAATGTCATTGTTCTTTTACTGAGTCATGTATCAATGAACTTCTCTTAAGCTTTAGGAGAGACAGCATGGGATTGGAAGAGAAGCAGGGATCTCCATGTAAGGCAGTCAACTCCTTCTTGGTAAGTTCAAAAAATATATATAAAATTTTATTTCTGTTAAATTTTCACCTTTATGAAGCAACATATACTTAGGGCCCTTTTCACAGCAGCAAAAAGCCAGTTTTATTGAAACAGTCTCTGCATTCTCTGGATTTGTTTATGCTATCACCATGTAAAAATGTGTTCTGTTATAGCTGAGTTTGCGGTATAACTCCTGAATGAAAACAATAAGTGACATAAAATTCATTAGTTATTTTCACAGTGATTATGCTACAGCCGTTTCACCCAGTTTCTGAACAAAACAAGATGTATAGGATTGTGTTGCTCTTAATGACTTTTGAATCCGACCCTTAATTTCAGCTGCATTTGATACAGAGATAGAGGTCACAAAGTCAAGTTTCTATAATTTTAGTGAAACTTAGCAGCTGGGAGTAGAGAAAGGACTCAAATTAATGCCCCCAGGGTAGAAAAAGCTGTAGCATGGACTCAGAAATTTTCTGTTCTGTTCAACGTGTTGACTTGTTCGTCAGCAGCTTGCTTGGTCTGCCAGTCAACACGCATGTAGCTTAGACCTAGCCACAATGGGAGCTACTTCTTGTTTCCGCAGGCAATTAGGGAAATCTGTTTAGAAGGGAATAGGAATAGTGTCATCCAGGGATTACTGCACAGGTGTGTTGGTGGCACATGTAAGCACACCGATAGGTAACTAGACTTCATTACTTCTGCTAGTCATGGAAGAAAACTTGGTTTTGCCAGGGCCCTCTAGTCTCCCGAACCTGAACCACTTGCGAATCTCACCATCTTATGGTAGTTTCTGTAGGTGGATTAGATGCATGTTTTTCCTGCCCACATCAGAGAAGGAAACTGTTGAACTAGCTTCAGTGTTTCATTTCTTTGACTGTTTGGATGTCAGCTCTGAGCTGCCCCTAGGCTGTCAAAATTGTAAAACCGTGTTTTCAGCTGTCTGCAGACATTGTAATTTAGACTGCAGCTATGACCCATCCAACAACCTACACTCTTGGAGCAGTGCAGAAAACATGAATTGTATCCCAATTAACGTTCTCTGTGAAGAAAGATGTGGAGCTAATCACAGGGACAGAAAGTAATATTAGGATCTGGGTCCATCAAGTTACCACATTGCATTGCAGCTTGGGAAAGGCTAAATCTGTAGCTGCATGATTTGGGGCAACATGACTGTCCTGAAGTCTGTCCATTCTCAGTCAGTGAGAAAAGGGCAGATTACGCTTGCCAGAGGTGCTAGTTTGCTCACTTCGCAGGCTCAGGTAGGCAGCACTATCTTGGCAGATGTCTGATATTTTTAAATTCTCTGTGTAATGTTAGACAGTGTCAAAGTATCTTATAACACTTTTTAAACAGAACTTAGCGCTGTGGCACTGTTCTTTAGAAACAGTTGAATTTCTCAGAATAACAGAAGCCTAAGAGTCATGCATATGAAATATAAATTTTAAAAGCAGTAGCATGAGAAGAAACACTTCCAATTCAATATTGTAAGACAACTGCTTTGGAATTTCTCATAAAATCTGAAATGTGTATTTTAAATTTTTTTGTTTGTCCTCCTGCCCAGTTGAAAACCCTCAACCTGGCAGCAGGGAACGAAAGACTGTGATACTCTTCTCCATTTCCTGCTTATTTTCATGTCTTTTGTTTCATGAAATCAAAGCCAGTAAGAGAACAACTGGTCATTAAAAATAAAAAAAGGAAGAAAAGATTGTGTTCCATTTATATGGAACTTTTGTTTTTTCTGTTAGATTCTCAAATTCTTTCATTAATCCCAGCTTTTTTTTTTTAGAACAATGTCGTTGTTTCCCTAATGCTATCTGTATTTCTGCATTGAAAGAATGAAAAAGTATCTTCTGCATGTTTCTAGGATCTCGACGTTGTTCTTACAACCTTTATCACCAGTACTCTTGCATAGTGCCACCAGTTAAATATTATTTCATGGAACCTATGGCTAACCAGTTTTTAAACAGGTTTATAATAGATAAAACACTGTAACTTAGACAATTTTCCTTTTAAAGATCAGCAGAGATGTGTTTTTAATAAGAACAGTAAGGTCAAATCATGAATGTGAAGTTTCGTGTGAACAGGAAAGTGGCGGTATATTCTTGTTTAACATTGTCGTGTGCTTCCCGTAAGCGGTGTTCACTAATAGCTTAAGCTTAGCAAATAATTAATTGTAGTTGATTTTCTTAAGGATTACTTGTTTAAAAAAGCTGACCCTTTTTTGTCTGAAAACGAATAATACTAAACCACTTCTTATCATGTATTTTCGAAGACCTCAGTCTTAGATGGTGCTATATGTGGTCAGAGACTTTCATGATCATGAAGAGCTCAATAAATTCACAGGCCTATGCTGTGTCCCCAAAATGGGTGCTGTGGGATAGATTTTAAGAAAGCTTAAGCACTAAAAACCAACTTGCATCATAGACTAAAGAAACTAGGATAACTAATTTTTAGAAAATAATAGTTAAAAATTTATATTTCAAATACATGTCAGTAAAAGCTCCCATAATGTGCTGTCACTACATGTAAAATGCGTAAGCAATTTTAAGACAACATTCTTTAAAGAAGGAGCTAAAAATTCCTCTAAATAATATGCAACTTAAAGATGTATGGAGCTTCTTTATTATGTGCTAAATGCTGTAATAAAACAGGGTATCAGTAGGTTTTGCTGCATGTTACTAATTTTATTTTTTTTTTATCCCAATATTTTTGCAGGTGTGTGGAGGAACAGTTCCTGTTCTCACTGTTGTTGCTCCCACATAGGCGGACTCTGTAATTGATTATGTGTGGGTAGGGCCCTTCTGAAATTAAGGAGATTCTGCAATAGTGCAGGGTTCTTTTGGTGAAAGTTCAGTGGCAAGATCAGGACCCTACTGTGACTCCTTACTGTGAATTCTGTCAGTGTATCATTGATTGTGCTGGATCCTACCTTTTGGGATAATGTAAGTCCTGCTTTTCCCCCAAATGTACTTTAGACATGAAATAATCATAAAACACTTATAATTAGAAAATGAGTATCATTTACATGCGTTCTTTTAATTATGTTTTCTTGGCAGTACCAAATAATATATTCCTCAAAACTTCTTAATGGCACTGAGGCTTTGTGGATAGTTGGTCACATGATGAGAAAATTCAGCTGTAAGTACATTGAAATGATTGAATTTTTCATTAGTTAGACTTTAATGATGTTGACAAACTAATAATGATAAAAAAGTGAATCAAGAGGTTTGACTTATGTCAGTTGACTTCAGTTCTTTTTAGAAAATATATACAATATATCCATTAAGGATTTCAGTGTTCTTGGGTAATTCACCATGTGAACCTGGAGTCCTTCCGTACTGCTATTAGGCAGGGAGTTTTCATTTGTTTGTTTTCTTTATTTTCAGAATAGCGTGTCTCTGACTTGCTCTGTATTTTCACCCATAAACTTTCTAAAATTTACAGATCTATAAAGACTGTTTATATCACCAATATTTGTGTAGATACTGCAAACTGATTTACTAACATAATTGTCTTGCCGAGTTGAACATTGAAATGTTAATAAATATACACTTATACTTGTGTCAATGTAACTTGGTTAAATTAAACTAAACTGAGCTGGCATTATGAGTGAATTTGATCATGCATGCTGATTAGCTCTAGTCTTAGGCAGGAACAACATATTTTATTGTACCTAAGTACTTTGTGCTTAATCAATAATAATTACGCATATCATATGTCAGTGGATTCACCCAAAATAACTATAAATATCTGTGCTTGGATTAAGGGGGAATTTATTTTCCTGTAGCTATGGGTACAATCATTGCTATGACTCCTATTTTTATACACAAATGAGCAAAAAACTACATGTAGGTGTTTTCCTTGTATAGCTAAAGTGGTATTATAAACTCCAGGCCCTTTTTTATGATGCTGTATTTCCTTTCTGGTATTCAAATAAGAATGTTTTCAATGGGGTCTTAGTATCTGAAAAATGGAAGAACTGGGA
>VXBJ01000363.1:0-31651 GCA_013400055.1 Nycticryphes semicollaris
TCCCTTCCCTTCCCTTCTTTCTCCATCTGTGAGAACCGATGAAATCATAGCCCAAAGTAGTAAAAAAATCCCTTCTAACCATAGCTCTATTTCCTTTTCACTTACTTCATTCCTTTCCTGACATTAACATGGAAGAACTATAGTTAAACATATTTCAACTGCTTGTGTAATTATGCCTTAGTCACTTACTAGGCATTAAAAAAATACTACCAAGGTTCATTGTAGAGATACCATGCACAAGCTGCTGTCACATATTACTTGATATTTTTTATTAGTTTTTCTGGTAATATATTGTTAGCTATCATATCTTGAAAATTGAAATGCCACAGCATGCCTTCCACTAGAAGGACACAACCTAGCAGAGGTGCTTTTAATTATACTATCAATTTAAGTCTTTTTGGATAAGTTTAATGCTAAAATTGAATGTAGTCGGGCAGCCAGAGAATGGTATAAAACACTGAAGTGTTGAAACAAAACATGTGTCTGTCTTATTTACTTCTTGTTATTGGATGTCATCTATAAGCTCTTTGGTCACTGGATCTTAGTGTTTTGGTCTAGGATCTGGTGAGGAGACAGATATTCTCTTCCATAGTAAAGAGATGGTTGAAATGATTGTCAGGGCCTTAAGGCTTCTGGGAAAATAAAATAATAATAATAAAAAAAAACTAACATGGAAGATACTCATCAAACCCCAAATTTGGGTTAATATTTCATCTTTTCATGAAGCCTAAGTTCAAATATTTAATCTAATTTTTTTTTATCTAGAACCCTTGCTCTTCCCTCTTACTGAATAAGACAACTGAAATCACTTTAATTTACACATTTAAAATAACTTGACAGAGCTGGTGGACACTTTTACCCAGGAATCTGCATTTCTACTGTACCCATTTTGAAAGATACAGCAAAGTTCATGCTTACTCATCCTTAGATTAAAAAGCACACGTGATTATATGGCATGCTACAAGTGCATAGTTATCCACGATACAGGTTGCATATATACATGTAGACAATCACATTTCCTCTAAATGTGGTAGCTCCTGAACAAATAGCAAAGTTATTGTTTAAACACATTACTTATTTCAGCTAATTAGTCCTGCAGTAAATGGGGAGGGAACTGCAACACCTACTTTCTATTTTTCCCATGTTAATGGAAGAAATAGAACTCCTATAGCAACTCCAGCCTGACTTGGTTTAAAAATAATTTCCAGGCTTTTTCTTTGCCTTGTGGTTTGCAACAAAACCACATATTATTCTTGGCAATCCTTCCAGTTACATTGCATAAGTGATTATTTTATGTTACCACTTTCTGCTTGTGCCAGCAACATGCCAGGCAATGTTTGGTCAAAGAGTTGGTTAAGTTTGGTACCAAAACACCAGAGAAGTCAAGGGGATTTTTCTGGGAAGACTGACAATACAGCAGAGCTCACTCTGAAAGTGAAAAAGCACTCATGGGTAAAATAAAACATTACTGAAGTTTCAGGTTAACAGTTAATGATCACACAGTTCTTTGCAGGCAATTACTGCAGTCTTTTTAAAGCCCTTTTTGTGGCTGTTGAAGGGGCCCTGGTGGTTTTCTGTACTACTGATACTATTTTACCAAGCAATCAGTTTGCTTACATCTCAAAATGCGAAGTTTAACATTCTCCTTTAGTATTGTGTCATGCAATATTCTCCCTCACTGTCACCTGAATGTGACTTTTATTCTTACAATAAAGGGAAGCAACATCTGAGAACACTAATATGGCCTGAAAGCAGTGAGATTGTTATCTTCTGAACAAGTATAAAATATATCTACCAGTAGTAGTTGTGATTAAAAAAAAAATGTATTTATTTTCATTATTTATGGGTTGTTTCCACTTCTCCACAGGTTGATGGTAACCAGAAAATTCTTTAGGAAATGATGCTAAGAAAGCACAACGCAGACCTTTTTCTGCACAGAAATGCATGCAATGGAAAGAGATTATAGCTATTTCTGCACATGAATTGAGACCCAGAATGAGCAAACAGCTTGTCTAAGGTGACAAGAAGTCTTTAGAAATGTTAATTGCATATCATATTCATATCTTTTCCCATGAGCCTTGCAAATGGGAGAAATACAACTGGTTGTAATCCTCTGTCCACCAAGTGGGGGTTTTTTTTTGGATTTTTTTTTTTTGTTTGTTTGTTTGTTTGTCTTGTTTTGTTTTTTTTTGCTTTGTTTTGTTTTTTTTTTGTTTTTGTTTGTTTGTTTGTTGGGAGTTTTTTGGGGTTTTTTGTGTGTGCGTTGGTTATTTTTTTTGTTTGGGTTTTTTTTTGGTTTTTTTTTGTTTTTTTTTGTCCTAGTCCATCACCAAATGGTCTGTACTGCTTCCAAGATTCAAATATACATATCCATGTTACATAAAAAGAATTAGGTTATTTGACCTTACTTTATGTGTTTTGGCAAAATATATTTATTCAGCTGAGGACAAGGTAGAAACTTAGCTTTAGACAATGGCAGTGTAACTATCTGCACCAGCCACACTAAATTCCATTTGTTGGCAGTGGTGAGAAACAGGACTTACTACAGTAAAATTTAATTAATTCATAAATGAGTATCTGAACTCAGTCAAACTATCTAAAAGTACCCAGCTTGCTGAAATTACTATAAAGTATCCAATGGTGAAGACTAGATATATTCTTGTCAATATTTTGTCGAATGGATCACACTTCCACTGTCCCATAAATGGCTTTCATGTTAAAATATGATCAGTTACAAAGCATTCCTTTTGTACTTGCAAAAAGTGAGAAAAACAGACAAGAAAAATTTTGGAGGAGTGAATTTCTGATGGTCAGCCTTGGATTACAGCTACACCAATGATGATTTACCTTCTGGAAAATGTTTTTTCTTCAATAGGAGATATTTAATTACAAATTGAATTGTAGCTTCTACACAAAATTTACAAATTGATATTCAGTGGATTTAAAAATAAGCATACCATAATTCAAGACTGAATGCTAACAAACCTTTCCATTAAACAGTGCTGGATTAATATGCATATATGTGCACTAACATATATGATGCAGAAAATGCCACCTAATATGAAAATCACAGTATATTTAGTTTTTCTGCAATCACTTTTTGAAATAGCATTAACATTAGCATTTTTAGTTTCTGTGCATGGATATATGCTACATTTATTTGTCTACATCAATAAAACATAGAATTATTTAACTGTCATCATGCACCTAAATACTTATAGGAATTTACAGCTTTTAAAACGTTACTTGTAAAAAGAATCAAACTATACAGGTCAAAATATTGCATTGATAGTTCACTATTTTTTTTTCTTCTAACATTTTTTATTCTTCTATATACCCTTTGATATTCCATTAGCATCCTGAAAAACAAAGCAACTTTATTCAATTAAAATCAAGCATGGGGAAGATTTTATTATAAATTTATTGAAGCAAAAATATGATGGAAACATTATAGTATTCAACATTAGGGTCTTAAAAGAGACAGAAATGTTGTTCACATTTATGTGCCTTTGTTGTTTCATTTTATATGATCCATTAGCTTTTCTTTTCTTTCTTCAGGGTGGATCTCATGAAGAGAATACAGAGTCAAATGACCCATCCATCCATGCATTTTTAAGCATTGCTCTGAGTGAGAAAACTATCATAATTTCATAAACATAGGTTCTTACTGTTCCACCATTCCATATTACAAAAAAAACCCCCTTTGTTGTGATCTACTGAGCTCCTTGAAATGCTTATTGCAACTGGAGAGATCAAGGAGTGAACAAATGTAGGTATCTTTCTTTGGGGCATGGTAGTAAAATAATACAAGAATTTTGGAATTGACCTGAAATTATTCAGTAGTTAACATAAGGATTTAAGAATAATTAGAAAAAGAATTCAGTCTGTCCTCTTGCATAAATTAACAGAGTGAAATCAATGAAAAAAAGAACATTGTCTAAGTTCAACATTGTTCTTGGGTGCATGCAGATAAGAGTTTTCCCGCTTCACCATATTCACCACCAGACCTAGTGAAAGAAGCAATAGGCAAATGACAGATGGGAAGCTGAGCACCCAGAGACATGCAGGGTGGACAAATGAAGAGAAGACTATGCCTCCAGGAGCTGTGAAGAACATCCCAAAGACAGTGTAGGTGTACTGTTTCTGCACTTGCCTTTGTGTACTTCCCAACAGCTGTCGTTGTCCTGGGTAATGCATTACTACCACTACCTTCTCTTAACTCCTTTGACATTAGACATTTACTGAATGAAACTAGAAATGCATGTGCTCCAGTGAATCAATGGTTTGCAAAGATACTCACAGAGGAAAATGGAAGCTCTTTCACCTGGAAGACCTAAGCCTGTCAAGAAATTAGCTCTCAAGAACTATCCGGTATTCTGTCATCAACACGCAGGGTATCTTTGCTGCCATGCTTATTCCTGGCTGGCCAGGAGATCTATTCCAGCTTGTCTCCTATACTGCAGTCTTTTCCTTCATACTATATTTTGTTTCTGCCTCTCATTGTAATTTTCTTCTCCTTGTTCCACTCACTTCACAGAGCCTCTGTCTCCTGTTTTACCTTTCCATGCAATTTGTAGTTCTATAACAAAATCTGCCTTATCCATATCAGCCAAATTAAAATCATGGGACATGTCAGCACCCCTTTCACTCTACTTGCATCTTGCATCTCTTTCCCTGTGTCTGTTTTATTTTGAAACTGCAAATTTTTAAGTATTTCTACCTTATACTTTCCCAGATAAAATCAGAATAGGGCTCCACTTGTCCGTAATTTCTGAATTCATTGCAGGAAAGAGAAGCACAGCATGCAATTTGCATCCAATTTATCTTGATTCATGAAGGATTGTTAGTTATTTGTCTGTATCTGAATAAGTGCTTTTCAGTTGCAAAAAGGTTCATGAATCCTGAGGTGTTATTAAATCCAACATGTCATGTTTGTGTTTTTTTTTTAATTTAAAAAGAGCAATGTGTATTATTTCTTATTCATTCCTCGTTTTTCCTTGTTTTTAATATCTGCCACCTAATTAAGTCTCAGAAAAATGTGTGAATAACTAAGATAATCAGATCCATACAGAATAGTGAATATGGCTTGACCCCAAGTCCAGTGAAGAATAAGTTCCTTTAATACCAGCATGTGACAGACTGTATCTGTAGCACAGCACCCAAGAAAGAAGTTAGCAAATGCACCAGAGCTTGGAAATTACTTAAAAGTGCATTTTTTTGTATAATTCTTATAAATAATAAACATAACATACTTATAGCATACCAAAGCCAATTTTAAGCTATTTACTAACAAAATAAAAGAAGACATTTGCAATAAAGACTATCCACATAAATAATTTGGCTTTGCTTACTACAGTACTGAATCTTTTTCATTGCCAGGGGAAGTCCACTCCACAAACATATATTAATGTATTCTCTACAGTTAAATTTTCAAGGTGTTAAGTCCTGTTGTACTAGTTTTCTCCTGCAAATCTAGTTTGCAACAAATGTCTGATGGAATCCAATGTCAAAAAACTTCCCTGTACTCGTCTCAGTCTATTTTCACGGTTTCAAGCCCTTTCTTTCATCATAGCTTCTCTTATAAAGCATACTGTGACCCTAACAGAATCTGCACACTTTGTACTTATTTTTCATTCATGAACTATGATGAATCATGGATGTCTTTGTGATATGCTGACTGCTTGTCTTCTTCTAAAGGCTTATGTTTATATTTTAGAAGAAGACAGGGAGGGAGGGGAAGACAAAGAGAGAAATTATACGATACATAAAGACCAAAAAATGGAATTAGGAAACCATGTCTTAGCTATTGGCAGGTTTCTTGTGCTTGAGAAATCTGTGCTTGAGATATATCTTCTAAAGAAGCTCCTGCGAGATTATGGTAAATGTTGGACCAAGAAGAAAAAGGAAAAATTTAAATTAAGTTAATCAGAGTTTCAAATTGTATTATATGAGATAGTTTATAAATAGAAGACCTGATGAATATGTTGCTTATAGAAGACCTGATGAATATGAGCTATAAGAAGAGCTTGTAGAGGTAAATTGTTTCAAGGTCAAAACGAGGCATATATCTCCAAACATATTTCCTTTAATTGTAATGAGATGTCAGCTCCACCATATCTTTGAAAACTTACAGCTCCTTAAAATATTCCAGGTTGTTCACTTCCAGTCTTCCTTTTTTTTTTTTTTTCCCAAAATAAAATACTTCTGCTTCTACCAGAAGATTATTTTCTTTGTTCAATGTCTCATTTGTGATTCTCGAAATCAACAGAAGGTCTTTAAAAAGTACATGTTCTCAGTGCACTCAAAATTTTCACTTGTATTCACCCTTACTGCTCTGGAAAATGTAACTGGATAATAACCACCACCAAGCTAGTGAGGGGTCTAGAGAACAAGTCCTGTGAGGTGGGGCTGAGGGAACTGGGCATGTTTAGTTTGGAAAAGGGGAGACTGAGGAGAGACCTCATTGCCCTCTACAACTACCTGAAAAGATGTTGTAGAGAGGTGGGTGTTGGCCTCTTCTCCCAAGTGAATAATGACAGGACCAGAGGAAATGGTCTGAAGTTGTGTCAGGGGAGGTTTAGATTAGATATAAGGAAGAATTACTTTACTGAGCAGGTGGTCAGGCACTGGAACAGCCTGCCCAGAGGTGGAGTCACCATCCCTGGGGGTCGTTAAGATGATGTCAAAAGTCCCTTCCAACCATAAGATTTTGTGATTCTGTGATAAAAATCTAACATAGGTCAAATCCCAGTTTATACAGTTTTGCCATGCTGCCCATCATTAGGTCCCAAAAGATCAAAAAGAATTTGTCTTTTGTTCATGTTTTTCATTATACAGCTGTTTCTCAGCTCTTGATGCAGTTCCTGACACATCTTTGCTAGTCTCATCATAAATGATCAAATGAACATTTTCACCAAAAATGAAAAGTCTATGATGAAGTGCACTTCCTCCTTATTTTTTTATATTTGCTGTATACATCATTTAGCACCCAACTGAAAGAATGGCTGAATTTTTTTTTTTTTTTACATGAACATTTTTAACACTTTTTAAATACTTATATTCTGCTTGATGCCCATATCTTAGGGAGAAGTCCTTCTAACTTGGTGATTCTCAACACTTACATCTGACAACTTCATACCAATGTTTGAATCTGAGTACTAGTCTTTAAGTCTGACTATCTTACTTCAAGAATCCTTTGTTATCCAATGCCTTTGCCTTAATACAACTTGTGGCTGGCATTTTTCTGTGCTACTCTTAATAAAGTCTCAGGAGATCCATATCACCCGACTTGAAATGTGTACAAACATAGTTAGCTACTTATGAGGCAGGCATCTAAATTCCCTTCTAATTCATTGGGAAGACTTGAGTGCAATTATTCTGGCCTAATTTAGATGTCTTCATAGGATGAAGGGTCCTAGAAATATCCATTTCTTTATACTGGTTATAAATGGAGTGACTACTTAAATGAGGATATACTTTGTGTACGTATCTCAACTTTAACAAGATAAATACAGTAATTTCCATCTTTTCCCAAAATTTCTTACAAATTTATTGTGGCTGGTGAATTTGCGTGGTAAGGACTCTAGCAAATACTTGTGAATCCCATATATTCCAGGTCCTTTCTAACTTATAGTCATATGCAATTCCCTTTGCACATCCTTGTATAGAATATGGACTTCTTATTCATTAATCATTATTAGAAATATCCCCAAGGGGCTTAAATTAGATTGATTATCATTTTTGATGGCAGAGTGTGTACCACAAAGAATAGTGCCCCCATAAAGCCTGCAATGTAAAAGCTGGTTTTAAAGGCCAGCCATCAAAGGTAACAGTTTTAAGTCCTGCCACACTGAGACACATAAGATTTGAAATCAGTTGTAATGGATAAAAAGAATCCTACAAGCCTAGCCACGTTTATGAACATGGTCTCAGGTGTGTCCAAGTAAATATATACATATTTGTGTATATACAGTTTCCTGAAAACCTGAGAAGAGATTTTTAATTTCCAAACATGTTTTGATAATCTTTTAGTTTCAAAAGTGGCAAACTGTATTGTCTTCTTAGTACATAACACATATGGAAGTGAAGAAATAGTTTGTAATGTTCTGAAGGCCTCCTGCATGAATATGGATATACTGGCATTTTACTTCCTGACTGACATTTTATTTACTGACAGAATTATTGAAAACTTTGCAGCAAAAAAGTATTTTAAAAGACGTAAATCAAGCGGTGCCACTAAAGTGTAGCATAAAATATTATCACTAAGTTTCTGCATCTAGCGAAGTTTACAGCTGCACTTTTATTTCAGAGCTAGTAAATTCTCAGTGCAGAATGAACATGGGTCGACCCACAGACACAGCTGACAAAAAGGTTACTTGCTCATTTCACGGTCCATGTTCCTGTTTCTCTTTTACTAACGTTGTCTCTGTAATGTCTGTACTGCTTCTCTATGCAAAGCTTACTGTGTCCATGGGCAAGTCCCATGGAGACTTAATTCTGATTCAACAAATTCAATAAATACAAGAGGACTCTGGTGTTGACCTTTTCTCATTTAGATTACTTTTTTCTGTTTTGTAGCTGTACAGAAAGTTTGCCTCCCTCTGTGAAGACTTATTGTACAACCAGGAACAAAGTTATACCAGAGCTCATGCATTTCCACCCTACATGGACTAAGATTTTCTGTTGGTTTTCTGTAAAGCATCTGCCTACAGTTTGCTATTTTCTTTTATTGATTCTCAGCTCTTTCCATTCATCCATCGTGAATCTTTTCCCACATTTATCTAGTGAGAAATCATATTTAACGAAGCCATAGTTGTTGGTTTTTTTCAGAATGTATATGTCTAACTCTGAAAGAGGAAACTGTAAAGAGCTACAAACGTGTTTTTTTCTTCTCTTTGCCATTACTAACAAAGTCCAGTTATTGTATGTATGCTTAGGCTCAGATTTTCTTTTATTTATTGACATTAATGAAACATTACACCAGAAATTATCACAATGGCCACTATTAAAGAAAAGATCTATTATTCTAGAAATAAATAATTGGAATGTAGTTCTTAAAATCTGCCTTATGATCTAAAGTTTGTCTTTAATTTGGTAGCTATTTTGACAGTCTTCTAAAATACATCGCACATCTGCACTGTACATCCAAGAAGGATTGGTTTTTTTTAAAAAGTAACACTTCTGCCAGTGACGGATTGCATTCAATATCATCCTTATAGAGGTATCTGTTCTTGATGGCTGATATGAGTCATCTCCAGAGACCGAGAATCTGTGACTTTTTCCCAAGCGCTTTATCTATATCAGCTCTTTAGACAGGTTTCCTAACTGACTAGCTTCTGCACCGTCTAATTCCGTGCAGCCAGCTCCATTATCCCAGCATCAGAGCAACGAGGAGACAAGTGTCTCACCATCATTATGGCTAAAATCCTTTCTTTTATTTCGCGAGTCCTTCATAGAGAAGGATTTAGTGATTATGTCTGTATCTGATTCCTCCTTTGCTGGTGCAGGAGCTTTTCCCCTATCGACCTTGGAAGGACCCTCTCCTGCACCTTCCTTAGAAGAGTTCTCTCCACTGCTTCTGGCTTTATTCCATCTTTGTCATAAGAGACAAGAGGGCTGAGCTGACCTCCTCTTTTTCCTTCTGGTCACTGGGGCAACTTGTACCGGTTCTGCTGGTGTCTGACTGGCAGCAGTGCTCGTTCTGGGAGCTAGAGCAGTGACAGTGCTCGGGGCTGGAGCAGCCGGTGCCGCTGCGGGCGTGGGAGGGGCTGGCGCTGGAGGTGTGGGGGGTGCAGGCGGCGGAATGACTTTCGGTGCAGGCGGCAGATGACTTTTGCCGGGGGCTGCTGAGTCACCGGTGCCAGGAGGGGCTGGGACGCGGCTTCTGCCGGGACCGGAGCCTGAGCCGGTGCCGGTGTTGTGGCTGTCGCCGGTGCTGGTGGAGGTGTGGGCCTGGCCGGTGCCGCAACCGGTTGAAGAAGCAACCGATGCCGCTAGGGCCGGTGTCTGTGTAGCCAGGGGGGTGGCTTGCACCGGGACTGGAGCCTTGGCTTGTGCCAGGGGCCGTTAAGAGCGGTAGCCGGTGCTGCTGGCTTGGCTGGAGCCGGAACCGGAACCGGAACCGGAACCGGAGCCGGTGTTGGTTCCGTTTGTGTCTTTACTGAGGCTTTCACGGGGGCGGTTGTCGGAGTTCCTGCAATCTGATTCCAGTCCCGTCTGCGTAGCACTATCGCATGGTACATAATTCTCACTCTGCTTCTCTCCATATCTAATAATAAGTATCCCCTACAGCATGTTCAGTAACATCAACACTAAAATTGTGATCACATGACAGGGACAATCATCACAGTCAATCCCTGTACAGCACAAACTTTTTCTTATCCCCTATTTCCATTGGTATCACTCTGAGATAATCATGAAAGGGCAAAGTAAACTTTCCCCAGGTAAAATCAAAAGTGTAATTAGCAGCAGAATCTATCATATGATGCCTGGATGCCTGAGATATGCAGGTATCCTATCGACCACATTACACACCTGAAGGCAAATCCACATGAACTTGAATCCACTTGACCCACCACATCCAAACACAAAAAACAGATAAACTATTCAATATATTCAACCGGTTAAACACCACTACATCAATGAACTTCATACAAAGCTCTCTAAAAATACCATAAAAAATATTGTTTAGGAATGACATGATGTGAGCTGTCTGTTTCAATCCAATGGGCACAATGACAGGCACTACTCAGACCTGCTTTCTGGGATGTGTACAAATGATCTCAATGCACCTGGAATTGTACTCCAGATTTTTATATGCTGCCATAAGAATCGCTGCAAGGAGGTCAGATTATTTGTCCTTTGGGACATGCATAAGTCTTACTGTAACAAAATGGAATCATAGAATAATAGAAACACAAGATTGGAAAGGACTTACATGATCATCTAGTCCAGCCATCCTCCTATCACCAATACTACCCACTAAGCTACTAAATCATGTCTCATTGCACCTTGTCCAGATGCTTCTTGAACACTGTCAGGGACAGTGACTCCACCATCTCCCTGGCCAGGCCATTCCAGTGCCTGACCACTCTTTGAGAGAAAAAGTTTTTCCTAACATCTAATCTAAATCTCCCCTGGTGCAATTTGCAGCCATTCCCTCGAGTCTTATCGAGGCTGCAGATCCCCTCCTCTTCACAATCTCCCTTCAGGAAGTTGTAGAGTGCAATAAGGTCTCCCCTCACACACTAAAATAGTGTTAGGCATGGCCATTGGCTCTAAATGTAAGTCATAGAAAGGTTTGAAACACATGCTAAAAGGTTGATAAGGACCAATAGCAGAAATACAGATGGCTAACACAAAGAAAGTTGTGTTTGAGTTCTGTATGCTATAACCTAAGTATTCTGAAGTCTTTGTCTTTTGCTAGAGCAGGTTCTGGTTTAGGTAAACAGTTAAGCATACAGTTAACTTCTCTGCTATCTGCTCAAGCAGTAACGGAAAAAGAAATTACAGCTTATTCTAACTTCTGTGAACACTGTCTCCAAGGTAAAACATAATACAACGGTAACTCTTACTGAGATGAACTCTACGCCACAAAAGCTTTTAAGCTATTAAGCTTTTGTGTATAACTTGAAAAATAAGAGTAATTGCTTCGAAGTTAGGGGAGTATTCACATGCTTAATGTCTTCCCTATATTGAAATCCAAGAGTTCACCTATAGGATCATGGCTAAAGGGCTAAGATGAGTTTCCTGTAAATGGTCTCCATATGCATTCAGTCAGTGAAATTTCATGTCTTACAGAAAAATTTAGATATACCCCTAACATACATATATATACATATATATACATATATATATATACACCCCTAAGGACTTTACTAAACTTTAAATCCTTTATATTCAGTAAGTTCCTCTGAGGATAATGTAGAACCTAGCATATGCCATGGTACAAAAATATTATTTGTCCATGTCAGTTTGCTAGATGTTGTAATAGCCTTTGGGGGTAACAACAGAAGTTGCATCTCTTGCTTATGGCAATTTCAGAACTTGGAAAATGTGCTCCACAGTGTTTAATGTGCAGTTACTCAGAAGCCTATGACTCTCATCAAATAGACAGTATGACAATAGCTAAATGTCTAGGAGGAACAGTTTTGTCTTAAGAAATTAAGATGTGAAGCACCTTAAGGCTTGAACTATTTGCTTGAAATAAAGTCTAAAAAGGTAGTTGGAAATAGAAGCATTATTCTGATTGTGTTAACTAGACCTGCATTATCAGGATAACAAGGCTATTGAGAAACAGAGATGCATTGACTGCATGTATCTGGACTAGGGGACTCAAGGATAACTGTCATAAAGTGTCATTGCTAGACATGAATTTTCACATGCAGCTAAGAGGCACCTGATAGTACTTTCTTCTTCTTACAAATGGAAATTGCATTTCTAGATTCTCAGCACAGCCAATAGTGATCTGATGCTGGAATAACTAATTTCTTTTTTTCAGCTTGATTCTGTAAAGATTGTAGAATCATAGAATCATAGAATAGTTTGGGTTGGACAACCATTAAAGGTCATCTAATCCAATCTCTCCTGCAATGAGCAGGGACATCTTTGACTAGATCAGGTTGCTCAGAGCCCTGTCCAACCTGGTCTTGAATATTTCCAGGGATGGGACACCTACTACCTCTCTGGGCAACCTGTTCCAGTGTTTCTCCACCTTCACTGTAAAAAATATCTTCCTTATATCGAGTCTAAATCTTCATCCTTTTACTTTAAAGCCATTACCCCTTTTCCTATCACAATAGGCCTACTAAAAAGTTCGTCCCCATCTTTCTCGTAGGGCTACTTTAAATACTGGAAAGCTGCAAAAAGGTCTTGCCAGAGCCTTCTCTTCTCCCGGCAGAACAACTACCTCAAACGATGGTGTAACAAAGTTGGTGTTAGTCTCTTTTCAAAAGTACCAAGTAATTAACCCTCAAGTTGCATGCTGGGAGGTTTAAATTGGATATAAGGAAAAATTTATTCACTGAAAGGGGTATCAAACATTGGAATAGACCGTCCAGGGAAGTAACTGAGTTACCATCCTTGGAATTATTTAAAAGGCATGTAGAAGTGGCACTTAGGGACATGGTTTAGTGGTGGACTTGGCAGTGTTAGGTTTACGGTTGGACGCGATGGTCTTAAATGTCTTTTCCAACCTAAATCATTGCATGATTCTATGATCTGCTTTGCTTGTCCTAGTCAGTGGCTTTTTTTTTTTTTCTTAAAAGCCTTCAAAATAATGTTGAGATGATCTTCCTGGTTTATTGCTTAAACACATTACTATCCTCATTCTGGTCACAAGAACTTTAAACCTAATTTTCATGGTTATCTGGCCATGTCCTCAGTCCTCAGTGTCCTAAATCCAACAATAACTAAATACTGGGGTTCTTTTGCAGAGTTATTAACTCAAATAGGTTTGACAATGGGAGGCATTGTATTTTGTGCATCTGCCAATCCTTAAAGATCAATATGACAGATGTCTGCATCTGCAATACACAGCTTAGAACGTTTATATTGTACAAGGAGAAAAAAGTGTATAGGCCAATCTAGAGCATAGGCCATTGTATTGTAAGAAAGATATCTGAAATTAAACATAACTTAGAAATGTGCATTTCCCTCACTAAGTATAAAAAGAACCTAGTGTGAAATATTCAGACATATGTATTTACTCCTTGGATAGCTAAAGTTAAAGGAGGTGAGCTAAAACCCATACTTCTTCCTGTAAAAATTGCTGAGCTAGCACAATTTGTAACCCTGTTCCACCAGTTTCAGAATCTCTTTGCTCCCTTTTTATTTTCCTCATATGTCCTCCTGTCATGCATAATCAAACTTCATTGCCCATCTTCAAATCCCTCCTTCAAACTCACCTCCATCTTAATATGTATAAAATACTGAACAAAGATTTAGCTGTTGGCATGCTGGAATTATTGTTCAGAGTGCTAATCTCCATTTTATCATTATTTTCTCATGTTTCCCCTCTTAAAATACTGTTTCTTTCATGTGGAGTGCGAGAGGTGCTTTTGAGCAGAAGCTGATTTCTTATGATATGTATAAAGATCTGCCAGTACAGTGGGAGCCAATTGCTGACTTAAGCTTTTAGCCTCTACCAGAACAAAACCAACTTCATCAACAACACCAGTAACAGTAAGAACAATAATAATAAAAATCAAAGTTTGACTTATCCCCTTAGGTGCTGCAAGTAAATGTTGTCAACTAGCTGTGGTACGTCGAAACGGTTGTACTCACCAACTGAATTATTTGAACTGTATTTCAAAAAATTATTTTCTTAAAATTTCTCTTCTTTTTCATTTAGAATTTTCCTGCTTTGAGGTAGAACATAAACAACTTTCTGTACTGTAGTTTTACTTCTTAGCTAGGTTTCTTCTAACTCTGAAATTAACGGCATATTGTGCAGAGAACTGTTCATTCTTAGAGTGATAAGATCTGTGTTTATAGTCAATGACAAGGAATTTTATGTAGAGAGGTTCTTGCTTATACTTTGTGCTATAATAACCAAGGTCAGCTAATTTTGTTTTTTGCCCCATTGGAGGGAAAAAGCGTAAAGGGGTCACACCTGTGGGGAGGAACGTACAGGACAGGTGACCCCAAACTGACCAACTGGGGTATTCCATCCTATCTGCCCCATGTTCAGTATAAAAACTGAGGGATCAAAGGGTCAGCTCTCTTTCTTCAATGGCCAATGTTCTAAAAGAACCCTGTCTGTTCATCTGCCCTTGATCCCGATTTGTGTGTTCCTGACTCCAGATCTGGAATCTGAGTTCCCATCCGAGTCCAATCGAGGACTTCCCCAATGCCTGCTGGTGACATCATCCTGGGATACAATTTTGTATATCTTGTATCTATTTCATTATTTTATTCTTATTTTTTTGATTAATATTTCATTAAAATAGTTTATTTCCTTCTAAACTCATAAATCTCTTTATCTCTCCTCCTGCGTTCCTGTGAGCAAGAGGTAGGAGGAGAGCGTCTGTTGCCATCATTGGCCAATTAAGCCTAAACCACAAGATTATTCATAATATTTGAAAATAAGTGCTTCTTCCTCTCTATTGCAGTCTACCTGGAGATTTATGCTGGGGAAGAGGACTCACCTTACACATACTACTCAGGATGCCCCTTAAGATGCACATAATGGGCCTTGAAAAATTTTAGGACCTGTTGACAATAAGCCAAGGGCTTGAGGAAACCTTTGGGTTGTTGTCCGTATTGCAAAGACACTTTCAATGTCTATATTATATTTTGAAAGCACGTCTTCAAATGCAGCTTTGCCCTCTGAAAGTGTGACTCTAAGTAGAGAGAGAGATGTTTTTTCAAACTCAAAGGACACTGTATGTCTGGCTATTCCTAATGGCACAGTTCATCCATAAGTTGTCTGTGAGATAACTGGCAAGATTAGAGTGTATCCACAGCAACATAGCACTTGAATTTGTGCTCCCTCTGGGCTCCAAGAGGTAAATTATGTAAATTTATGACATAAATGACATAATTTGTGGTGTTTCCCTAGCATGACACTTTAAGTGTTTATTATGCATACTTTGGAGGCAGTTTAAGGGCATTTCAGGATTGTGGAATGAAGTCTTACTCAGTGTTGTCCTTGTTCCCAATTGGAAATTGACTTTGGCATCTGCAATCCCATGAGACACTCCTGGGCATTTTGTTACTTGCTAGTTTGTACAGACTAAGAATTAAACAGCATGGACATCAGAAAATACCATGGGTATGGTTTCATAAGGAGTATAGATACAGCCTCAAAGACTAGATTTTAGGAAGGGAATACAATGGGACTTGTGCACTTCATTTAGTTATGAAAGTAATATTTAGGATCTTAAAGAGCAGGTCTCTGTCTCCTGTACTGATGTCATCCAAAATACCAGTGCAACATCTGCATTATGTGCAGCAATTCTCTACCTCTGCAATGAAATTTATATCAATAGCGTCCAAAATGAGTTTAAAGTCAGACAATATTTGCTCCTGCCTCAAATTTCTAGGTTTTTTTTTACAACCTCAAATGTAGTACTTTACATACTTTGTGTGCTGAAATTGCTGTTTTCAGCGTGGATTGAAACATCTGTTATTTGCTTTAAAACCTTTTACATTAGTGCTCTACACAGACAATTGAACTACAGACAAAATAGCTCTTGATGTAGAAATGCAGAAGCCATGTCAGCACAATGTTGTTCCTGAACTAATAATTCTGCTTCAATGAGGATAGCTTTGTACTGCTACCAGAACAAGAGCTAATATCTATGCATAGCATAGAAATGTACAGGTTGGAGGTACTTGCATTGATTCAGAAAGGTTGTGTCCTTCAACTCAGACCTTCAGAGCCTAATGCTAATAGAGAATCATAGATATGTTGGTTGGAAGGAACCTCCAAAGACCTTCAACCTTTTGATCGAAGTAGGACTGTGAGTCCTACAAACCATGTAACTGGTAATTTTACCTAGCCAAGGTAGGGTGGAGGGTGGAGATTTCTGTCTCTTTGAGTAACCTTTTCCTGTGCTGCACAATCCTCCTATTGCAAACAGTTCTTCCTAATAAATAACCTGAATCTCTTAGTATGATTTTACTCAATATGAGAGTGTATCTCTGTCTGATATTCAATTTAGTGTCCACTGTAGCTCTGAGGTCCTTTTCAGCAATGAGTTCACACGCTTTGCAGAGGTCTGTGCAAGACCGGCACACTTCCCAGCACCCATACAGAATTTCAGTTTCTCCTAAGTGAACTTTGCATGTTGTCTTCTGAGTCAGTCCTCCAGGCTATCAAATTTCCCTGTTCTTAAACTCCTTTCGGTATCTCAGCCTTTTGCTATACTTTAACATAATCTGCAAATTTGCTTAAGGTTCTCTCTGCCTCATCATCCAGACTGTTGCTAAGGAAATGAACAATGTGGCCACCTGTTGTGTTCATGACTACCACCATTGCTAAATTAACTGCATTTTCCTGAAAGTGACCCAAAGTGTCTCATGGATTAGTTAAATCATAAATTCTGACATCTCCCATTACCTCCTTACCTCTATGTTATATTAGGTCATGGTCATTGTTAACTTTCTCCATTTGTATTTTTTTTCTGCACCAAATCTCCACATTCTATGTGGCTCCTAGCTTGAAATTAGCCCTGATCAGAACTTAACAGAAGGGCTCTCAAACTGTATACAAGTTACAGTTCCAATGCTTGGAAATGATCTAATGGCTGAACTTTTGTCATTTAGATGCAGAACCGAGTACTAGGCACCTAGTAAAGTGGATTTGTGCGGATGAAACACAGTAATGTTCAGTAATGTGAGTATGGACAGTTTATAACCAGTTCAGCAACAGTCAAATTGATATGTAAACCATGCAAATTCACACACACACCCCAACAGCTGCTCTCCCGCTTGTACTATTCAATTTATAACTCATTGCAACTGTCTATATCCCTCTGTGTTTAAGGTAGATCTCATCAAACTACAATGAAGACAAGCAAAGCATTGCCTTATGTAAAAGAAGAATAATTCCCGCCATTAATTTTCCACTAAATTTCTTCAACAGAAGTTCTTTGATTTATTTGTATTATTAACCACATATGTAATTTAGTTAAAGTTACTGCTGATGACTCTCTGTAGGAAAGATTTCTCTGTTTCACTGCCCAGTTTTAAATTATGAAAATAATTTACCTTATTGTACAGCTAGGCCAGAACTTTAAAGTTAACTATGGACTAAATTATGTGTCATCACCGTTGTTAATCCTAGAAACCTAAAACAAGAAAAAACTGCATACAACATCCACTGGACAAACTTCATGATAGAAATTACTAGCTTCAGCTGGTATGGGATTTATTTCATATTAAATAAAAAGTCATTCAAAGTACCAGTTAAACCATATTTTTTCTTATTCATAACAGCACTTTATCTCATAGATTGAGTGTGATAAGTAAAGGAAAAGCTGCGCACACAAGCAAAGCAAAACAATGAATTAATTCATTCCTGCCCAATGGCAGGCACATGTTCAGCCATCTCCAGGAAAGCAGGGCTCTGTCACACATAACTGTTACTTGGGAAGTCAAATGCCATAAGGCACATCACCCCCCTCTTTTTTCTTCTTCCCCCAGCTTTATATACTTACTGAGCATGACATTATATGTTATGGAATATTCCTTTAGTCAGTCGGGGTCAATTGTCCCAGCTACGTTTCCGCCCAACTTTTCATGTACTCCCAGTGTACTCACCGGTGGTGTTCTGTGAGGAGTAGAAAGGCCTGAATTAATTATCAGCAATCAAAACCAGCAGTGAGCTATCAACATCAGCCTCATCCCAAATCCAAAAAATAGCACTGTACTAGCTGCTACTAAGAAAATTAACTCTATCCCAACTGAAACCGTGACACTTTGGCAGACAGACTCGGTAGGAAACAATCATCCAAGTTTAAAATTGACAGTACTGAATTTCCAGTTCTTATGCTATTACAACAATGACAAAAAAAAAATGTACTTTAAACACCCATATGGTAAGTTCTCCTGAACTTCATAATTTCTAAGAGATCACACTTTGGTAATGCTTAACTCCCCATTGGGAAGTTAATGGATTCTTCCAGTTTAAACCAGCTGAGTGCCAGTGCGATGTGATGTCCAGGGCATTGAAACACAGCTTGCAAAGAACATGCTGTTCTCAATAAAATTCAGCCCCTGAAGGTAGATATCTAAATGTATTTTCAGACCCTTAAATCAGTGGTATGATTTTCTCTATGTGTACAAGTCTCAGTGGGGCATAGGTACTGCAAACAGTTCCAAAGATAAAAGCAAGTGGTAAGTTCTCTAGGCACACAGAAGTTACTAAGCATGTACATCAAAAAATGCCAGCTGGACTGTCTCCTGCCTTAATCCTTCTTGTTTTTAAAAGGATGTAATATAATTCATCCCTTGATAGATATTTGTAAAACTTAAGCAGGTCTTGCTATAACACAGTGTAGGTGCAGTTTGTCTTTTTAAAAGCTAGACATTTTTTCATATTAAAAATACTCACTATTGGATATTTGAGGCCTGCTTTATGCATATAATAATAATATGATATTAAATTCCAGTGCAAGCTTCTTCAAATCAACCTGACTTATTGGCAATTTGGAAGCTATTAAAGTTTACCTATACGCACTGTTTGGAAAGGTCCCATAATGTGAGAACAAGACAGCCAAAGTGAACTGTTGGTATTGCCAATATTTACACTTCAGAAGCTGCAAGTAGAATAAAATAGAAAAATAAGACGCTATAGCTGAAAGTGAGCATAAAAAATTAACACACATTGGACTTTGTTATAAGCAAAGAAGTGGGGGAACTAGAAATTGAATAGCTAAATGGGTAAAAATTCCCTAGAAGTTAAGCATTACTGAGAGCATGAAAAGAACTGCTGGGAGAGTAAAGGGGAATGTAGGATAGAGAAAACTTGATTGATTAAATCAATAAGTTGTTTATTTTTGCCTCTGGCTCCTGGAATGATAAATGTGTGACTCTGAGAAGTCGCAGAACAATGTAATTTGCTTAAATGTAGCATGGGTAAAGGGTTAAACAGAAAGACCTCTTGATAGACAGTATGGAATGGCAATGAAAGTCCAGTAACATGAACACAGGTTAATCATAAACACAGTGTAGCATTAAGAGAGGTACAATACACAGTTCCAATGCATATTTAGTAAGCAGGAATGGCTGTTTTCATCTGGAAAGCCCGGTCTGGGATTTGGAAGATGGGGTCTAAGTTGTCGGCTCTGCCACCACTGTGTTGCGTGCTGTCTTCCTGATTTAGCTGCCTGCAAGCACGAGATAAACAGCACTTTTCCATCCGTCCTCATCATTTCTGTAGTGACCTTTCACACAAGCCAGGACTTGAATTTAAGAAATTTTAAAATGTGGAACAGATAATAGCCTCCATCTAACGCAGATTCTCATCTCAATAGGGGACTAGAGGCAAGAAATGGCTATAACACAGTTCAGGAATTTCAGGGGAATATTGATGTTTTACTGTCCCATGAGGAAGGCAAGGCTTCTTATGTACCTGAACCTCTATCAAGATTTTTTAAAAGATTCAAGGCAAAGGTAATCTCAAGAAAGGTTTTGACCTGAGATAATGGAAAGAAAGGGCAACTTCTTCCCAGCATGCGGGAAGTAGCATTTCCCCATGGAAAAAACATGAATGTACCTATCTGTAAATTGAGAGAGTTGGAAATGGTTATTTGTGGAATGAGCAGGACAAAAGTGAGAATCAATTTCTGAATTCCTAATAATGATAGAGAGCAGAGAACAGTGATAATGAACGAATTTGAGATAAAGGACTTGCCAGATGCACCAGAGCCCCATGGGGAAGGGTATATAGAATAGTGTGCAAAGACCAAAATAAAAAGATGAGCTGAACAGAATGAGACTCAAGTTGCCAAGGTCAGAGAAAATGGATAATGCAGATGCAACAGCTTTGGAGGTTGGAAAAGAGTTTTCTCTATCTGTTATTTCTATTTAGATTGTAAGATCTCTGGTGCAAGGACTCTTCCTGGTTTTGAAAGGGGAACTGATTAGGTGAAAACCTGATCTTTTAGCTGCCAAGACTTGCATTTGAACTTTTTACTTGCAATATTTTTTTCCTTTCTTTAGTGCAGGCCAGAGATGGACTGTATTTTCTGGCAGCTGGGTAGGGCCTGTCAAATATAAGCTGGAAAACAGAAAGTTTGCTCCCTGAGTGCTGATTGTAATACAGAAATGAAGACAAAGATTTTGAATGTCTGCATCCTGAAGCCCACTACATATTCTACCCTTTCTTTACAACAAAATCTTGAAAAGAATTGTTCACTGTGAGGCACAGAGGTCACAGGGGTCCTTTCTATCCCATTAATCTCTTCCGATTCCACTTTCTTTGCTCCTGCTCTTGTTCAACAGCCAAGCACAGAGGAGGGCCTGTCACTTTCAACTTCTGTGGCCTGAGAACTTGTAGGTGGGATCAAGTAGAAAGATACTCCACTGCAATCCTTGATGCAAAGTCCAGGCATATGTGCCAAGCCATACCCTTTCCTTTATACGCTAGAAACACCTATCTTCAATTTAAATTGTTGTCTTTTCTGCAGAAGGCAGAAAGAAAGAAGAGAAAAGGAAATGGGGCAAAAATAATTTAATAAAAGAGGAAGGAGAAAGAAGGAGATTAAGGCAGGAAGGAGGCAAAAGACAAGTACGCAAATACAAGCAGAGATGAAGTTTTGTAAGAGAGGCAAGGTGATTGCAATAATGAAACCCCCAGTGGGCAAAAGCCTGCCCTAAATTTTGAAAGTTACTCTTAGCAGCTCCAGCCCTAGGAATTTGAGACACCAAGCTGGGTTACTTTGTATGCTTCCTGGAATGCCAATACCAAGATTGCACTTCAAGCTCCCAGCTGCTTCACAGCAGTGCTGGTGATTCAGCTCTGGGAGTAGAACCAAAGATTTGGCTGCATTTGTGTGTGAAATGCACTCTGAGTCCTTTTCTTGTTCTCTGCAAGACAGTAAGGTGGGAAAAAATTTCTCAGCAATTAGAGATACCAACAAACTGTCTTATTAATATTCTGTATTTTTTTTTTCCTTTGGCGGGGGTAAAGAAGAGGAAAGATCCTTTCTGCAGAAATAGAATAGAACAAGGTATTATATGCCAAGTTATGCAATAGCTTCCCTGCTAAATGTAACTATGATAAAATAGTAAAAATTATAAGAATATGTACTGGTTGGATGGAAAGTCTGCTTCTCTAGTACTGGAAAATAAATTTATGGCAACTAACTGGGTTTAGTAAGCTCAAAAGACTTAAGATGTAAAGCAAAAATATGGTCCATTTGGCCTTTGATTTCTGGATTACAGTCATTTAACATTTTCAAGCTTTCTGCTATACCTGAGGGACAGAAAATTACTCCCTGCTTTGAAAGCTGAGATTCTTCTTTTGTGTTTTTGTGTTTTTTTCTTCAATAGCTGGAACTTTTAAGGAAAATAAATGTAGAGAGACTCACAAGGAAAATTGCAGAACATAGCAGCCTAGAGTTTCGTCTATATTTTGTTGGTGGGACAAGAAGGAGCCATTTTCAGCATATAAACCCAGGGTTTTCCAATCACTGAGATTTGCACACCCCCTGCATGCTTTTCACCAGAGATAAAGTTCCCCTTGTAGCAAATTTTTCTTATTTACCTCCATTAGATTTCTACTTAGTACTCCACAGGTCCATGGAGCACAGGCTGAATGATACAGTTTTGGTTTACTTCCCTTCATAGCAAAAGACCAAGAATTTCCAAGTGTATATCTTCACTGGACAAGTTCTTATCTTTCCAATACATACTTACATATGCATTCTTACACATATGCTTCTACAAATTTCTTCATAGTTTGCTAGCTACAAGTTTTATAAAGACCAGTGCTGCAGGATTCTAGTGTTTCCAATGCTTAATTATTTTCACTAGAAAGAACCATGGCCTATACTCAGTTTAAACAAAGAGAAAAAACTTCCAGTCACTGTATTACTTGTTACACCTATTTCTGGTAGCGAGCACCTGACTGTTAAAGTATTTTTTCCTTCTGTATATGAAACTTTTCGCAAATGTTACTGATGCCCTGTGTGAACACAAGAAGAGTGGAAGACAAGCACAACCTTATTCCCAGCAGGAAGAGGAAGAAAGACACTGCCTATCTTTGCGGTTTTTTTGTTTGGCAAAAAACAAAACTGGCAGCTGCACAGCTGTGAGATATGTGTGTAAAGAATCATGTCAGTGCCTCAGCTTGTAAAGAAGAGTGTAGACTGTTTGAAGAAACTGTTGAAAGAGAACTAGTGGTGTAAGAGAAATGTGCAAAGTTACATGTAGCAACATAATCATCATAGATTAGAGGAAAAAGCAAGAGGAATATGTACCAGTCAAGCCAGTGAACTGCCACTCTTTGTCTCTTAGTAGTGTGAAAGACTGAGACACACCTAACATCTATCAGAATAAGCATGCTGGTATACTGAAGGACCTGTTCTCTTTTCAGGTACTCTCCTGTGCGAGTAGTTCACTGTTGTGAGTGCATTGGATCTCACAGAGTATTCATCCTTCTTGCTAAAGAAAAACTTTGGCATTTTGTGTTGTTTGGAGTATAAGTTATTCTTTGTATCCTTGTTTGGGGCCAGATTACATATTGATGCAAATTGCTGTTGCTCAAATAAATTCAGTGCTAATTTATACCAGCAGACCCTTTTTCCTTCATTTTTTATATTCAGCGAGGCTGAATGAATTATACACTCTTAGTTTTGATCGTTAGGTGTCATCTTACTGTATTTATATAATTACTTAAATGGTTTTACCTAGCCTGAGTACTTTGCTAAACTTTAATAAAACTGTGCTTAACCCATCAAGTTGAATTGTCTTAGACACTCAAGAGAGCTGGAGAAATCACAGGGAGATATCAAAAAGTTTCTTTTTCCTAGACTGAATGAGTTTCCTGAGGACACAAAACAAGTTCCAGCAAGTGAGAGAACTTGAAGAATTCCTCCAATGTGGTTTCAAATGGCTTTTGGATATCAATCCATTCAATGTTGCTCTAAGTTTGCTGGGTCTGGGCTTTGAGCAGAGTTCACCATTCCATGAAAATATGTTAGATGAAACATAGATGCTTTCAGTCTACAGAAAATTTCTATGGTGACCTGGATTTTGAAAGATTGGTGAAGGATTTTGAAGACCAAAATAACAGATGCTTTCAAGGGAGTTGTATGGGAACCTGGTTTCACTACTGTACATTTTGAATTTATCCTCACAGCTTCAGCTAACATAAAAATAAATGCTTCAATGTTCCCAAGTAACTCAAAGAGATTTTGGGTGATAATTACCACTTCTGTACATTGTATGCATGCAGAGCTTTCCCCTCCATGTGTTAGGACTGTCTTATTTTTGCTTTTGTTAAAGTAAAAAATATGGTCTCACATGCAAACCCTGTTATTATACTTCCATTATCACATTAAGACATGAGAGTTATAGATAATACATTTCTCTGATTACCTTTACCAGATTGTGTGAAAGATGATACACATAAGTGGCAGGAACTTATTAAACATACTAAAGCAACATAAAACTTCTAAAAGAAAACCAAGAGTACAACAACTAAATTAAAACATCCTTTATGTGTCCATGGTATATGAACAACAAAGACATCAGCACCAAAGACTTAGACTTAGAAAAAGCTTAAGAAATATCATCTCACCCAAGAAGCAACTCGTAGATTATTTATGTTGGTTCTGACTGTTGATAGGGTTCTTCTTGTCCTTTCCATTATTTATTTTGTTTTATACTATAACACGATAAAGAAAAACTTTGGATTATGCAGCTGCATTCAAGGTAAAGTCTGCACTTGGCTGAAAATAGGTGCATGTCTGTTTTGAATGCTACTGAAGAAAGAACAAGAGGACTCAATCTCTTCTTAATCAGGGAACAGTGCCTCAATATCTGTAAACATAACCAGAAATGGGTCCCCAAAATGAGTAAGGGAATCCAGTGACTCAAAGGCTCCAATGATGCCTTTTCAGTGATTGAATTTGCTAAGATAGGATGAAGGTCTTTGCATTCAAACTTTAACCAAACAGAGCACATATTTTTTTAAAATTTCCTTTAGCAGCTAATGAGCAATGTGAAATTATGCTTCTTATGTAGTTGAAGACTGAAGAAAAACGATCTTCATTGGTTTAAAGACAGATGTCTATTTTCTCTGTGACATAGGAAGAATACATTCTTCTTTATGTGGAGCAAATCAGCAAAAATCTTTCTGCTTGTGGCCTTTCCTTCTTCCCAGCAGATGTCACACATTCTGTAGATCTCCATCTTACCAGTTCTGAGTTGTTATATCATTTAAGTCTGAAAAAAATTTCTCCTGACTCCTACACAATGCATATTGTGGAACAACAACATGTGTCTTCTTCCCAGTTCTTATGTCTGCTTTCTTGCTTTTTTTTTTCCTTCCCCTTAGAGCTGTTTGAGACACAAAACTTTTTTTTTTATTATTTTGCAGTTCTGGCTTCAGATAAAAACTGAATTATCAGCCTAAATATTTGCTGAAGAGGAAAAGATGTTTGACATGTTTGTTTTCCCAGAAATCTGCATTAAAATCACCAGTCCAGACATCTCCTATGTCAAGCTTGATGGATGGTAATTTTTCTCTGAAAAATAATAAAAAAAATGCACTGCAAATGAAAAGATGACAAGCTGTATTTCTTATTTGTCTCAAGAAGAAAAAAATATTTCTTTTAACCTTGCTAGCTGTTGAAAGTAGCTGAAAGGAATTATTATTACTCTTCGTGAGCTTCAGTTGTTTCTTTAAACTCAGTACAGTATATGTTCCAATCTCATCATGAGCTGGATGACAGTGTCATGATAGTATGAAAAGTTTTGTATACCTATGCCATCATGAATATCTCTGACCTGTTATGTTTCTCTCCAATAAAAAACATACTAATACATATTTTCAAATATGCTAGAGTCCTACCAAGTCCTACATTTCTTGAGTTTATTATCATGTAATTCCTTAGGATGAAGGGAATCAGTGGTCTTCATCTTCTGGTTTCTTTTGTCTCTCCTTCATATTTTGATTGAGGTTTTTCCAGTAAAGCCTCAAGCTTCTGTCTTGCAATCATTTCACTACCTTTGACTGCAAAACTTACTCAGCTGCATGAGTTGAATTGCTTTTAAGCAGAGGATAATGAGTTTTTCTCCAGTGCAGGCAACAGGTTTTGGAGCTGCTTTCTGATGCACAGGTGTAATTCTCAATGCAACTTGTTCAGGAGAGGAGAGAATAATATCATTTTGCAAACTGTACAAGTGTGGGCATCTGTGGATCTGGAAAACCAAATTTTTCAATCTGCTTTCCCTTGCCTGATATTTTATTCATGCTAATGTAGATCCGGACTTTTCCTATAATACATTAGTTAAATAGCCAGTCTAGAAAACACTATATCTAATTAACTGTTTGGTCCAAACCAGTCACAGAGATGATAATTCCTAAAGACAGCCGTGAGGTAAGAGCGAACAGAACTGGGAAGGTAGTATTTTATCCTTGACTCTTGCGTTTAAGATTTCAAAGTACTTTTTTGCAATGAACAGGTCAGTTGGTGAAAACATTTTCCAATTTTCCATCTTTTCCTCTCTTTTCATGTACTACATGGAAAATTAATTAAGTTTACAAAACAGAGGAAAACATTAATTGCAGAAACAGCAGAACAGAGGCTTTAAAAGAATCACCCTCAAGTTAAAAAACCAAAATAACTCTGAAAACTAATTTTTCTTAAATTATGTGCAGACTTTAGAAATTAACATTTCTGCTGGGAACCTGTCTGAATAGTCTTATCTGCCAGTAAAAATGGCAAAATATTCACAAATAGATGTGAGGACTGAGCCCACAGTCCCTGCATTTATTGTATGGTCAGTGTGCTTTATGCCATCAAAACCATTTTAAATGCCATTTTAAGTAATTTATCTTCTTAGAAATGACACAGTAGGGATCTTTCAGCTACTTAGGAATCTGAAGTCAAATTTGAGATGTTTTGTAGCACAATTAATACGATTAATAGGGAAGCCCTTCTTTTTTTTTTTTTCCATAGTAGTTTGAGAAAGATCCCTATTCTAAATGTTACCAGCTTCAGGACCATAAGCAAAATGTTTTTGACAGAAATAACTTGATCAAAGTTGCAGCCTTGCTGAATTACATGACCAGGGTAACAAAACTTAATTCCCTTTCATATTTTTCAAATACCGCTGTTCTCAGAATACTTAACTTTCAAATATAATTTTCATATATACTTCTAAATAACTAGCAAAGATACAGCCTCATACCTTCATAAGCAAAATGAGATTTGACATTGATCTTATTGGAGTTGAAAAGCTGGTGTAAGTTAACTCTGGATAGAGGACTAAAACACCTCATTTATTAACAAAATGTGGTAGAAAGTAGTTATCCTTGTCTAGATTTTTTTTTATTGTTTTTTACACACCATTTGCTATGTAACACTTTCTGACAGAACATAACACATATCCTAAGATTCATGAAAATTTAATGGATCTTGATTTTAAAAGTGCAGAGATGAAAATGGATGCTGGAAGAATATCTTAACATAGACCGTTTTGTTAAAACCTCCTTTGTCTCACAAGATAATATCTTACAACATGAATTCTGTCATTGTTTTCTGTTAGCTCCATCCTGCCACATTAACTTTTAATGATACTTTATTCTATTTTTGATGATCCGATTAGCGACATTTTCGTTTTCCAGTTTCAGAAGATCATACGGAAACAACCTGCAGATGACATCTGTTATCCAGTTATCAGCAGTTATCCAGCTAACATCCACTTGCTGGAGGGACTACATCAATAGTACTCTCTTTTTTCAAAATCTTTTAAACTGAACGTAAAGATCCCCCACTGCCATTCTGGATGACTCCAGAAAATCACTGGTGATGTAGAAATAAGTGAAGATAACTAAAATTGGGTACATGTCAGTTAGTGATCTGGAAGAAACCTATCATCTTATCCGGCACAAAAGGATAAAAGAAGGAAAAATAAAGACAATTGTCCACAGTCACAAAGTTGTTAGATGGATCAGACCCTATAGTATCCATGTTCCCTCCTGCTCTGTTTTTATTTCTGATATCCTTCACCTATATTTGTGTAAATTGGATAGTGACAGAGATTTTCATCCTGCTAAGATGCGAAAGGTTTTCAGATTTTACCATGGCTTTCCATCTTTTAATTTCATACTAAGGTAACAGTTTAATCTTCCAAATTTCATGTACTGTGGACATTGAAGCCTGGAAAATTGTGTATCGAAAGACAATTTTCATGGCTAAGAATGGCTAGAGTTTTAGAAGAGTACATATTTATTCCCATACCATGTCATACCTATACTAGTAGTATATAGGTTAAAAATTTACCTGGATATCAGCTTTAGAGGGCAATATCAAAGGGAGTGATTTTCAAAAAGGGAAAAAAATAACCATCCACAATAAAAAAACAGCAGAAAACAATTCTAACTGGGCTAATATTTAGCTACCTTAGATTAAGGACAGTTTGGCATATATTTCTCAGATTTCATAGTAACAATTGATTTTATCTTTATATTAAGTGACAATCTCCCAGATTTAGCAAATGCAGGTAGGCTGAAATACCATTTCATAGCTAGTGCCCTGGAGAATCAGCTGATATTGTATTTTAGTTCATAATGCATTTATTTGCAGATGTTGGATATTTCACAGAGATGGAAAGATAGAAGTCAAGGAAACTGTTTTCCAATGACCTAATAACACATGAACTTACATCTGGCTACTCTATTACAGCTCTCCACCTGTAAAGCTGATACAGTGACACATATTTACCTATGGACACCTCAATTAATGCTTTTCCTCTGTCAGACACTTCATTAGCTTAAGTCCCTCAGTCCCATCACAGGAGCTCTGGATGAGCAATAAGCATAGGAAATATTAGACTACCAGTCTCTGTAAGATAGATTTGCATTCTTATTTCCTTTGCCATAGTTGTTTTGTACTAAATGAAAAGAAATTAGAATTTAATGCTAATAAAAACAAACAGACATTTAATTAGCCAAATGATGTATTTATTATGCCGAAGATTTGCTGCCACCTGTGTCTACAATCCATATTTTTGTTTATTTAAAAGAGGAAGAGAGAGAGAAAAAAAGAACTGAATTAATCCACACTTGACAAGAATCTTTAACAGGATGTTTGCAATAATTTTCTTTCACCTAAAACCAGCTAAGACCCCACCTTCAATGTGTAAGATTTTAAAAACTTTGTCCTGTTACTGTTTTTTCTACTTAGCGAATTTATAAATGGCAAGGGATGTCCACTAAATTTAATAATTTTTGATCAAGGCAGTACTTCCTGTTATGATCTCAGAATAGAAATGGATCTCGCTTTGCTTTTTCAAACATGGAAACTGATGTGAGGCTCTATAAACATGGGATATTGGGGTTTATACCAAGACTGGAGAATGGGATTCTTTGAAAAAGATAAGATCTTCCCAAAGTAGTTGAATAAGTTTACGTATATTCTGCCCAGCTCTGTTGCGCATCAACACCACATTTTGTATTCAGTGTATTATGTGCTGATCACAGCTTTCAGTCAGGTTAAACTCATCTGCTTTGTTTACTAAACACCACATACATCACACCATGACAGTTTTTATTGATTTGAATTTTATGCAATTCCACTGAATGTTACAAAATGCTATAGCTGAGACTAGCACTTGAGATTAAAGCTGCAGAGAGCTGCATATAAGCAGCAACATTTTAAATAAAAAATGTATTTAAGTACTATTTTGACAACAGGCTGAACGGTCGACAAAGAACAGTCTCTTATTCTTAGCTGATGCTATGCATTATATGATTTATCTCCAAACTGGGCCTAGCCAGAAGATGAAGGTCATTATCAAATTAACTAAACTCAGTCCAACATCTTTGAGCACAGTGCTGTATCCTGCTGTCTGCTAAACTGCAAGTATGCAGGTTATCTGCAAAGAGGAAGAATAAAAAATAAAACTAAAGCTGAGGTTGTTTAGCACAATAGATGTGAAGGGATTCATTTGCTAAGGCCCCCTAGTTCAATGCCTGCAAGTCCCTGGTCATCACACCAGGGACATTGCTAACAACTTCTTAGAGGTAACAACAGCTTTTTGTAGTTTGCGAGTTACCCTACTAATACGAGCTATTGAAATTCTGTGTAATAGTTCCTGGCTGCACAAAATCCCTTTGTTGTTGGCTAAAAGCATTCCACCCTCAGATATCCAACCTTCTTCAGCCACTCAGCTGTAAACTTACTGCATTTCTCTTCCAGATGCAGATGGCAAGGTAATGAATCACAGGATACAATTACAAATATACATTTTTAATGTAAATGTGAAATTGTTTTTCCTCAGAGAATATGACATCTGAAACCACTCTGTTTTTACCCTTGTCCTTCATAAAGTTTTAAGTTCCTGAATTGGCTTTTCACAACTGTTAGCTTGATCTGGTGAAGGCCCACCTCTCTTGACGGAAACTTAGCATACTGGTAACTATGTACAGAACAGAATGTGATCATGCCATTGGAAAAGTAAATATAGAACAAATTTTAAAAAGGTAAATTGCATTACTGTAGCTCAACAGTACTACAGTTAAAATTATTACATTTTATTCCCCTATATAATTCCTTCTGCTGTACTCATTTCTGTAATGGTCAAGAGTGATCCCTAGGTCAGAATAATAGCTCTTATACAATGCAAAAATGTCTGTATTTTAAAATAACAGAGGTATTAATGAGAGTTATTATGAAACTCAAGTCAATTGAAAGAGAAAAAATTATTTACTTATTACAGCTGTAATTTCTGTAGGAAAAAAAATGTTGTATGTGTTCAAACGCAAAATTGATTACTGTTCTTGGAAACAAGCAATTTGGAACCAAAACTCCATTTTTAAGTGAGCATGATCTAAATCTCTTCCAATTATTTTTTGCACTGCAGTCAGATATTACTTTCTGAAAACATGCTGAGTTTTAAGGAGTGCTGACACCCTAAGTCCCTGTTGAACTGCAACAATGGGTGTTTGCTTCTGCAAAGGTAAGGGAGCAGACTGCTTTCAAATGTACATGTTGCTTGTCATTGTCAGAGCTGGTTTGGCCAAGATGCCTCCATATGAACAGTTCCATGCCCTTCACCTGTGTCAAGTTCATAAATCTATAGTGGTGTCAGTTATGATGTTCCTTGCAATTGGGTAACCTCATGTGACCTACAGGTGTGTTATAGTTTGTCAATGTTTAATTAAACCCAGAAATTTACCTTAAGTTCATTAAGCTTCACTGAATCCAAGGAGAACTCCTATTTGGGTACCTGTGGAGCCAAGATTAAGGTTTTACGTCAGGGAAAACCAGGAAGCTCTGGAAGAAAAATGTATGGAATTTTCACTGTACCATTTTTTTCCAAAGAAGACTTTTTTTTTATTTTTAGGGAAGCAAGGTATTGCCAGTTATTAGCATCAGCACATGATCTAAAAAGGAAGAATCAGAAACACATTTCCACAGTAAACTGGTATGCTCTCTACAATTTAGTCATCTACTTAGAGGCTTGGGGGTACAGAACAACCAGTGAGTATCCAACTCCCCTACTGTGGTGTAGTCTCCTCCACTGGAAAGTGCATTGGAAAGTATGTCTGAAAATACTGGATAATTGCTACCTTGATGTTTTGTTTGCCCATTCTTTTTAAACTTTGCAGCCATTGTGACCAAACCCCATGAAAATCCTTATGTTTCAAATTGGAAAGAAGACAGTTAAACAAAAAACACATCTCTCCAATGGAGCAAGAAAAATCACTTAATCTCTGCAGTTAAACACAGTAGTCACTAAGATGCATGCCACATTGTACCCTAAGGTAGCATAATCACTGGTCTGAGATTTTCCAGAAGCTATTCTACCGACATTACTCTTCAAAATAGACCTTCTTTTAGGATTATTAAACAGATCACCAGCCTATTCTCCTGCCTCATTTCCATGTGATCTCCTGTATTGTGTTCAGTTACAGAAGTCAGAATACAGCTTTCCTGACACGAAAATGCAATACAGGGCACAAAAAAGG
>VXBJ01000363.1:31662-59707 GCA_013400055.1 Nycticryphes semicollaris
AAGCAATAAAGAGCAAAAAAAAGGTTATTTTTTTTTTTTTTTTTTTTTTTTTTTTTTTGAGAAAGAAGATAGTGGAATGAGTTTGCTTACAAAAAGCATCTCTAGGTTAATTAATGATAAATGTGATAAATTAGAAGTTGCTTTTCAGCTCAAAACAAAAGATTTAATTTCAAATTTCCGTTTCTGTTAACTCTTTCATTTACTTAATATTTTTAAATGAAAAAATATATATTTTTTTTCATAATGGCATTATGAAGTGCCATGGCATTTTTATAATGCTATTTCAAAAATTTCCTCCCTACTTCTTGCCAAATCATGGGAATAATTTTGACTTCTTAAATAAATTAACTTTTGAGAGATTATTTACTATTCTGTATGTCACTAAAGTGGACAGTTAACTAAAAGTCCATGACAGTTCAGTAAAAGGAAAGTAGTAGCACTTCTGTTTGGCATCAAAAGAACTGAAGCGTTATTTGCATTATGGACATAGTAACCAAACAGTAGGCAGCTCAAAACAATACAGTTACCAAGAATGATTTAGGTATCAAATCATGCTGGGAAAACAAGGGTGTGTTTTCAATCTATTCCTCTACCAGGGAAGACTGTTTGAAATAAGAGGCAGCTGGAGGAGCAGCCAAAAAATATGGACATAGTCATGAAAGAAGGAGTTAAGTTGAGGGATGGAAGTATTTGAGAACTGCCCACAATTTTGTCTGACAATGATCTGAGCTGCCAGTTATGTAATTCTAGTTTAGGAGACATCTTTATAAAGAAGATTCTATTTCCTGATTCTTAGCTATTTTGCATTCTTAAATGACTGCACAGTATGATGCTTGGAAGGAAAACATGTAAAAACAAAAATTTGATTAGAATGTTGTTAGAATGACAGTTATTCTGACACTCCAAATGTTAAAAAAATAATCTCCTAAATAATGTACTTCTATTTTTTATTTGCCTATTTTTCAGTAAATAGAGATGTTGGTTTCAAAATAAGATCTTTTAATTATTAATGAAGATACTTCCCCTTCCTTTCCACCCCGTCTCTCTTTCCACTCCCCCCCACCCCGCCCCATTTTTTGGGTTTGAAAGATGAATTCTGAGCCACCAAAGACACCAAAGAGAAGAATGTTCATGGTCACACTAAATCTTATTTTGGCATCCTGAAGACTTCAAAGTTAATATGACTTATTTAGGCTCACTTCCAAGTCTCTTTTAGTTACTGATTTCTCTTACAGAAATTCGCTCACAATCATTTCAAGAGGCATTTGCATTATGCTGGGAGCCAGCAAAGCACTTAAGTTAGTGTACTTAATAAAATGTATCTTCCATTGAAATCACTGTGTCAGCCTGCAAGCTTAAAAAATAAGCATATAAGCATGTGCTAAACTGCTCTGATGAATTACAGCAGATCAGCAGTTTTATTATCACTGAAGTCAGGAGAGGTCCTCAAATTTTTTATTTCTTTCCTCCTTTTAGCTCATTGTTAAAGTGAAGCTTTGTAATTGGAAGGTTTTGGACTGTGATTCAAAGCCAGGAACAATTCACAGTCCATCACTGGAAGGGTGTGGAACATGCATCATGCATTTGAGACAGTCACTTAGTTTTAACTTTTAAATAACAGTAATAAGTTTTTGCAAACAATCTTCCCTTTGACTGTCTGAGACAGTGATTTCTAGGCCAGCAGTTGTTTTCACGGAGTCACCGGTTGGTCTTTTTTTTCAGCAGGTGAAAAAAGTCCCAAGGCTTTAAATCTGACAGTGGCCTCTGTATAGCTGATGAGTGCAATCATTATGCATCAGCGGGATATTACTTGTTTTGCAGTAGTACCTTAATACCTTTCACAGTATGTTAAGAGTTTCGCATATGTTAAATTGACCCTTGTCCCTCAGTGTTTCCAGGATGAGTGGTTCATGGTTTTGGAATAGAGCAAAGCAGATTGAGAGCATCTGCCTCTCCAGGGGATCATGAATTCACCTAAGCATAAGCTAGAGCCCAACTTCATGATGCTGAGACCCTCTTTCACACTGATTTATCTGAACCACTACTCTGTCTCTGTGCTTTGTAAGATTGAGCAATACTAACGATGTCAAGACTGAAGATCTAATTCTCTATGAGGATAGTTACCCAAAATAGGTTTTCCCTTAAATTTAGCCATCTAGGGGTGAAACAGACCTGCCTTTACCTGGTTATCTAATGCCAAAGGGTGGAACGGGGTAAATCACCTTCTGGAGATGCGTCTCTCCAATGTGTATAAAACACGTTTATATAAACATGTAAATCTAAACACAGCAGTGGTATAATGAGTTAGCTGCAAGGCCAAGGCATAAAGAATTTTTAGATATTCAGCCTCTATCAAGAAGTTATGTGATCAGGTGTGCAATTATTTGGGCTTAAAGGCACTTTTGGAGATATTTTTCCTGGCAAGTAATTAGATAAGGATAGAGATGACTACAGAGAGAGGGTTTCAAGGTTTTTTGCCTTTTAGTCATAAAATTCCATGCACCACACAATATTTTTTATTCCATTACTCTTTTTTATGATGAAACATTGAATGCGACTGCTCTAGTGAGATTCTTGCCTTACAATAGATTGAAATTGAAAAACATTAAAGTTTATAGGAATAATTCTTCAAATTATAATTGCCTTTCCATACCAGAGATTTGTTTTTGTGTGAAGCTATCAAATACTTAATAGCAGACCTTTACATAAAAGCAATTTTATTAAACAAAATGTAAAAATACAGATGCTTAAATTATTGGCATAAATTCCTTGGAAGCTTGCTGGTAGTGCAATTACTGCTTATTTTTAACAGAGAAGAATAGAAAAACTTTAGGAAGTATATTATTTGATATTTTTCAATGTTATATAAATGTAAATGTAAACAAATCATTCCTGAAAAATAACAGTATGTAAAGAATAAAATAGTAATCTCTAGCTTAAAGTGGCCATATTCTCATTTGAGAAATAAGACAGAAAAAATATCTGCTGTATTTGTTCACCCATTCTTGTCAGTGGGAGAAGACTCTATATGACAGAATAATTTCTATGATGACTAAATAAAATTTTTTGCATATGGCCAGGCTTTAAGGAGTCTGATGCCCCCTTCAGAGATCGGTCAGTTTTCGTCTGAGACAGGGAGATCTGGAAGATCTTTTGGTAATGTCTCAGGAAAAAATGCTCTGCATTAACTCCTGTCTTTACTCCTGAGTCACAGCAGACCTATTTCTTGAAGAAGGAAGCTTCAACATTTTTTGGTAATAAACCGTTGCTCTGTAAAATTGCAGGTCAAAGCCAGCTTCTTTGGTGTGAGTTTTTCAAGTGAGTGGTTGACACTTCTCAGCAGTGGTCCAGAAATAGTTTTATAGATAATCAGTCATTCAATTTTCCTTATGCTTTTCAGAAAGCCATGAGATTTTTTCATATTTCATATTTCAGACATAATCAGTTCAGAAAAATAAGTTGCTTAATTTGAAGTTTCCAAGTGTTTTATATATGAGCTTTGAGTTCACATCCATGTACCTAACTTCAGGGGAAAAAAAAAAGCTGATAATAAAGCAAAGAATAAAGTTATTCTGATGGCAAGTCACTTAAAAGGAGAATTATTCAACAGAAAATTGTTGCTAAACCATAGGGTATCAGCATCTAGCAGGAAGCAAAATACTTCACAATAGTACTGTAGGAGAAATGCTGAAAATAGATATGTGATGTATGAAAATGATATAACTACATCTTTCATTGTTCTACCTTTTAAGATTAACTTTCTTTTGAGACATTTTTCTTTGAATTAGGAAGTTCTCTCCTTCCTTCTAAGTACAGAGCACAGGTTGTCCTATTCATATATCAGGAAATGTTCTCTGAGAAACCTGTGAATGGTTGCCTTGGTTGGACTTTCAGTGTGTCTGGATGTGAAAGGCATGCTTTTCACAGTAAGGGCAAGATGAATTAGCAGAAGGTGACATGGCCCTGTAGGCTTGTAAGGGACAAAATATACCATGCTTATAGAAAACAGTAATGGCACCAGCCCTTGACCAATTCCCAGGTTGCTCTACATCTCTTGTCTCATCAGAAGCAACTTGTTTTCCTTCATTTCTGCACATTGTGGAATCTGGGAGTAAATGGCTCAGCATTGGCTTGAGGTTCAGAGAATGACAGAGGACATGGAAAACTACTGTACATGACATGAGAAATTGCTGGGTGTGACAGATAATACAGAATGCTGACAGAAGTTACAGACAAGGCCATAGGGGATGACTATTTCATAGGTGGTTAAGAGGGAGTTATGCCAATAAATGGGCAAACTTTGCATGAGGGGACTATTGAGAAACTTTTGAGGAATAAAACCTTGTAAGAAAACCTAGGTAAGCATATCAATAATACCATACAAAGTCTGATTGTCTAGGTAACCATATCAAAACCATGAAATTTGGATATGGAAGTAGCAAAACTGGTTCCAATGAGGAAAAATGTGATTAGAGTAGGTTGATTATTTGGGAAGAGAAGGGTGTGGAGAAAGGGAGGTAGAAGGGTGAGGAAAGGGAACAAAGAAACAAGAAAAAAAAATTAATAAGATATGAAATAATGTTAATGAGGCCATCCAGGGATAAAATGACCTGCTTTCCTGGTTAGGAGGAGGACTGGGTCAGGATTCTGGCTAAAAGAATATCTGGATAGATGGAAGGAGCATGTCAGTGGTACCATCATTTATCAGCATGTGTAGTGTATAGGGCCCAAGTTAAGGCAACTGTCTTCTGAAGTGGTGGGCTGTGCTGAACTGTGCATTTCCAATGCTTCAAACATTCAGAACCAAGTTTGCTGCACAATGCAAGGAACCATAGACAAGGTAGCTATTAGACTTTGCATATTGATAAGTTTTTTTCTCCTCTTGTTCTTTTTATTCCAGTGCTTTCTATTGTTTCATATGGTATAACTTCAATATTTATAAGCTATATTGATTGGTCCCATTTTTTTTTCTGCCATACATCAGAACCCATCACAGCTAGAACATTAATTTTCACTGTCAAATCAAATGCATGCTTAGAAAGATGTGATATTAACAAAATCAACACCTCAGGCTATATGAGCCTGTACTCAGCATTGTGTAACACATTGGCTAACTTGCCTGCAATTCTAGCTGTAGCTCTCTACAAGTTTATATTTCTTTGCTATTGTTGTTATAAAGCAAAAGTAGCAAGGATTCTTCCTAATGTCTTTCACAGCTCAATTTAATATATATTAAAAAAAAAAAAACCAAAAACAAAAACAAACCACCAAACACCCCAAAAAATCAACAAACAACTCCAGAACAAAAACCAACAGAAAATGAATAAAATGAAGAACTGAAAGTACTGTGGGCAGAGACAGCTAAACTCATCCTATTTTAAATTAATTTCAAAGATCAAAGCTCCTAGCTTTTCTATTCATTTTGATAAGCATGGTCAAAAATAATAAAGAGGTTAGGAAGACAGTGGTAAAATGATGTCTTAAAATCAAAAACGGTGGCTAAGAGACCAAAACTTAGAATCAATCATAGAATCACAGAATCAATCATTAGAGTTGGAAAGGACCTTAAAGATCATTGAGTTCCAACCCCCTTGCCATAGGCAGGGACACCTCCCACTAGACCAGGTTGCTTAAAGCCCCATCCAGCCTTCTGTTGATAAGATTCTGTGAATTTGAAGTATGCAGAATACACCTGATTGTCTGAGAATTCTGCTTTGTATATAAGATAAGTATTTCTATACAAATTAACCAGTTCATCAGTATTTTGGAAAAGATACAAGACTTGCTTCAGGACTGAGATGTCTGAGAGTTTAGCAGATCACTCAAAGAAACATAAAGACTTTAAAAGTAGTTAAGGGCACTGTAGTTTCTATGTTCCTCCTTTGCCTACTCCGCTAGAACAACCTGAAGAAAGCCTGGGTCATTTTGGGATAGCTGTATCATTCCATTTCCCTGTACTTTCACCTTCTCTTCTCACCATTCCACTTAGTTTAGCAGCACCGTGCCCTAACAACCAAAGATTCGGCTTCATTGTATTCTCACAGTTGAGGTTCATTGGAGTAGTTTTAAGCCTTCTTCAGCTGGAAGTTTACCCTGACGTTGCCTACTTGAACAGTTTTCTTCTTGACTCCTTTTTCCTTATGTCTAATGTCCTGCCAGATTCACTGAAAGCTCTTAAATCTTTTAAGGTATTGCATGCAGAATACATGAGATGGTACACATTTCAGTCAATGCAAGTTTGTAATTAACTCTAAATAACAGAATAGTGAAGTTCACTTTGAGTGATAAGCAATTACTTACACATCATCCTGTTATATATTCTGAATATATAAACATAGAAAATGTATTCTAGACACATATTTTAAACACATTTTAAATGGGATTTTAATATCCACATTTTTACAATTGAAATATCTACTTTTTATAACACTTGTCTGGAAAGCTAAGTCACTATTGATTTGTCGGGAACTGATGTGCACTTCACTTTGGCAAACAGGCATCTTGGTTTTTGACATGTGACTGTATCTTAAAAGGTAGAAATTGGTGCTAAAAATAAATGCAAAGTAAGCAGGTGATAACTCTTTGGATTCTGGAATATTCTCTGGCCTACAATTTTGCCCTGAAGCGCTCATATTTGAAAAAAAAATACAGCTGCCCTGAGAGATGTGACTAGATCCCTTTGACACTCTCCCACAAGGTGGATGCTCTAACAAGCAGGCAAGGAAGTACTGTTGCCTGTGGTCTAGATATGCTGAAAGCACACATTAAAATTGGAGTATACACTGTTATCTCATTCATTGTCCATTCCTTAATAGGTTATCAGAAATGTTATCAGAAAATTAATTGGTTTATCAGAAAGAAAAAAGGGATGGAGAAAGGTCTCCCAGTGACCAGTCAATGCTGTGCTTTGAAAAGACTCTTCTCTCCAGCTGTATTTAAAAGATTAGAGAAAGTCCTGCTCAACAGGTTTTGAAAGAAAGGGCACCTTTTACATTTAAAGTATACCTTATATTTATCTTTACAGGATTTTCACAGCAAATATGAAACAGGAAGAGGCACATACACTTCTATAGCACAGAGTATTACACCTAAATCTCAACAGTTTCAGAGATTCATTTCATCTCTTTGGAGTTAATATTAACTAGTTTCATTATTTCCATCTACCATGTTGGGGACATCAGGTCCTATTCCACAGCTTCCAGTTGACCCCATACAGTCCAAACCTTAGAATTCAAATATCTCTGTTAAGTCAAAATATCCAACTTTTTTTCCAACATTTGGACTGTCATGATGCAAGCCAGCTCCAAACTGAGAGCTAACTAGTTCAACAACTGGTTTGCTTGAACTCACCACCCTGCCACAGAGCACAGCTAGTTAAGAGGAGGCAAAGAAAGCCAGCATGTTATCTCGACCAGAAGCATATTGACGTGAATAACTTGTTTCCAGTTCAAAGGTGGCTTGTACTCATCCTGCTTGAGTTTAATCTCTCTAAGCCTACCAGTACAAAAGACTTTCCAAGACCATTATTGTTACAGTACATCAAGTTGTAACTGTCACACTTTTTTGGTTTTTTTTTTAGACAGCTGGAGAGATAGCATAAGCTTTCTAGCCAAAGAACTAAAGGACTGAGGACAAAAGCCTAATCCTTCTGCTGAAGTGCTCCCTTTTTGCCAGACCTAGGGAGAATTTTCTCCACTATTCCTGCCCTCAATCAAGAGGTCACCATTGCTATGACCCTATACATGCTGAGCTGTTCTCCTGCAGATTTAAATAAAACACCCCAAAGGAAATTCTGAAGTGGAATCACAGACCACAGGTGATTCTTCCTTTTTTAAAGTTAGTATTTAGATAAGGACTGCAGACTCTAATTGTAAGAAGGTGAAGGTATTATTGTGAGGTCTTGACATGAAATAGCTGACTATGGAATAAGAAGATGACTTTAGTGACTTATCAACTAAGGATTAAATATGCAAAGAACAGTGAAAAATAACGCATTTTATAGAAGAATAATAAGAGGAGAATCAATTGTGATGTAGTACTGAACTTGAATTTGGAATATGGTTAATCTTTAAAAATCTGTGCAAAGGTGATACAGCTGCTGTAGAGCAGAAGTCTGCCCTTTTGGAAATGCAATTAAGTCATCCTTACTCTATTGTCTCAGTTGTAAAATTTCCATTTGAATATAACTCATCTAGGCAGCACACAAGAGAAATAAAAATCTGTAAGGGGTAAGTCTATGTAGTAACACTAGTATCTGCTGGACGTTTTGGGAGATGACATTTTTATCCAGGTTGGGAACGTTAATGTAAAATGAGCTTCTGTTTTCAGACAGAATTATATTGGCTTTCATTTTTAAACCTGACCCTAAGTGATAATGCATTAGTGATAGTTTTGGACACAGTAATTCTAGTGAGAGATGTTGGTTTAATCCACAGCTATCAGAATAAAAATCCAGCAGTGGAGGCGGGAGTCAGTGGAGTTGTTTAGTTAGAATGCAGTCTATTGACTTAGTTAAAGTATATGCTACTACTTCCCTGTTATTAATAATCATACCAAAAGCAATGTCTTTATTATAAACACCCAGCACTGTGTAAAACAGAAAAAATTATCCTATTGAAGGGACTGACTAACAATAATGAAGGTACCATAGAATTACTTGATGTGGTTGTTAGTTGAATGTCTTTGAAAATGTCTTGTTTGTCTTCTGTTAAAGAGCTTAGTTAGAAAAGTTTTGTGGTTTTTTTTTTCCTCTGGAAACGCAAGGTCAGAATTTGCATAATTATCTTTTTTTTTTTTTTTCAGCAGTTGTAATTATTAATCTTTTATACCTCAGTCATGATAAACATGACAAAAATCTGTCAACCTTCCTGTAAGACAGTGTTGAACTATGTCCATTATAGAAAATTGTGCTTGGTGTTACATCTGACTACTTGTAGTACCCAAAACTGGTCACTTACAGCTGAATCAACTAACAAGTTATAAAGCATGGCCCCCCATATCCCCCAGAAAATCCCTTCAAAAATAAGTATAATAATGTATAGTAACAGCCATCACTGCAATTTCTGTCCAGCATGGATTTCTTTCTGGTACAGATTAGCAATGTATTTTTCAGGGGCAGTGTTCAAAAGTAAAATCAGTGTGCAAGGATTATTTACCTAACTGTTACAGAACCAAATAACTACTTATAACACAGTCTGCTAGGAAAACAGTTTATAAGAAACAGTAAAAAAAAGCCAGAGCAGGCATGAATTGGGAAAAGAGTTTAATATAAACATGAGGAAAGGAGGTGTGGAAAAAAAACAGTGACTTTATATACATCTTGGAGGAAGGGACATGAACATGAACTAACCTGAAATCTTCTAAATCCTAGAGGGAAACCATGACCAAAACCTCACTTCCCTAGTCACTGCTGAGTAAGGTACCCCTTCTGCTTGCAGTGTGTTCTTTAAACATTATTCATAGATCTTTTTGTCTACAGTTAATAGCCTCCCACAGGTTAACTCCTGCTAGTAGCATACACTCACTTTCCCAAAAAACAACTCATCTAGACCTTTCAGATGTAACTCAGTTCCATTCTAATACGGGCACTACCAAAACCCAACATTAATATGTTATAGTCAGTAGCCTAACGATAGTGTAAGTTATTGCCTTTTAATTAAGAAGCTGTGTGGGTCTTACAACTCTAATTCGGTGACTGAATCAGAACTCTTTGTTAAGGACTTCTAAAAAGTAAATTTATTTGCAGCTAGAAGTGTTGATCTGTGGAAATTGTGGACCAAAAATTATATGGGGTCTGCAGTTATTATTATGACTTAAGTCAGAAATGACCTTTTGGAAAGCTCTGTGGTAGAAAGTCTTGCTAGCCTTTCATGTAATGAAAATTGCAGAAATAATAAAAGCTTTCAAGACATCTGGAGCTTTTGAGCCATGAATTGTCCATCCCAAAGCAGACAGTACTAGTATAAGACAGAAGGCAGTACAACATTTTTAAACTAGGAGAGTGAAGAGCATTTGCTGAAAGACAGAAAATAATTACCTGCTCCTACAAGAAGCCTTTTGACTAGCTATGATGGGCAAATGGACCTTTGATGGTAAAAAGGACAGTTACATACACACCCTGTCCTTTGTATTTCCTGTCGCTCAGCTCTTCAAGAAGTTATGTTGATAGCGTTGCATTTCTGTAACTCCCAGTTTAGCCAGTTGCCTGTTCTGGATCTTGAGTGATCTGCAGTGATGTTAACTGATGCACAGATTCCCAACAAAGACTGAACTGGGTCCAGGCCAGAAAAGCCATTTTACTAAGCTCTTTTGCAAAGGGACATAACTTTGCTAGTTTAGGGTTCAGGATCACGTTAATGCAGCTTCTAGTACTACCCTAACATCCTCACATAAGGCTGTACTTTGTCATTAAACTGTCCCAGATTAGACTGTTGTTACCTCAGATATTTGTGCACCAAAACACATTTTATAGCCTATACATGCATAATTTTTCCAAACACTGTATGAAAAACCTATATACTCAATTAAGTATCCTGGATTTCATTTTGAGGACCAGTTACTTAGCAGTTTGATGGTCCAATGCACAGCTTTTAGGCACCAATGCCTTTACTGGATTCAGGTCTAAGTAATCAATTGTACCAAAAGCTTAATATTAAACTAGTTCTTTAGCTATTGTATATACGCTTCGTTGAAATGCAAATAATTACCTTCACTGTACCTGTTTTACAAAAGTGAAGAAAATATTGCTTATTCAAGCTTTAAGCAAAAATGCAAATTCAAGAACATCACTTAGAGTTATTCCCAGCCTTAGGAGTTGTTCATTGCATAATGAACCTCTACTTCAAATATAATTTTTCATTTAGAAAACACTGCGGCCACATTTTCTTGTCTAAAATTATAATATTTTTTCATTTAAAATACAAACCAAAATAAGAAAAGACTTGACCAAAGTTCTGCAGAAATGCCAGGAATGCACTTTAAAACAAATGAAATGAATGGTTGAGGAGTTTGGGTTTCTTCTTCTGATTATTTGATATCTGTGCACCAATTTCACCATAAGAATGATACAATTAATAACCATTAAATTTCCCAGTTTTCAGACCAGCAAAATGGTATGAGCATTCTTCTTAGTTTCAACAGCTGTTGAAAGAAACCTAATACAGTGTTCATTTGTAAAAATGATATGACTAAATCTGTGAAATAGTTTGAGAAGCAATTAATTAGAGTATATAGGAAATTGTCTGAACATCTCTAACAAGAAAAATGAAACAAAACCTAGTGTCACTTTGACAGTCTCTTACATCAGTGAGACTACAAATCTGTCTCATTTTGTAGCTGAGCTAAAACTAACTTTATTCAGAACTAGGCAAAATCCTGATTCTGTTAAACCAGGTAAGTAAGCAAGATGATTGCCAGGTGGTTCAGGATTTTACTCTTTTAGGTTTCTGAATATCCAGAGGCTTTTGCAAATTGTTATCTAAAACCATATATATCGTATCTACTTCAAAATGTACTAATTTTTAGATATGCTAACCAGTCTCATTTCCCACCAGTACGGCTGCAACCTGCAATTGTTCAGACGCTCTGTAAATGGTTGGAATATATATTGATCCCTCCACATGCAGATAAAAGTAAAAAGCTACTGCATAACTCAGACCCCAAAATCTCTGTTTTTCAGAACTCCCATGGACCCTGTAGGATTCAGGGATTTATGACATAAAATTCCAAGTCAGTAGCAACAACGTCAAAATTTAGATACATAATGAAGATAATGTCGCAATAAAAGAACAAGGTTTTCTCTTGGCTGTGTCGTGGATAAACCCTCTTGCCTAATTTCAGGCTGGTATATGGAATGCCATTCTCCTTGGGAGTCTGCAGGATTAGGCTCCTTCCAAGGATTCTATTTACATAAGTCTGGACAGAATATGCTTATATAGGGGAAATCTGCTGCTTCATTCAACTATCTTAAAATACATGTTGTCCACTGAAAATTTCATGCTGCTGAGAAATCCAGCAACAGCTTGTAACTGGTATTTTCACAGTATACTACCCCAGACACAATGGACTCAAGGAGATAACCCATGGAGGGAAGGCAGCCTGTAAAGGAAATTGGGACCTTGATTAACTTGATTTTGATTTTAATTTGGCATTTTGGAAAGACAAGTGCAACTTGGTATTTTGATTTGCTAAGTTTCAGTAGCATCTAATTTCATTCTCTGCATCCATGGGTCAGGTCATTTTATACCCTTCTTCTCCCATTAAACATGCACTTGTGTTTTGTTTGTACTTGAAGGGATTATGTCCTATGCATATTTAAAATAGGATTTATTGTTTCTGCCTTTTAAAATAAGGACGTTGGATATCTGAGCACTGACTATAGGCAACAAAGTCTATTCACTACAGCAGAAAACTATTTAAAATTTAACACAGAAATTCCTCAAAAATTCAGTAGGGTAAAAGACACATCCCAGAAGTCTGAAGTAGCAGTTGCTTTCCCCCTGTAGACACTGCTAAATATTGCTCTGGATTATATAGTCCTCAATAAAAAGACTTCAGCTAACATATCTTATAGCAAGCCCTCTAAGGCTGCTTGAGATGCACAAGAGTACATAGGTCCACTCCAATAAAAAAGGGGAAATAGGCAGGACAAAAAACAAGCTCGGAAGACTCTTTCCCAGCTGATTTACACATATCTTTTGTAGCCCAGTGAAAAATGGAGAAATTAATACATTACAGAATGTTACATTTGCAGAGGACAGGCTTCGACAGACTCTTTTAGGCAGGCTGATGGTAATGTTCCCCAGCTCACAAGGGATGTGCAGGGATTTACACACTATAGGAATGGGGGTTTTCTGCTTACAGGGAAACACAAGAATTAGAGAGATCAGAAATAGTCACTATGACTGGTTTGTTTTTGAGGAAGACTTTTTAAAATTTTATTGGAAGATCCTGAGACAGAAGTGTAAGTGAGATTTAAGGACTGGCTATTCATCTTATAACATTTATAAACATCTCCGTAGAATATATTTAAATGCAGCAAAAAAGAAATTTAAATGTTCCATGTCAAAGAGAAAAAAAAACATCTTGAAAAGATAATTTCAAGAAGAGCAAGATAATAAAGAGCACGTTCATATTATCAGTCATGGCTAAGGGAGGATAGTGAAACATCACCAAAATATAATTTTCAGCATAGTTGTTACACATCTTGTTTAAAAGTTTATGATCTTGCAACCACAAGTTCAAAAGATGTCCCAAAGAATTAAGAATCTGTGGGTCTCGTTTTTGTATGACTTGGAAGCATCTAAACCAAAAGAAGAGCCACATCAGTCAGGGGCATCCTATCTCTCATCTTTTCTATTGTTGAAGTCTTGGATGTAACTGCAAGAACCCTTTAAAAAAAAAAAAAAAAAAAAAAAGATTTTCTGCCCTTCTCACCTCTTCTTTCTTCAAACAGTTTTGTAGATCTTAAAATATGAATAAAACCCCATGGGGCCAATTTTTCAAAATGAAGAGGCTGACTTCCACCTCTTGACTTTGGCTAAGTCAAAGTTCAATGAGATTCTTCTGAAGACAAGTGAATCCTGCTCTTGCATGTGGATTGTGTGTATTATGGCGACCAGGGGCCTGTACTCAAAGGACATCTTCCAAGAGGTGCTTTATGCTGGGTCTTTCAGAACTGCATAAAGTCAAACGCCTATCTAGTTTAAAGTATCATAATATCGTTAGTTTCAGCTAAGGAGTCACACCTTGCACTAGCTGACTTGTAAAACAGTCTTTTCTTTAGCTAGCTTTTGATCTCTGTATATATAAATCCTGTTAATGCCACTGATTCTACAACAGCACTTGAAAGCAGGAACTAACTTCTAGCTGAATTCTTCTTGCTTATTGTGAGGTTATAGCCATATTCATCCTGCTGAAGTCAGTTCTGTGGTTTCTCAAACACTGGACCTTTTGTATACTTAAAATTGGCCATTTGAGCCAGAATTCTGTCCAATACTCTGCCATTGCACAAACTGTTAGCCAAATTCAATTATCATTCTTCCATTAAACTGTAGTTTTAGCCAGATACTGATTTTGTGGTACTATAAAGTACTTTTAAGTTTGAGAAGCTGATAGGTTATAATACTAATGCAAATTACTCTTAGGTTCCCACCTGCTCAAAAGGTAAGATATTTTTTTCTTATACTCCTGCATTAGTAGGACACGTCTATTATCATGTTAACATTAAGAATTATATTTAGAACTCAGTTTCTTAAATGGAAACAGGAAGCAGAACTATGACATTTTCCTCCATTTCTGAAGAGTCTGTAAATTAATTAAACTTTTGGCATGAATGGAAGAGCAATGTGCTTGAAGTGCTGAGATGTAAACATATTTTCCAGCATTTATCTGTTCTCTTCTGCAAGTACATAGTAACATACATATAATGGTAACGCTTAAGATATTATTATTAAAGTCAGAATTCTTTTCTCGAGGTCCTCACCCTCTGCGACAGAGAAGTCAACAATTGTTTATCTGGGAATCATGAGTTACCTCAGCAGTCTGACTGCTGTTCCCTCACAACTAGGCTGTTTGCATTCCCCAGAATTCCATACAATTTGAGGATAATAGCTACCCCTGCTTACCCAAGTAACATATGCATAAAAATTCATGTTCAAGTCATCCAAATCTCTCTGGTTTTGAAGCATGTGCCATATGATTTCCCCATTCTGTTTTATAGGGGTTGCACTCAAATGTAATATTATTATACAAATTGTACAACACATGCTATTATACATTTCATATATATGCTAATAAATTTATGTATAATAAATATTTATGTACTATGTTATAGGCATTATAAAAATAATTACCAAAATGCTAAATGCTTCATTATTAAAACTTTCTTAATCCGTCCACATCTCACATTCTGTATTCACCTCCAGTAGACTTTCAAGTACTTTCTTTTTTTTTTTTTAATTGTAACTTTTTCTCAAAAGCAAACTCTACAAAACAGAGACAAAACACTAAAAAGATGGAAACATTGAACAGTTAGTTGATGAACAGACCATCACTACTTTAATCCTAATTTTTGTCTTCTAGCATCTATTTCAAATAGGCCCAGTATTTCAATGGAAGAGAAGAAACTTACAGCCACATCTTTCTGCTTTGCACAAAGAACTGGTTGATCAATACACTTATTAATTACCACAGCCAGAGTCTGTTTCCTAGGTGGAATATTCCTTATTGGACAATGAAATTTTAGAACAACTTACTAAAGCAGAATATTTTAAGACGGACCAATCAGTATTATGCCCCTCCCAATTGCAGAAAAGTTCAACCATAATGTTTATAGAAGATGTGAAAGATCTGAATATTACTTATGCTGCACCACGAATCAACAGGTAGTGTCACTTGGGCACATGATTTACCATCTGTTATTCCCAAAAATGGTTTATTTAGCCTTTAATGCCATATTAATTCTAATCCCTTGCTACAAACTCTGTTAAGAGAAGACAAGGTTAACAACACAAAACTGATTGGGAGTAGAGATGAGTGACAAGAGAGTATTGACCCTTACAATCTGTGAAACTGGTACTTGGCCCTCTTGGCTGATAAAAGAATTGAAGCCTACAGCTTTCCAGAATCCTTGAAAAACAGAGGTTTTTGCTAAATCTGAAAATTTAGCACCAAATGCATATCACTTTAATTACTTATTTATGCCCGCACTTCTCTTAGACAAAAAAGAGGCACAGTGCCACATTGCACTGTATTCTGATGAAGTTTCATTGAAGTAAACAGAGGTATTGGTAGGTTAAACTTGTAGCTGAATCTTAGTAATGGTGGTAGATCTGGGCTGTGAGAAAGCAGTGTTCACAAATTCCTTTAACATGTGATTTCTGAGAGTATTAAGAAATTTAGGGTGAGAGCTGATCTGGACCGGTGGAAAAAAGTATTTGAAAACCTCCTTAATCTGATTTTTCTATTCTGATTATGTCAGTATTTCAACATGTTTCTCAAAAGATTGTAAATAAAGTAATTCTATTGGATAGACAAAAGTAAAACTATTGGATAGAAAAAAATATCTAGGTAGACTATGCAGAAGTGAATTTTGTGTGAATTAGGGTGGCCAAATTTTGCTGGTATTTGCACTCTTGAGTGAATGTAATGTAATACTTGCCCATTCTCTGGAGAAATGGAAATGCTGACATCCGCATTGTCTGTGAATGTAATACAACAAAGCTCATAAATTGATTATGTGTCACTGGAGTCATTAGAGACCATACTTCAGCTGAGGCAGAGACAGTGGCTGTCCTAGTTCCTCACTTCTTAACTTTCTTTTCTAAAGCTGTACTGTACGGTTTTTTGTTGTTCTTTTTTTCCTTTATCATTTTCCCAAAAAGATGATTCTTCTCATTCCAGTGCAAGTCACTAGGTCAGATATTGTTCTCATTGTTCTCTTTTTCATCCAACAGCTACTAAAAAAGGGAGGTTTTCTCTTATTCACAACCTACTTTTTACCTGATCCAATTCAATTTCACTTAATGTAGCACTAGCAAGAGCCTCATCCCTGTATAAAAGTAGAGTTTTTCATTTCAGAGACAATTTACCATAGGTGTGTAAATTTGTGCAGCTTCACTGATGCAGGGAGCTTCATCCATTATATTATCAGAGAGTCTGGCAGAATACATCACCTTAGAAACAAAATATACAATGCTCAGTACTTCCCCTAATAAAAAGTCTGCCATCTAAGGGTCTCAAGGTTAAGCAACAATTTATGGACTGTTAGTTCCAGGGGACTGGCTTGAGATTAGGGTACAGTTTTGAAATACACCACATATTTTCCTAGCAAAAAATGGGAAGCAGAGGGATAGGGAGGGTATTCAAATGAGAATTTACTGTCCTTTTATCACCAGGTAAGACAGTGCTTATACCAATGCAAATGGTGTAGTAGTCACTACACAAACTCCTTAAATTCTATGAAATCAATATTCATTATACAATATAATCTAATTTAAAAAATGAACACAGGAAAATAACCCATGCCAAGGTCCCTTCTCTGCTGCTGAAGACTATGACATAAACCCAGTTTACATTCAGAGGGATTTAGCTCTTCCTTCAAATACATAGTAACAGCAACCATATTGTTTTGGGGGATTAGCTCCTGAAATCTCTGTCCCCCGATGCTTCCCTGGGAATTGTCCCAGAAAGAGCTCACTGGGGCCTAACATAACCCCTGCTAGGGACTGCACTACCAGCTAGTGAATTAAATAATCACAGGTCAGAACTTTATCCCAGGCCCTGGTGCTGTTTTACGAGCTAGTGTGGACAGAGTCTATGTAATCCAGGATAAATCCCCACAGGTTTAATCCACAGAGAGATTCAACCAGCTCAGTCACACCTGGATCCTTCCAAACCTCCTATAGGCTGGCACTCTCTTATCAGGAAAATTGCACAGCATTTAAATTAAAGTGACGTGCATTGATATTACTACTTACATCTGTATATCAGGGCAAGCATCTTGGTCTCGGAGCTCTATTGAGTTGCCTCCTGGTTTTATTTGAAAATATTCACCTTTTGATGAGTTTCAGCATTGGTGGTATTGGACATGTTCTCAGATTTTACTCTTACTTGATCTGAAGCAAAACCTTGAACATTATCCCTATTGTACAGCTTTTCACCTAAAATAGTGACAGCTGGATGACTTGCTAAAGGGTGTCCAAATGGCATAACAGAGACTGATCCGTGTTTACTGAGGTCAATGCTTTGTCTACACTATCAGTTAGACCAAGTGATTCACTTCAGTTCTTAATGAACATATGGGAAAGAGATGGGTAGCAGAAGGGAATTTTGTTCCCACCACAAACCTTTTCCAGTGGCAGCTATGGAAAATGCATGAATGTGCATAACTAAATTTATGTGATGCTTTAAAAACCTGACCATACCAGCCACAAGAATGTCATGAACAGAAGAAAGGAAATAGAGCAGTATAACTGCAGACTTGCAAAATTAGTACCTTTTTTGACTACTAAATAAAATATACACGTTCAGGTGTCTTTCTTTGGAAAGTCAACCCCTTTGCATATCTTAAGGTGCCAGTCTGAAAGTGAGATTATTTATTTTGTCTAATTCCAAAGAACTGCTTAAGTGTGATGAGTTAAATTTTTTTTTAGCTTAATTTCTTCACTGATGTTCTGATTAAGGGCTGAAATAGTCCCCTGGTATTGTGGGTTTTGATGAGATTAGCAATGAACATGATGACTCATGGTGGATGTCTTTGTTGTGGAATTACCTAGTGCAAGTGCTGTGAGGGATACAGTTAATTCTTTTTCTTTTGTCTTTTTGAAAATATTATATATGAATCAAAGCACTTGAAATAAAACTTTAATATGAGAGAGAGAAACAAACAACTCGGTGTTAAGATTTCAAAATGAACTTTTACATTGGTGTATTTATACTTTCTTTTTGGTTGCTAAATATGACTGGAGATGCTCATCCTCATCTAACAACCTGAAATCAAGACTGTACATCACAGTAAGTGTTGGAATACAATTCCTCTTCCACCACCTCCAACAGCTGAGAACCTCTGCTGTGATCAGAATTACATACCCAGCCTTGTTTTTTACCTCTATGACTTCACTTCTCTCCCTGTGTTATTATATTTTCCCAATATAAGGTCAAGAACTTTTTTTGTCTCATTTCCACTTAGCTAAATTCAGACAGTATCTAATTCCAGGGATGACTGGCTACTTTCATCTCAGAATTTCTAACAAATGGAAATTCTGTTCTAACAGATCAATCTAACAGATTCTATGTAACAGATAGAATATCTGTTAAAGCTAACAAGAAAAAGTTTTTTCAGTATATGAGTAGAAAAAGAAAGACTTGGGAAAATGTAGGCCCACTGATGAATGAGTGGAAGACCTTAGTGGTGGAAGACACAGAAAAGGCAGAGGTACTGAATACCTTCTTTGCTTCAGTCTTCACTGCTAAAACTGTCCCCCATGAGTCCCAGATCCTGGAGACAAGGGGACGGTCTGGAGAGAGGAAGATTTTCCCTCTGTAGAGAAGACTGGGTTAGAGACCACTTGGCCAGACTAGACATCCTTAAATCCATGGGCCCTGATGGCCCTGGTAGTGTTGAGAGAACTGGCAGATGTTATTGCTGGGCCACTCTCCATCATCTTTGAAAGGTCATGGAGAACAGGAGAGGTGCCTAACATCTGGAGAAAGGCAAATATCACTCCAGTTGACAAAAAAAGCAAGAAGGATGACCTAGGGAACTACAGACCAATTAGTCTCACCTCCGTCCCTGGGAAGGTAATGGAGCGATTTGTTTTAGATGTCATCTCCAAACATCTTAAAGAAGAGGAAATCACTGGAAGTGGTCAGCACAGATTTACCAAAGGTAAATCATGCTTGACCAGTGTGATACATGAACCATGAGCAGTGCCAAGGCCATCCAGAGTTCAAATACTGAACCTCAGGAGGTCCAGCAAAATGTATTGTGATGGAAGCTGAGGGAGAAATCTGTTATTGATTTGTAATAAAATTGCTCATCTCTCCTCACTCTAAATAATATAAACAATCCTATTAAACTAGATAACATTGTTTTAAAGCTTCTTTTACTTTTGGAAGGATCATAGTCTTTGGGCATGGTGTTTGACATAATTACAGAATACCTTTTAAAGGTGGAGAAATTGTGATGGGAATTAGAGCATTCCCTGAAGAAGGAGTAATCTTCTAATTAAACAATGATCTGCATTTCAGGCAGTTTGAGATAGTCACAGCTCCTTTCTGTGCTTGCTTCAATATCCTGTCAATATAAAGTGACTTTATCTCAGAAAGGTTTAGTGAAGGTTTCACAATATATAGATGTATACATGCATCAATCTTGTAATGCAGACCAGAACAGAAGTAGGGAAGAATCTAGAACATGCTCATTTACTAAACACAAGACAAATCAAATACTAATACTGTTCAGGGTGTTAAGTAAATGTTTGTAATGATATATCAAGTGACAATTGAAAGCACAATATCTTGATGCAACAGTGAAGAACTTAGACATTTCTTTGGCAGACCTATACTGATCATGGTCTTCCTGCTTCTGGAACACAGCACAGGCTGATTCAATTAACACACACCCACACCNGTTATTAACATGCATTTTTCAGAAAGGTAGAAATTGCAAATTACAGCAGAGGACAGGTATTCAGCTTTATGCCCCAAAACTACAAAAATAAAATCCCACAAATTATGAAATAGTTTAAAAAGAAATTATTACAAAACACTGTAGTATGTTCCTTGATTTGCAAAAGCCATTGCACAATAATCTGTAATCACACAGATTTGTACACACAAGATATTATGTGATATTGCTTAATTTAATTATCCAACATGTAGGTGAGTCAATTGAGTGAATAGTGCTTCTTTTGAGATTAACTACATGAACAAGAATCAGAGGAAAAAGAGGATGAGAAGAAATAAAAATAAGGCATTAAGGTTAAATCCATTTAAGCACTAAAACAATAAAAATCTAAGGTGCTAGGAAAAATCTCTATTCATATTCTACATTTTCCATTCTTTAAAACACAGGTGTTCTGGTGACAGAGGAGTAACACACAAGTAGTTTATGCAAGTAGTTCTTAAAGTTCCAGTGTAAAGGCTTCAAAGTACTTATCTGTACATGACAAATTCAGTGTGAACATTGGTACTAGATGTTCATAGTCGTTTGCCAATTATTAACATTGGTACCTAAACCATCCCTCAAATGTTGAGACAGGATGTAACCTTGTAATTTTGCTTCTGACTCTGTCTCAATGCTAATTTTTTCTTTTTTTTTTTTTAAGATAAGATAGACAATGATCCAAATAGGGCAGGATAGCTACATGATGTCCCACTGCAGTTCATCAACATTTTGTTTCAAATATCTTATTCAAGATAGTATGACCACATGTGTGATGCAAACATGTAAAAAAAAGCATGTGTGACATGACTATTTTGCCATGCCATTCCCTTGAAGACAGTTTCATGCTATCGCATCTAAAGCAATCCAAATCAGGTGAACAAATTGTAATGAAATGTAATTTCCTTGGTAGCTTCTCCAGAGTATGATTTTATGTTTTCTTGTTTGGATTACTTGCATCAAAGGATATTTTGTTGTCCTTTCTCAGCTCAGAACAAGGAACCAGATGGGAAATTTTAGGCATAGTTATATAACCTCATTCTGCCACTAGGGTAAAGTGGCCTGTGAAACCTATCCCAAAACAGAGAGTCCCATTCATTCTAAATAAAACGGATTTAGAATTTTATTAATGATATGTAAACTATTTCTATTTCAAAAGGAACATAAGGAATAATGGAATAAAGTAAAAACAAATGCTCTTTGGAACAACCTTATTATTTTTATAACTTCCTGCCTCAATTAAGATATTAATTATAGTCTTAATATTGCAAGTTCTCTTTTGTAATGTAATTTAAAGCTAGATGATTGCTGTTTGAGAAAACTTAAATATAATGTCATTAATTCAAAATTAGACATCAGAAAGCAATCTGTTATGATTTTATTAACTTATCATGCATCTAGTTATGTTAAAATATTTTGCTAGTGTTTCAAAAATTATTTGGATATCAATAAAAAGGTAGCTAAACTGTGCTAATTGACACTTTGGAAGTGGGTTGGTTGGTAACTTGTAGCTGCTTTGAAGTATCTCAGTTAAAGCCTAATCATCTCTTTCAAGTAGATTCTGCTTAAAATATTAAAATGGATATAATTAAAACTTATTTGTTTATGTGAATTTTTCATCATAATTGGCAGAAAAAATAGATATGGATCTTCATATTACTGTTTAATAGGTGTTCTCCTTCCTATCAGTCAGCATTAAAAATATGTTGTAATCATTGTTCTTTCATGTTTTGAAACCTAAATTGAGAATTAGTGCTTTGGAAAACAAAGGTTTAATATAATTGTCCAGATTTCATGTAGCAGTGGAATTGCTATACTGGATAAGACCTACAGAATGTCATCTTCCCTGGCATTTGCAAGTACCAGATGTTGCAAAAGAATGCGTAAATCCTCCTGTCCCCAATCAACAGATGTGTAATCTGTCCCCATGAAGGTCTCATTGTAATCTCAAGAGATTTACTTTAAACCATTAAGTACAGGGTTCATTGTGTTTTATTTTATTAATCTCTGACAGCTTTAACTACAATATGTCTGAATATTTCTTCTCCTTATAAACACAGTCTCTGTTAGAGCTCCTCTAATTCTGGCTGTTTCTTCAGTGAAGACTACTAACTATGATAGAGCGCATTATAAGTGGTAAAAAACATGTCAAAAGAAAATCATATTTGAAAATACAAGTGCAAGTCTACCTCAGATTTTCTATGAGGAACCGGGACACTAGAAAAGAAGTAACTAAATAGAATTTTACAGAAAAAGTTCAGATCTGCAAATTTACTTGGAAGAAAATTATGCTATAAAAATTAGACCTATATGCTATGAGGAAATCTGTCACTAGAAACTAAATAGAATTTTACAGAAAAAGTTCAGATCTGCAAATTTACTTGGAAGAAAATTACTATCCCCTAGTATTCCTGCTGAAATCAATAGCCTGCAAAAATAAGAAACACAGAAGAAATTTCAAGCCTTTGTGTTAGAGAAGTCATATGTGCTCTCCAAGAATCAGCAGCAAAGGGCTTCAATTGTCATGATGCATGACAGTATTCGTTAGAAGTTGGCAGGATCATATATTTGGGCAGCTCTGTCCTAGAGATATCACAGATTTTACACTGCTGGGCTACGTATCTGTCTGGACAGCATGAATTCACTGATGAGCTGATTCTCTATTCTGCTGAAATTTGGCATTATGAGGAAGCAGCTGACCTGCACGACTGGAAGTCCTGAGTAGTTCACATGTAAAAACAACGGCTTCTGTTTATCCTGCTTCCTAAATAGCTTTCAGAAGGGCTGATTGAAAACCTTTCTGGTTCACCAAAACTGACATAAATCTGACTACTCATTTATGAAATGCAGACACATTTTAACTGAAAATTCTCAAACAATTTTATTCTCTGAAAATGTTAAATTCAAAATATGGTTCCCAAAGAAGAGACATAGCTACATTTCAGGGTGCATTGAATAAGCATATCCATGTCCCCACTGAATTCCCAGTTTTTCTCTGTTTCCTCCTATTTTTCCTAGATGTTGTTGTGAGCCTTGAACAAATGTTCACTCTGTGCCATAAGGCTATCTGCAACGTGAGCACTTGACAACGGAAGATAAATTCTCATGCGCTGTTGTATTCACTACACATAAAATGGCAGAAGAGAGTCAGACTTATAGCCTTAAGTAAGAAGCATACAAAACAGGAATCAAAAGCTGGTAACACGTCACCACTACAACAGAGAGAAAGAACAATGCACCTCAGGAGGAGAACCAAATCTGAAAAAAATCCAAGCCATGATATGAACAAAGTCTTGGGTATAACAAGTGGGAAACACTGGACAGAAATATAACTATAAACTCATTCACTCTCTGGTGTTTGAGTCTAGAATTCATTTTCTATTATAGATCTTAACACATAAATTTTAAAAGAACTGAGAGGGAATTGGAGAGATTAAAGTTTCTACCTTCTTCCTCACAGGGAAAAGCTCCTAACTACTGCACTTTCATTGATAAAGTATACAAGTGGGTATAGTATACAAGAAAATTGTAGCCTAATGGTTAGAGATCTCATCTAGGAAAAAGAAATTCAGGTTTCATTTCCTGACCTATTTGCGAACTTATATTGGACCAAAGGAAGAAAGGAATGAACCCCTCAGAGCAGGCAACATAGCATCCATCTTGTGCCTAAGCTTCCTGACCACCTAGGTGCATAAGGAATGTCATAAAAATCTACATTTCTCTTCTACTCATGTAAACTCTGAAAGGTAGAGAGTTCTTAGGGAAAGGTTATAAAAAACAGGGAAAGCACTGATAGGCAGAAGAGAAGGGTATTCATCTTCCCCTTTCTCTCCTGTGACTCCTCCTTTCCTTCCTACACAGTGACCCAGGGTTAAAAAAAAAGGTACAATTCTGTTGGAATAACCAAGGACTCATTTTCTTTGTGTCAAACATGAATATTCATGCCATGATAGATACATAATCTTCAAAGCCATTCTCATTCTATCCATCCACCACAGTTCAAGGCATGGTGAATGCTATAGTCTCCAACTTCCCAGATACAGCATGTAGAGCAGTAGCAAAGAGGGAGAAGAATAATGGGCTCTATTGAAATTGTAAAGGGATGTAGTACATAGTAATTCACGAACCTGCTATAGCTAATGCTGTTATCACGAATCTACTGCTATTTACAACTGCTATGGTATGCACAGAAATGCTCAATTCAGTTTTACATATGTAAATTAAACATATAAAACTGCACATTTATCCTTATTAGACTGTGAAATGTTATGACTCATATGTGACAAATAAGTTATTCATTGATAATGATGGCCATCCATTTTATACAATTCCCTGCAGAACACAAATACCTTTATATCCCAATGAATTTCCTTTGGCAGAATAAGCCAAATAGATTTTAAATATTTTAAAGGCTTTCTGAATAAGATAGTGGGGACTCCATTCCAGATACTATTATATTCCTCAGAGAATAAAAGATTTTTCTTTTTCTCTAGATTCAGTTTGTTTGCTTTTTGGCTATTTAAGGAAAAAAAAAAAAAAAGGAAAAGGATTCATTGGCTTTAACAGAGATAAAGAGTCACTTCAGTTAAAAGTCACACTGATATCTGCCACATTCCATCTTCCTGCAATGGTACAGACCTGAGACAATCAAGTATAAAATATTTGGTTCATTTTGCTGGTCAGTAACCTGGGAATTGAGAATGCAAGACTGAGTCCCTTGATTTGCCATAGACCTTATTTGTGATCTAAAGAGGCCCCTAAATTTCTTTGTATCTCATAGTAACGTGTGGAAATAGTAGTATATATATATGTCTCTCAGTACATTTGGATTAAAAAAAACCCCAAACAACAAAAACCCATGCAATTTCTGGAAATGTCCCAGGGATTTAAGGATTATTTATTTAAGGATTTAGGTAATGGACAAGTTCGAGGAAAGGAAAGAAATGGGGAACTGATGTCACAAATCTGTCCCTCAATTCCCATTCCTCAGAAGAGCTGACAGAAGTGATGTTGTGATCTCTCAAAGCTTTGTGAAAGCAATCACTAACTGCTTTTTGGAAGCTCAGCTTTTCCCATTTGTTCTCAACTTGGGAAGCTTGTCAAGGGAGGAGTAATTAATTGAGAGTTACTAAACAACCAAAGAAATTAGATACTCTTATGTATTCATCTCAATATTTTGTATGCCTTTACTTATGCCCACTCTCTCTAAAGGAATATTGAGCTTGATAAATCTTTCATTTAGCTGACTATGGTCATTCTCTTAATCTTATGGCATGGAAGAAAAAGCCATTTTCCCACAAGAAATAAATCTGAAAAGTGTAATTTAGAACTATTATGAAATTTTCTCTTCTATGAAGTATTTCACTGTATTTGAGACATCAGATTGTACTTCAGTGTTCTTTGTAAAACAATGTTAACTAGCATATGCTGCAAAACATTATTATTCTAAAATGTAATATTAAGTTAACAAGATACAGAAATCAGCTTGATACCATTTACAACAGCACTGCCAAATGTTTTTGCCAATGTTAAACCAGGATGTTCTATCCAATGTTATTTACTCCAGAACAAAAGAACAGTTATTAAGACCTAGAAGCTCATATATTTCTATTTTCTCTCATTGTCCTACAAGGAACAATGGGGTATCATTCCTACTCCTTCAGTGTTTCTCCACAGCAACTTGGGAAGGGTTAAAGTGATTAGGGTGTTCTTTATCTCTGAAACCATTGCAAATAATAGGTCTGGAGAGGCAAAGGGTGAGCAGATGTTCCCAGGAGTTACATCCAGGAGAATATAACCAATAGAAAATGGGCAGGAAGACCTGAATCAAGAGAATTCTGCGCAAATGCAATAGCTTCATTTTGTTGATTGTTTAGCTTTGCTTTAAGTAAAGATTTTCCTGCAGCTCTGTTGCCTAGAAATGACATCAGAAGTTAATGTCAGGAAAGGAAAGTAAGCACCTCTTTATTCCTTGAGAAATCCTTCACAGACTAGATTAAGATATCCAGGTGTGGACACCCTCATGAGACGTTTGGAGCTGATTATTTTCAGAGCTCAACAAGAATTGAACTCTGAGTACATCTAGAAGCAAATCTTCATGAATGTCTCAAAATAATAAGAAATAATTCTCCAGGAATTCACTGATAGTTTAGTATTGATCTATTTTATTCAGCAAATAAACTTCTAAATATGCACATGTGTATTTATTTGAGCTTGTGTTTAATCTCTATATACAATTTAGCCAAGGATGCTTTCCGATTTTTGTTGGTTAGAGATTTACTCGGTAGAAATGAGACCTGTGCTCCTATCAGGACTCTATCTCAACTTGTGCAGAAGCCGTAAGTGTGTTATCACACTGCAAAGACAGGATACTGGATTGCAAGGAAATGTTAAAAAAAAAAAATAAAAAAAAAAAAAAAAAAAAAAAAAAAAAAAACACCCAAAACCAAACCCAAAACCAAACCAAACTAAAGGCAAAGCAAAAAAGAAAGAGCAAAGAGCAAAGAAACAAAGACTATTCCATCATTCATGTCTTTCATGGAATGAAAGATAGCCACACTATTGTTCTGTTCTAGCCATCACCCCCAAAATGTTATAAATGAAGTCATTTGTAACATAGTCTAAAGTGCTACTCCTTTTGTGCTACTTTGTCTCAGAACTAATTACAACAAGTGTTCCTTATTGGATTAAATCTTGACTCTCAATCAAAAACAGATACAGCAGTTCATGTAAGGTGAATACCATCTTTATGTAGACATATTCTTCTGACAATGCATCTTTAATTCCTAGTGATACCTAGATGCATAATGTGTTGTTTCCTTCTGGGTTGGTTTTTTGTTTGGTTTTGTTTTTTGTTTGTTTTTGTTTTTGTTTTTGTTTTTTAATTGCCAGATGTGTTAGTGGCCTAGCTACTCTTAAAATAAACATTATCACCCCTTTCCCACAGCTTTTTGCTGATAGGTTCCAATCAGTTATGAAATCCATTAGTGGTGATTGTGTTTGTGAGCAGAAACTTAGAATATCATTTTAACAGACAGAACATTTACACTTTAAAGCAAGTTATATATTATAATAAAAGCAGAATAAATTGGAATTGATTTCATTAGAGAAATTTAACACCAGAAAAATAATGGCACTGATTTTTCTTCAGGGACACTATTGCATTACAGTGTTGCTTCACTAAATTAAAAATGTTATCAAGTTGGCAGTAAATTCTGGAATGTGTTACTGTGCAAACCATAAAGTCTGTTTAATGGCTGAGAGCTCATTTATAACAATGGAAATACATAAGACAAAGTATTTTTTTTAAACAAACAAAAAATAAAGAACCAACCAAAACTATTTTAATTTCAGAAAACTTTGAGAGCAAAGAGTATTACAAAGGAAAGGAAAAAAATAAGATAAATACATTTTTTGAGTAGTTTAATGATCCAGTAGCATTGCTGCTGCTGCTGCATTTAGCTTTTACTGTTATTGGAATTGTTTATTGATTGTAATATTGAGCATTAATGTACTGGACTATAAATATTTGTAATTATGTCAACTAAGATTTTTCACCCAAGTGTTTAAATTGTTCATTTTTTAATATTTTTTTAAAGCACATAAAAGAAAAATGGAGCCCATAGCTAAGACCACTCTGGAACTCATAAAACCCTCACTGCAGGACTGGAAAGAAAATAGTCACTGATTTGTCAGACTTCAGTTGAAAGTGAAAATGTATTTGACAGGTTCCTATTTTCCTTCATTGAATGAGCAATGAGACGAGATGCCTGTCAACAACTATCCCAAGAAAATACCTTTACATGAGTACCAGGAACATGTACTGGAGTGTCTCCTCCTTATCAAATTCTTCCTTAGAAAATGAAATATAGATACTGATAC
>VXBJ01000363.1:73287-90029 GCA_013400055.1 Nycticryphes semicollaris
AAAAAAAAAAAAGCACAACAGCTGTAATCACTAGCAAGAACTGATGTTCAATGTTATTTAACTGAAGCATAATACTCCAGCGCTAGACTGTTCAAGTACTGAAAGAAATCAAACTACATTGAACATTACTTAATTATAGTTGCTAAAAAGTAGTGTTACAAATGTATAGAAGCATTTGCAGGTTAATTGAGTAGAAAATTAATAACACATAAACTGGTTTTTTATGTTATTTTCTTCTTTATATTTCAAACTACTGTCTATCAGCATTCAGGCAGCTGACAGAATAGGATTTACCTAACTATTGCAGTATGAGAAAATGTTATAAAAGCATGAAACAGCGACAAGAGTGAATTAAATACATAGTTTGTGCTTGAGGTCATGAAAAAACAAAAAAGACCATTGAAGCTATACCAGAAATCAAACTTTCCCCAACATGAGACATCGCCTCTCCTTTCTTTCTCTACGAGAACAGCAAGCATAAAATAAAGTATGTGTACTCACTCCCATGTAAACAAGATATCCAAAATGGACATGAGATTATCTACCTCCAGTTTTATCTCCTATAACTACTATCATTGTTCTTGCTACCTTGGGGAGGTAGGGGAGGGGAGAGGTAGAAGAAAAGGAAATAGTAAAAAAGAGAGAAAAAAATTAATGGGTTAATATGAAGCAATAGCAGCTGAGCCTGGAAGGAATCTGAGTTGATATGGGTGAAGAACTGCCACAGGTGCAGCATATATTCTGTATGTTAACTTGATAAAGTGAGATATACACAGATCAGAAGGATATAAAATACTGCTTAGATCTCCCTAGCTTGCTTGCTTTACTGCTTTGGATTCCTTGGTTCTTTAACACAAGGATGTCTATTTTCCAGTAGTTACTGACATGTTTCCTGAATCATGACCGCTCTCTGTAACAGTGGAATATCAGCTTGCTTTTACCATGGCTGTTTCTAGCTGGACAAGCTAAATGAAAAATAGTCAAATCACAAGAGCTTGTCAGCAGCAGAAACAGAAAGAATTGAATAGCCTTTTTTTTTTTTTTTTTTTTTCAGAAATCTGCTGAGAAAATTACTCCAATACTTACAAATACATATTATTGTAATCCAAATCAGATGTGAATTATTAGTATCAAGAAAAGGGAACACAATTGAAATAAACTCTATGCATGATATTTATTTAGTTGTTTTACTGTTTGACTGCAAAATAGCATTGAGATTTCAATGCTACTATTGGCATGTTATTGAACAGATAGGGTGACTACATTTAGTTTATAAAATGTTTATGAGGGCCATGACTCAGGATTTCTACTCAGAATAACTTTCAGGAGTGTGATTAGATCCCAGTGAAACTTGAATGACTGTATAAAGTTAACTCTTCATGAATCAGAATTAAAATAAGATATTATTTTCTGTTTGAGAAAAGAACCAGTCAGATACAAGCCTATTCAAAACAGATTGCTTAGTAAAGCAATGATTGACTTGTGCTTTTGACACAATTAAAACATAAGACACCTCAAACATTTTCAAACAAATTTCAAATGTTATCCAGTCTGTGTAGTAAAATATGCAGGCATTGTGATTTGTCCAGCCAGGTCTTTCACCCTCACTGTTTTCCCCTGCAGTAGATTCCCTGGGGAACATCAGGCCCTGGTAGCTGCCAGTCCTTTCATCTCAGCGCTAGGTCTTTTTGAAATAAGGTGTCAGGGAAGCTAAACTCTCACTTGGACCCATTACTTTCATGTGTTATTTCTATCCTGGGACAGACTTGTAGGCACAGCAAAGAGAAATGGTATGCCAAAGCCTCCCTGCACACAGTGTGTGATCGATGATGAATGAAAGATGCATGGAGAAGGCAGAGCATAGGCAACACAGGTAGTTTAACCATTTAGGAAAAAAAAAAGCAAAATGAGTGAATAGGTCGGAATAAAAAATTTTATATCAAGTTAAGGAAATCATATCATTTCAGCATCAGTTATTTTTTGTTTCAGCTTTTTGAAGCTTTCTGGACTAGTAAATTGTGAATTTGGTATTGAGTACAGAGATTAGAAGGGAAACAAAAAAAATCTAACAGGACTGCCAGGTTTGTTAATGCCAGGACTCTTACTCCAAGCAGTTCTGCAGTATTTGGCAACAATCAACTCCATTTGTGAAATAAGAGAGAGGAAAAAAATAAAAATAAAAAGACTGAGCTATTCAGTAATTACCAGCTGAGATTCAATTTGTGGAACAGCTGAAAGAAGTGAGAGAAGGTCACACCAAATTAGAGGACAAAACTCAGTTCTCTTGATCTTCTGGGCACCTGTGATTTGCTGTGTTGGAACCAAATTCTCCTTTCCTTTACTTAGAACAGGATTAGACCCATTTGTTCCAGCAATATTTGGGATTTCTGTCTTGGAACACCAATTCCTAGTGCTGGTGACAAGAACCATAGGTAATGATGAAAGCAGTTTGGCTACAATTTAGAAAATAGTTATACTATTTCCAAGGGGAAAGCTACAGATCTGAATTGTCTAAATTAATAGGCACTTTGGAATTAAGTTGAAAAGAAGGTTAGCCAAGACCTTTGGTGTTAGAAAACATGGAGTTTCTGGTTGTGTATAGACAGCTGTGTATGTCTTTAAGCCTTTATGAGGTAGTCTGAAGCCAAGGGTTGATTTGCTGCAAATTTAATACTAAGAAAGCAGATTTAGGATGAATATAATATTTTGCAGCATTCCTGCTTACACTAGCCAAAATTAAAAAAACAAAACAACACAAAAATCAACCCACACAGAAAAAAGGAGAAATCTGCTTTAGCTTGCTAAAGAAGTAACAGAACATTTATTTCTGGAGTGCTAGGGGGTGGGAATGAGGGGGAAGAACAGAAACAAGAGCTGATAGGGAACATTTGTTGTATTCAAAATTGACTACAGTGTAGAAAGTATTAAAGTGCGTGACTAAAGCATATCACATACAAAATATTCTGTGCCACATCTACTAAATCAGCGTTCCTCTGTGCCTGGTAAATACAGTAGCTAACCCCAGTGTTTAGGTATTTTATCACCTGGATGTGTTAAAATAAACCATTCCTCCTTTGTCTGTTTAAGGGAAGTCATTTTAGGGCCTTGCCAAAGCTAAATCCTGGGTCAGACCTATGTTTGCGGTTGCAGCTGCATTAGTCTTTTTAATTCCCTTCTCTACCCTCCTCAGCTCAATCTGGTGCACTTTACTTCAAATTGGAGTCTGGCAACTTTCCAAAAACTAATAGAAAGTTTGCTGAGACAACTTTGTGAGCATTTGGCTACTTATCTAAACAATGTCCCATCTTCCTCCAAATAGGAGGACTCATAAGTAAGGGATTCAAGGGCTGAACGTGTTTAGACATGTTTAGTGAAAGGCAGTTAAGAGGGTATTAAATCACAGTTTACAAGTACTTATGAGGGATACAAGGCACTAGGCATTGCATTTCTATATAGCAAAATACATGGAGAACTTCTGTTGTCACTTCAGTCAGACTGTGATGAAACACATGATTACAGTCTACATAAGCAGTCAGAAAGGTAGGTCAGGGAAAGCAGCATCAGACGTACGTGAAATAAAACTTCTAAGTAGATACTTGGACAGATAAATTAGATAACAGCAGAAACACCTTTTGCCTGGAGAGCTTTTTAGTGTTTAGCACATTCAATCTGTTGATTGAAACAGAAAGAAAATAACAAGGCAAAATGGTTTACTTTGAGTTCCAGGCCATTGGCACCATGTTGGGAAGCAGAATTTGGTGCATGGAGTTTAATGGATTTGACAAGCATCTGTTGTATCTCTTTGCCAATTAAAGGCTGTTTTCAAACACCTTAAATAAGTAAATAAACAAACCATGAATAATTGTGCAGAGGGCAGTTACTTTAAAGAGGCAGGCCAGTATTTCAGAAACTCTGTGACACCAGCATCTAAGTCAACTTAACAAGTGGTGGAAGAGGTGAAAGTTTTGCAAATTGTTATGTGGTTATGCTTGTGGTCCTAAACTGATACCTGAAATACCTGCTCAAATACCAAAGTAGTATTCAGAGTAGTATGTCCCTCAAGCTTTCTCACCATCTCTCATCTGTTGTAATCTGTGCTGTGGGATGGATTTATAGCATTGTGTTTAATAGCTGCCAAGGGAACTTGTGTCTGCTTTTGAACCCATTTATGTGTATGACCTCCTGAAAATCCTGTGGCATTGAATTCCACAGTGTAATCATATACTGGATGACAACGTGCTACATTTTGTTATGTTCAGACCAGATAATTTGTTTTTCTGTGTCTTAGAGTGATTAACACAAGAACTTTCTCCTGAACATTCCTCATTCTCTTTTTCAATGCAGCTCATGATTTTGCATGCCTCTATCAACTCTCCATCACTTTTCTCATCTGAAAAGTCCTAAATTACTTGCTGCTTCTTTATAGAAATGGCTCTTCATGACGTTCCTCTTATCTGTCTTTTTTTATTCTGTCTCCTTTTTGAGATGGAGAAAAGGATTTCTACAGCACAGTATTGTTTTTTTTCCCCTTTGGCTTAATGTTTTACATGCTTTATTCTCTACTGTTTTTAACAGCAATGCTCTATTTACCTTTATAAAAGACAGCTCTTTATTGCTGAGGAGAATTTCTAAAAAGACCGGAAACAGTGACTTTTAGAACCCCATCCAGACTGGCAAAAGTTGATTTAGAGGTTGCCTCTAAATTATTTATATTGAGAATCTCTCTCCTATAGGTATTGCTTTGTGTTAACAACAATTGCTTTCCATCTGTGATTGTATCTTCTTGTCACTCAGTATCATGAAAACCCTCTGCAACTTTTCACAATGTATTTCAATTTGGAATGTCCTGAATCATTCTCTCTGTTCTACAAAATTTGTCACTTTACTACTTGTTCCCTTTTGTAGATCATTTATAAATATTTTAAAAAAAAAAGCAAGCCTTGCACAGATTCCTTTGGTGAGAACTGTGAAAACTGGGCTTTTGTTCTCAAATCTTGGAACAGTTATTATTCTTTTTCTTTTAGTCCTGACACCCTTTTTTTGGACACCCTCAGGTAAGTAGTTTGTGTTTGGGTTTTTGTTAATTGGGGTTTTTTTTTTGTTTTGTTTTCTTTTGGTTTGTTTTTTTTTTTTTTTTAAATTCCAGCTGTACTATGAAAACCTCAACATCTTTTGTTTCGAATTTTGTTTGTTTGTTTGTTTGAGGGGTTCTGGTGTTTTGGTTTTGTTTCTTGAATACTGGTTGAATGCTGATAGAGGTGTGGGAAATGCACGAAGTCTTTTTTAACTTTTTTCCACTATATCATAGCTCAACACAATTATTATTTCTATTCTTTTAAATGCTTGTTAACAATTTACCCAATTGACAGTTTAACCTATTTGTCTAATATAAAAGTCAGACCTACATATCCATAAACTTCGTAATATTTCTGTGTTACTTTTCTCTAATGTACCTTTCAGGATGCTCTCTTTCATCTTTTCTCAATATTCAAAGACTTAATGCAAAATTAACCCCTATGGCATGGTCTAGCTGATTGTACAGGCAAAAATTAAAAAAAAAAAATATTGTAGGTTTTTTCCCTACTTCTTCAGACTCCATGATACACTTTCTTTTGCTTCTTCCCTTAATTACCCCGTCATAACCAATTTGCTCTATGAAATTACAATTAACATCTCATTCCATGGCTCAGCATCCCTCCTCCACCAGGCATAATTGCCCCCTTGCTGGTTCACACTCTGGTGTTACATCTGTAACCACTGGCTCTGAAAAAGAAATATATGCTAGAGTTTCTTGCTCCCCCAGACAGATAAGCTAATATTGATAGGTTTATCATTAAGTGGCAGGAGCAGTGGCTGATGTGAAGTTCCCGAGGAATCAAAGGGGGCCAGGGGGCATAACAGGAGGTGTTGCTTATAGATGTACTCACTACCGCCAGAGAAGGCTTTCAGTCTTCCTGGTCTGTGCCTTCTGCTTGTCTCCCTCTTTCACAAAATAAAACAAGTTTAATACATTATGCATTTAGTTAGCTGTTTTATATTGACAATGAACTAGTCTTCCTTCAGCGGCATAAAAACCAGGAAGTGATGCAGCTTTTCAGAGTTTTCTTTCTTTGTCATTATGCTAGTCATATGTTTCCCAATTCAATGCCATTTTCCAACTCTGGTGTCCAAATGTCTGAAAAAATTTTGATCAGAAAAGGACTTTGGTCTATTTCTTACCCAATAAATATTTTTTTAATCTTTTATGTTTTCTCCTAGTACAGATAGATGGATTTCCCTTTCAGCAGAGAATTCACACTTTCCTACCTCTACTTTTATGTGCATAACTACATTTTAATAGTCTCCTTGGGATGGCTAAAAAGAAACAATGTTTTGTCCTAGCTAGACATTGTTCCCAGATGGTGGAACTCCTGGAAAATTCAGTAAAAAAAACTAATTGAAGATATACAAGAATTACTTGGGCGGATAATGAAGCTCAAACTGGTGTTTGAAAAAAGAAAAAAAAAAAAAAAGAAAACCCAGTCATCTATCAGTAAGCTAACGAATAACCCTACTCCTGTCTTTTCTTTCTTACACAGAAGAGTCAGTCTAAGAAACACCTACTTTTTCGGATATTGACATAGTCTATTAGACTACATAGACTCAATTTTACTCTCTTCAAAATGTAGTTTCCATTTTTCTTCATTCACAATAATGTATTGCCATCTTTTATTTGACATACATCAGATTTTGGAATATTAGGAAAATGTCCTCACACTGAATAATATATTACTCTAAGGAAGAAAGTGAACCCACATATTGATCTAAATAGTTGGGTCAACATGAGAAGGGATCAGAGTCTATCCTGAATTGTAAAGAACAGCAAAGTTTCTGGTTTATCTAGGTATTAAACTGTCCTTCAGGAGCTGAAAATTCTAACATGTTTTGTGTTAAACAAGTTCACTTCAAAATAACTTGCTGGTGTTTTCAAAGATTTTGGTGTGTTGTTGGGTTTTTTTGGTTTGTTTTTTTTTTTTGTTCTGTTTAATTCTGTGAGTTGAGATGATATGGATGAAATAATCTGCAGAGATTATGGCTCACTGTTGACATAATTACTATGGAAACACTGTTGACATAATTACTATGGAAAAATGAGACAAAATTCAGGTTGAATGTCAGTAACCATTATTTCCTTTTAGTTTCAAAATAAAGACTCCTACTAGGGATGAAATATTTATAGTGGGGTGTTTTTTACTTCCCAAATAAAGGCAAGCCTCATTTTCATGTTACCAAATGTCAGGGTTATGGTATGGATCCTATATTTTATAAATATTAATGAATGCAAAGGATATTTGTGGGAACTTACCCTTCAAGGAGAATTCTGATCCTCCCCAGCTGCTTTTATTCTTTGTTTCAAGTATTGGATATCTGAAACAGCCTTTTGCATTCACTACAAGTGAATTTTGATTTAAAGCAATATAGTAGTATAGTAGTATTTGGGGAGCAGGTTTAAGATATATTTAGGATAATTTAAGAATCAGAAAGGCAAGATAGCCATGGCACTTGATAAATGAAACCAAGTAAAATCCACCATACAGCATACCTTGTATTAAGATACACCATATCTTAAATAATTAAATTGTCATGACTTGATAAACACTGTAGTATCAAGACAAAAGTAGCCTACAGGTGTAGAACCAAGAACATCTTATTTAACTTCTTCTGGCACGCTATTCTGAAGGAAAAGGGAGTCTCTTTCATCAAAAGAAACAGACCCCCTTTTTTTAAACTGCTAGAATTTGAAATTCACTGTTACTCTCCCCACCATCAAGTGTCATATCATCACACAATAGGCAGCAAAGGGTTAGCTGTAGCCTGGTTGCAACATGAAGCAGTCCCATTACTGCTAAGCAGAAAGGGTAACATTTGAGATCTACATCCTCTTCCTTTGACCAAATTAATTAATCTTGTTCTGTCTATCCACCTGCCCATCTTTATATTGCTTGTCAGTACTCAATTATCTACAAAATTTCTATCCTTCTTTCAAGCTTGGTGAAATTGGTCAACAGATCTAGACATTAGTAGCTAAGGAAGGACTGGCAAATGAATCACAATCATGTCAGCAAAACTTTTTAAGGAAGCAAGCTAAAAGTAGTAAAAAGCTGCTAGCAATAGATCAGTGGCAATAAATTTAGACACCAAAATGGGAAGCTGTGGCAAATCTTTCTGAGGCTGATCCAGTTTTAATGAAAGAATTAAAGATTCATTAAGCTACAGGGAAGGAGCAAAAAAGAATCATGACTCTGTCTAGTGGTTAGGGCACATGCCTAGCTGAGGAAGGATGTAAGTTTTAATTGCCTGAAAAGCATCAGTGCTCAGAAGATAAGCGGTAAATATTGCTCTCACCATCCACTTTTCATATCTGATTGGTTGCAGCATTCATCTGTCATGTGCGATTTGTCCCTGCAGGTGAGGAGCAAACTAGTTATGAATTTTTTGAGCCCTCAGCAATATTGTCTTCATGTAACCACTGCTGCAGCAGTGGAGCCTAGTAGTGGCCAAAGTTCTGTGTGTTGGGCATCCTCCAAGGCTGCCTCCTGGATCTGCCTCCAGCTGGGAGTGTAGGCAGAGCTTAAGGAGGATTCAAAACTACTGTGAAGATGAGATACTTTCAGGTCTGCAAAACTACAGACTGCAAGGAAAAACTTGTTGAATGACAGTCATGACATTGATGACTTTGCAGTTCCTACCTGTAGCTGGAATTAAACCAAGTTAAATGCCTTTTACATATTGTGAATGTACATTCCTAAATTAGATGAGTTGTGGAAGGCCTCACCAGCTGTAGGATCACGTATGTTTCTTCAAGACAGCCTCCCTATGGACTATATCAGTTAAAGGATAACTTTGCAGATACTAATTTCTAATTCTATGTAGGCTACTAACAATTCTTTATCATCACTGATTTGGATTGGTCTTGTACCAGCAGCAAACAAGAAATGAAAATTTATTACATGCTCTCAGCAAAAGAAAAAATTATCTAGTGTAAATTTTGCTGCTATTTTCATATTAATTATAGATTGTTCCCATATGATATAGTGAAGAAACATTTTTGGCTATAGATATGTAGATGAAAAACCTGTGCTTATGCTTGTGTAAAACAGATGGAGAATTAAAGTCTATATAATATTTAATTTAGGAATATATCTTTATGTGGCAACTCAGACATCACTATAACCTGTTAGTACACAATTAATTGCATACTGTTGGCAGAACAATGGGAAACTCAGCTGGCTAACCCACATAAATTTACCTCGTTAGTTACACAAGGATTTAATACCACGTGGATTTGTACCATCACACACTACAAATTCATCATTTATAATTGATCAATATTGTCGAGCACTTCTGAATAGTCCTCACAGCAGTGCACAGGGCCAAAATCAGATTACAGCAGGTCAGTGGGGCGTGCAAAGAATGACTCAGTAAATGCTGTAAACCACCCTGGGCCTGCCTGCTGCCTTCTTATGTGTTTAGACAGAATGTAATCAAATTCACAAGGACACCTTCATTGAAAATTTGGTGTAACTTCATTTGCACTTTTTAGTCCTTATGGGATTTAGAATGGGAATACAGTACTTTACGCACATGGGTTAAGAAAGTTCCACAGCAGTAATTTGACAAGCACAGGGCATTGCACTTTTAGTTGCTTTCATGTCACTGCACGTCATACTACCTCTGAGTGTCAAGACGCTATCAAGGAGTAGTCTAGCAAAAATCAAGAGTCAGCAAGATTAAAATTAATCATTTAAAAATGACTTTATGAAGTAGTCACAAGAGCACTGTATACCTCCAAAGAAAAAAAAAAAAAAAAGAATGGGATCAAAAAATGAAAGCAATCCTGACCAGCATGTGCTGACTCAGGTGGCACATCAAAATGGACATTTGTTAGGAGATGGATGCTAGAGAAAACAACCCCCCTTATAAGTTTTGCTTGAGCATTTGCCTTTGTAATAAACTTACTGCAGAGAGAAGAGTATGACCTTCTGATCTCTTTTTATCAAGGGCAAGAGCTTTACAAGAGGATGGTGTATCACAGGGAAAGCAATGTCAGCTTGTGAGTCTGTTTCATTACCAACATGCCTGTTTGCTGTTGGAACACAGCAACCTATTTTGATCTGCAAGAATCTGGCTAGGAACATGGTCTGCACATCTCATTTTAATTTTGCAAAATTACAGCAGGTAACTCCAATTTCATACCCTGCTTCCCTCATAACTTCTCAGTGAAGGTCACAGCCTGCTCTGGATGCGCAGAATAGATTTCTCCTCCAATCTTGCCATCAACAACAATAGGACAGGGCAGGTGGTTTCTGTCAAAAGTCTTGTGGTTGTGTGTGTGCCTGGGGGTTGCAGGATACCCAGGCTAGTTTTGGATTATCTGGCTAAATATTATAGACAGTGGATTGTGCAACCGGGGTTATAAAAGCCCCTTGCCCTTGAATTGCATTCAGATACTGACTTGTGCTGAGTTCCTGCCAGTTCCATAGCTATCACTACCCAAATTTGTCCTTGAAGGCTAGCAGGGGTATGTTGCTGGATTCCCATGAATGTAGCAAAGTCAAAGGATCTCTGCAAAGTCCAGCTCTACATTGTGTATACTTGCCACAGATTTCCTGAAATTTCCCTGCCATGACTTTTTTCTTGTTGGTTTTTTTTTTTCTTTGCTAACCCACCATCCATTGGCAATGCTTTGTTATCACAGAAGCAAGAAGCAGATTGCAGATTGAGATATTTAACCATAGAACAGGAAAAGCAACTTTGTAGACTTAATTGACTTTATTCATCAGGGATACTAGTCAATATATATAAGCATAGTTATCTACCATCACTTTAGGTTCTGTGAAGCATCCCACCTGACTGCTGCTTCGGCTGCTGCTCGGGAATGGCGATAGAGCAAGGTATTCTTTTAAGTACAATTATATTAATTATTAAAATGTAACTAAGGCTGCGTACTGCAACCGTTTCCTTAAAGGGAGTCACTGATAGAATCCCCTCTCTAAGTCTCAAGGTCCCTAGCAGGAAGACAAGCCTATAAATTCTGAGTCAATAACCAGCTCACCATAGCAGCCAATTCAATTATATTGGCTCTCGGGATGAAGGATTTGATTCATTGGATCAGTGGGTGAGTTTTTCCTTGTACTTTTTGTGGTTTCAAAGTGCACGTAGAGAACAATGTTTGCTGCTAATATTTTAAACAAAAACAGAGCAGGCAGATGAACAAATAGAGCTGTCCCTAACATTTCTTTGCCATGGGTCGCAGAACTCTCAGCTCTGTATTCGACATGGGTATCTGCTTAGGAAACATTTGACATGCTCATAGTTCCCTTCAGGTTGTAGACATACACTTAACACCATCCTTAATTTGGGTGGAACTAGTCAGGTTAGAAGATAGCAGGGTCATGAAATGTAAACAAGGGTTATTTAATGTAACATCGAAAAATATTTGCTGTAATTTACAAAACACATTTTCATTCTTTGGTACAACTGAATCCATCAGGCAAGGAAGTGTTGTCATAAATTTTCCTGTATATACTTTGTTCTTTAAAATATTTTAACTTTTTTTTTTTATTTTTGCATTTTTTTTTCATTTCATCAAGAATAGTTCTGGATATCTATGGGTCTAGGTAATATCTCAATGTACCTGTATTGCAATCAGTGCAGTGACTTTAGAGTCATTCACAGCTAAGTCAGTGTGTCACGTTATCTGTAAATTCATTCAAACACCTTCTGCTTTTGTAGTGAGATTAGCAGCTCCTGCATTCTATACTAAGTGAAGAATAATAGACAATCCTGCTGTGAAAGAGGAAAATAATAAATTCTTCCTACAACCACCTCAAACGTAGTTGACATTTCACAATAATTAACAGGGACTAACTCTTCAGGGCAATGGATAATTTTCTTCCAAAGAATCAGATCGAGGTTTTTTGCCAATAATAACAAAAATAAGAAAACACATTGCACACTGAGAGTCCTTTCACTATCCTTTCTCAGAATAATGAAACTCAGGTGGACTTGAGTGAAAAATTATAGTTGCATCCCTTTGGCCCAGATCATGTAGAGAGGATTGATTATACTTACGTCCTTCTGTCATGGAAAACCTAAAAGATCCATAATGTGGTGAAGATGCATACTAAAGTAGCTTTTCAGTACAGCATTCATACACTCTTATTTTTTTAGGAACTGAATCTATCAGATAAAAATTTAAAATAAGAAAGAGGAATCAGTTTCAGATTTAGCAGTTTTTTGGCTTGAGCTCTTGGTAGGTTTGGATAAAATAATTATTTTTTTGTTTAGACATATTCTGAACTGTTTTAACATTACTGAATAAAATACTCCTTTTCACTCGTCAGACTGAATTGATAAATAGCCAGATATCTGATGGTACTTTACAAATACAAATTCATTAATTGACAAAATATGTTCATTGATTAGGTAAATTGCATATCAACAGATGAAAGCTCACCAATTTTTTTGTTTGTTTTTCTTGGAGGCCACCCTGGAGTAGGATTCAGCTACTCTAAAAATGCATAACAAGGCTGAACAACTGTTAGGAACAGGGATGAAGCAGAAATTCTATCCATAAGTTGCACTGCATTTAGAGTGTAGTTGATCATGCTGCAATTTTTGATGGATAAAAATCAGAAATTATTCTTATCTGAAAGCGGTATAACATTTTTAATAAGTAAAAATAACCAATATCTTGATTTTACATTTCAGTGAAGTGCATCAGTGTTGGTTACAGCAGTGTTATGCTATGTTTTAAAACCAACCAAATAAATAAATAAAGTCCAGAAACTACACCAAAAGTTTTAGTCGTGTTTATAATGTGGGATTCAGAGCACCCAATTCCAGTTGTTCTTCACCTTTGTTATTCGTTAACTTTGGACAAGAAAGCTCTAACACTTCAGTTAGATATCTATATCAGGAATGCAGTTGATTTAGGCATCTTTCTTAGTGAAAGGTTAAAGTAAACACGTCATTTTTACCATTCTTTCACTGAAAATTATGTTGCCTAAATTGTGCTTTATTTCATTGGGATCTACGAATCAAAACTTTAGACTTCCATAGATCTCTGGGATAACAATGTTAAAACCTCTTTGACCTGACTAGCTCTTCTCTACTCTCCACCCAGCAGACAAATAGATGGATATTACCTAAATGTTAAGTTTATGAACAATTTCAGGATTACTAACCCAAATCTATTCTTTTATTTAAAAAAAAAAAAAAATAAAATACCTTTATCTTTGTTGAGTACATAGTACATAGTCTTTGATGTCATGAAATTATGTACTTTGATTGTAATATGAAGATGGATCACACACTTGATGTTAAGGACTGGAAAGATTAAAAACTGGGTTATCTGCAGGTCAAATCCCAAGAACTAACCATGATGGTCCTGTGTACCTGTTGTCTTCGCTTTGCATTTTATTGACATCCCTTACACAGAATCACAGAATCACAGAATATCAGGGACTGGAAGGGACCTTGAAAGATCTAGTCCAATATCCCTGCTGGAGCAGGAACACCTAGAACGTGTCCAGGTGGGTTTTGAATATCTCCAGAGAAGGAGACTCCACAACCTCTCTGGGCAGCCCTTTCCAGTATTCCCATCACTCTCACTGTGAAGAAGTTTTTCCTTATATTTAACTCCCTTAGATCCTTAATGTAGAAATGGATTAAATGGAACTAGACACTTGTACAAACATTTAGACAAATGCACTTCCTCAGAAACATTCTGATGCATCAGGAACAAATTTAGAAGGAGTTGTCACTGCTTATGCTAGTAAACTGCTTTCCCTTTCCAAACAGGATGGCTATACTCAGCCTGACTGCTGGGAGTAAACCCTGGAACTTCCTGTATGCCAAACTCCCCATGGGAATTATTCCCTGAAAATATCAGTTCAAAGAGACCAAATTAGTCCCAGAGAACACCCTGATAATGCCAGGGAAGAATGTCAACAGGTGCATTTGAATTTTCTACAATGGATTTGGGATCACAATCACCATATGGTGACTGTAAAACTGCTCCCAGACAGATCTCCTGCATGGTCCTGTTGGTCTTCTCTATCTATGCTGCAAACTCTCCAAGGGGTGATGGATAAAAAGTTTTCTCCTGCTAAACATTTATTTAGTAATTACTATTACTAAATAATTACAGCTGCTACTAAGTAATTACAGCTATTCTCAGCTGAGGGTATAGTGTCTGTGACAGTCACATCAGTGTCAGTCACATCAACACTCAGTACAACGAAGTTTTCCTAACATGCTAAACTCTGTGTCTATCCAGCATATTTTCTATGCATGTGAAAGCTACATCTGGAAATGCCTTTTTTTTTTTTTTTCAGTTTTATTTTTGCCTTAAGAGATTTCCTATGTTTTTACTAAAACATATTCTGTAGTATTCTGTTAGATGACATAATATGTTTTTTTAAATGTCTGAAAGAAACTAAGTCCTAAATGTATGGCTTTTCTTTTATATACATACATTATTCCTTGGTCTACATTCAGTTCTTTGGGAACTGACATTTTTAATTTCAGCATGCAGTAGCTTGGCTTCTTAATACTACGATAAAGTCTTCTTTTACATAAAAACGAAGAGTTCTGCTGTCAGCTATGCTGATGGAAGTCTGTTGACATCAGTGGGATGGCACCAGAATGATCTGGCACTGCTTCTATTCCCTGAATTTGACAGCCCCTAGGAGTGTGTGGCTCTTTTTAAGATGAGGATGGTTTTCATTGTCATATTCAATAATTCAGATCATTTGAACTTCACTGAACAGCATGCTTAGATGCTTAGAATACTGGAAAGAACCCTCTGGCACAAAACTTTATTTTGCTGTACATTTTAGTAGCAGCCAGTAGATTGGAGGAGAATTTTCATTGGTGTTTTTCTTTGTCAGCTAGTCATGGACCCAAATGTATATTTCTTTATTGGGTCAACACAGTAGATGACTTTTCACTGCCTTTGTACTTCTATTTCATGACAGTGGAAACTTTCAGTCAGGACAAAGAATGAAATAAGCTTCAGCTTTTGGTGCTGAAAACTCCCAAGACAGTATTTTCCCCACCTTTACAGTAGTGATACAAATAAAAATACTCATAGTGATGTTTTAAATACTTTTCAAGAGAGTTGTGCAGACTGATATTTCCAATCTTTCCTCAACTGTTTTCCTTCGATGTGTCTTCTGTTTGAGTTCTTTTATGTCCTCAATCTCCAATAATTTTCCACAGATACTATAACCTTACTAACCATACTGCCTTTCTAGACATAGTTAACACTATGACATGAAATGCAGAGGTTGACTAGAAAATTTAGAAGTTAGAAAGCTCTGCTGATACATAGCAGTAGGGAAACCTTTGAGAATTGGTAATAATATTTAAAATTTATCTTCCTCCAACTACTTCTTTAGGTCCACATCATGCAATCCAACTTCCAATCTGACAAAGGACATACTAGGTGTTTTAGCACAGAAGCTGAGGAGTGATTACTCAGCCAGCCTTTTATTACTCAATTTGTGATGGTAAGTATGAGCCTCATTTGCCAGCCAGACTCCTGTTGTGCTAGGAAACTTTTATTTACAAATAAACTGAAGAGGATAGGTAGACTGGGACAGGTGAACTACTAACCCAATTGCATGTGAAACAACCATTCCCAGAATTAACAAGAGATGGTCAACCCATCAAGCTGGCATATTTTAAGAGCTTGCAATTCCTGCTGTAAGGAATTGTCTTTATAACTAAACTCTAAGAACTTGTCTGCCCTGGCTTCAAGTTGTCAATCCAAATGCCATTCAAAGCTTTAGCATATTGCTGTGTCTGAATTTAATCAATAGATAAGCTGAGAAACTATATGGCCAAAACTTTGCCCCAAAGTATTGTTGATGCTGAACTACATATTTTTCTTTTCAAATAGAAAATAGTGATGGAAGAAAAATCCATCAGAGGAAGTCTGTTAAACTTTGAAAGTTGAGCTTTTTGGGAAAGTATCTCTGTACATTTACTTTGTTCTTACACTTGTCTTCAGGTGTCTGCTACTGGCTATTTTGCAAGGTTGAAGTAAATAGACTGATGCAGTATAAGAGGTATTATAGTCTCATCCAAAAATGAGTTCTGAACTGGATCTGCTGGACAAATGTCCAAGGTCTGAAAGCAACATTGTTCCCCTTAAGCAGCTCTAATATATGATCAAATATAATCTATATACCTGATGTCAAAGCCCTGGTGGACACAGACACAGTGCCCCAGAAGCATTCTTCTCCCAGTGAGAAAGTGGAGATCTCTCTGCATAACAGTCCCCAATGATTCTGGATGTGTACCTCCCATAGAGCAAGATTCCAGGTATGTAGACCTGCTCCATGTGGCTTCCAGACCAGAAGGGATTTTCACGTGACCAAAACAGAGCAAGGGCAGAAAAGCATAGGTCTATACACTATAAATAAATAGACCTGAGTGAGAGAAAGAAAACTACAGATTTTGTCAGGACCTTGTTTTTATTTCCATTCATCTACTTATAACCACTGATTTAGTCTGTGCAAGGGTCAGGATTGTATCTCTTCTGGGTACTTCATGTAGTTATGCTATATCAAACTGCAATGATAGCTGTTTAGAAATTAAATAAGCAAAATAAGCTGATGTGTGCTACTCTTGCACTTTATTTTCAAATATTTATCTTTAAATAATAAAAAAAAATATATAAATAATTTAAG
>VXBJ01000363.1:90144-108744 GCA_013400055.1 Nycticryphes semicollaris
AAACCTATACATATATATATGAAGAAGCGCTCTTGCCCTTTCTTATTCCTTCCTGTCCTTTTAAACACCACATTTCTTCTTTATGAGAGGGAGATATTTTCAGGAGTATTTATATATTAGATATTTCACACATAGTGTAACAAAGGAGAGTATGGACAGTGTTACAAAACTCTCATTAACAAATTTTATACCTTTTTCTCTGCTATGGGGTTAGCAGGGAGAATCCAGGATCGAAGGAAAAACAATCAATCAGACTGTAAACTGATCATCCCCTGAATACTAAACGCCAGTTTATGTATCCACTTCATGAGTATGTCCATGAATCCCTGAAAGAGTGTTTTGGGATCAAAATGACTGTGTGTGGACTCCTTACCCCTAAAAGTCCTCATATTTACTCACCCAATGAGAATTTTAAATCTCTGTGATAAAGACCAGAAGGGAGAAATCTTAGGCACAGATGTCTTGCAACAGTAACTCCTCCTTTGACACTGTTACATGTGAAATGCTCTGAGTGAGTTTTCACAAATCTCGTGTTTACCATACTGTTGGAGGAATAAATGTAATGCTGAACTTGATGACAGCCATCTTCATCCACTTCATCCACTTCCCACTTTCTGTGTGTTCTAGTGATGAGTATTTCAAATCTTGGAATATCCAATTAATCACAAACTCGCTTGTTCCTATTCCTCATATGGAATTGCACTGATATAAAAGCTGAACATGAGAAGAATTAGATCTAGGTGTCACTCGTTTGCTGTAAAAGTTCCTATCCCCAAAGCACCAGGAATTAGATGAATGCAACAATGTTTCCCACCCTATAAGGTAGATGAGATGGTCTGATAAAACAGTAATCCAGTATGTTAAGACATCATATAAATATTTGCGAAGACACAAAAGGCTCCAATCCAGGAGGTCAGAGAGGGTATTTGGAAAGCCGAAGTTTTCCATTACAACCAAAGAGATGCCCAGGATTTTAGTTCAGAGCAATCACCTCATCAGTAAGTGATATGATAGAAGACAAAGATTCCTTGAATATTGGAAAAAAAATAGATTGGAATATAAAATTCATTTTATTTTCAGACTAGCCATACCACCAGTTCTCAGGTAAGGCGGTTTTCCACTATACTGTGCAAATTGCTTTTTAAGTAAGCACACAAAAAAAAAAAAAAATCAGGATTACTACATAAACTAGTAAAACCAACTGGACTTTTGTGAACTCCATATGGAGCCATCTCAAGTATCTCTAGTTTTGTTACAGACTTTCTTTACAAACCATATAGTCACCCAATAAATAATTGCTAACACTCTATGTTTTCAGGAAAATTTTCTCCTCTATAATGCACTGAATAGATGAACGATTACAAAAAAATTCAGCCCATGTGTCTTCACTCAACTCTGCACATAAATAAAAGACAGAGGTTTTTATGTCCACCAATCTGTAAATAAATAAAGACAGTTTTTGGAGTTAATGTTTACTTCAACATGTTGTAATAATACAAAGGAATATACTTTGATTACTTCACACAACAAGCAATTGTTATATCCCACATTATGTTGCAGTGATTCAGCATAGCTGATAAGATCAATGTTGGCATGTCTGCAATAAATACGGTAAAGGTGGTGTATTCTTTACTGAGATATTAGTATTCATTTTGCAGACTGCATTCTAAATGGAAAATACTGTGTCATTTAAGATTAAGTACCTGTTTTGGTATCATAACAGACATTTCCAAAAAAACTATTCAAGAGGATCACAGTGCTGTTTTTGTCTAATAGCAAAAAAATATAAAAAAATCAGTCACTACAAATTAACAAATTATTCCCTAGAAAGTTTCATTAAAATACCTTAAATCAACTTTTATATTCCTCCAACTACTCTTGCCTTAAAAGTTTTCATTTCATAACTTCCATCCACAAATTATTTAGATTAATGTAATTGTTAAAAATTTTATTTGCCCTCCAAACATGATAGTATTTTGTATGTGTGTTCTTGTCCTAAAAGAGCTGCTCCTCCCATAACACCCCTTTAGAGTCATACATGTATCCCTGTTCTCACTGCTGAGCTATAAAGAAGCCACAAAAAGGGCAATATCAATGGTTTATGTATGACTCTCAAAGTTAAAAATTTCCAATTAGCTTTTATGAAGCTGGTAGTTGTCCAAAATGTCACTTGTTTATTTAAGAGTGTGCACTCCATATCTAGATCCGCAAAGATACTAGGTATCCACTCATCTTTCTGAATGCCTTGATTTATAATTTTGACATTACTGAGATCCTGAATATCACTGAGCAACTCCACAATCACCAGAATTCCTACTGATCTCCAACCATAAAACTTTATGTTGATGATGTCAATGTACTCTTACAGCAGTGACGTGGCCTTATTGCAAGCTGAAGATGATGAGGCTCTCCATCTTGAATTCCTTGATAACAATAATCTGAATTCAGCTCTGTACTGCACTGTACATCCTATTTTTTGAGCTAGATTCTGCTCAAATATTTTATCTATGTATGTGAAGAGAAGGGTTGTACAACAATTTGTACCTCACGTGCATATTGAGTGATGTCTGTTCCTGTCCCTTGCAGTTGTGCTTATCAGACTTTTTGTAAGTGCAATTCTTTATGTTTCTTTTTCTAAGGGAAATCATGGATTTACCATCACTTTATCGATATTTTTACAATGTTTGGCAATCCTCAAAGTCCTGTTAACTTTTCTTGAGAGTTATGAAATATTAATTTGAGAAATAAGGAATGGATAAATGTCAGCTCAGTGTTCTAGGATTGTGATTCAGAAGAAAGATTCAATGTAAAAGAAGTTTCTGGCTTGATAACTTTAAAAGCATTTGAGGTTGTAGCTCTTGGAAGAAAAGTTGAATTGCTTGATGTTAAAACACAGATAAGTGGTTTGGGAAACTGAGAAGGAAAAAAAAAAAAAAAGCATTAAGATCCCACATTCTGCTTTTTGTGAATTATAAGAAAAAAAAATTATTTTTCAGAGGCAGGCATCAGTTAAAAGAGAATTTGTTTAACAACTATTCAATTTTTTGCATCATTCTTCCAGAACATTACTATTCAAAGAAAAGGGGAGAAGAGAACAGTTAGTGTTCTAATAAAGAGAAGTACGGCTATATGAAAAAGGCTTAATCCTTCAAATTGCTGAGCACTCTGGCTATATTCCACTTAAATTTCCATTAAGTCCTTGTACTCTGAATTAAAAGACTTAGCACCGAAAAGCCAAAGTATGTAGCATATTTTGAGCATAGAAGGATCAAGCCGGAAGCAGCAAATCCTGAAACAGAAATTCAAGCTCTGACTATTTTGATCTCCACCCACAAAAGAATTTAACACTCATTTAAGGTCTCATTAAAGCTTAGTCCAACTCTCAGTGTTTTACTGAGTAATGTCCCACAGTCTGAAGATCTAGTAGATTAAATACACAAGGGTGTATTGTGTATTTAATCTGGAAAAAATGAACTATTTTCACTTTGACTAAAGATTATCTTTAAAATACCTGTCATTTAGAAATCTCCTTTTGAGACCAAAAATGTGTGTGCCTATGTGTTTCTATATTCATATTTTTAAGAATTAAATTTAAAAAAGAAATAAGAATTTCTGTGGCCCACTTGGAAAAAAAAGAAGAAAATTTAAAAAAAAAAAACAACTTAATTTCTAATGTTGCTTGTTCAAGGAATTTCAAACTTTTCACTAGAATCACAAATGAAGGCTCTGCCAGACTCTTTCGAATTTTCAAATGCCAGATGACAAAATTGCAAATGCTCCAGTCTTTCGGGATGTGGAAATCCTTTCCAAATCTATTCCCTGCCAGCCGTCTTTCACCTGAACATTTCACGGTTTGCCTGCTGCTCAGATTGATGCCAAATGATCTGCAATTACAGTATGTTTAACCTGTAATCTGCTGTTAGCCCTGAGCTTTGCAGAAGGCAACATTCTTGTCTAGCAAATTCTTTACCTTCAAGGAAGATTTTCACACCAGAGGAGAAACATTGAAATACAGATGACTAAAATGCATATCCGTGTAACACATGCATGAACATTGTGCTTGTTATATCTTACTCTGTGCACTTGCAACATAAAAAAGAACACCCAATTGCTTCACCCCAAGAAGAGACTGGTATTAACATCTCTTCCTTGGTAACATGGCTACCAGTCCTGAGTTGTGTGATCAGAATTCTCACCCAAGGTGCAGGACAAAATTTGGATGCATTATGAGTCTTCATAACACACTGGGTGAAAAGCTGCATAAACAAGCCAGGAGTAAAGTTAGTAAAATTAGTTAAAAAAAAGTACAGGACAGCAAAAATTAGACTTCTAATTGAATGACTTCAACAAAGACAAACTCTCCATGGAATACATCAGTATTTTTCTATGCCAGAAGAATTTGTTACAGCATTATTTTCTCTTCTGACATTTCCCCTTCTTAAAAGAATTATTTACCTTCATCACAGTGCAGAGAGAAATTCCTCCTGATGAACTAGCATTAAGGATGTACTGGAATTACTGTCAAGCCAGGGACTTCCAGTAATAGAAGATTTGCAGACCTGTGGGTACTTACATTATACAAAGTTTCCCCAGAAGGCCCAGTCTTTTCAACTCACAGTAAAATTAATCTAATTCTCCTTCTTAGCTTGTTGTTTGCTTTTCTTTGGTTTTATCTTATTATAATTTGTGTTCAAAGGAATGAGTAACACTTAAAAAAACCAGTCCCAATTTGCCAGGATTAATTCTAAATCTATTTAGGATAAATATGTGAATCTCATGGAAAACTGTAATATATGGCTACTTTTCACATTGTTGGGCTTTTTTAGGGATTAAGGGAATAAAAGTCATAAAGGAGTTGCGAAGTGGGCCTTCACATTCATTTGCTCAGGGGAGAGTAGAATACACATACATGGCATTGCTTTGATATCTGGGATGACTTCTTCATAGGGAAATACTAAAGGATAGAACACAAACATTACTTTAACTGTTGGATTGATCTTCTCAATAGCTGTAATTAATCACAGTTACTGCTATAAAGACATTGAGAGCTCTTTCTTAAGGAGGTTATATGGTAATGAAACAAAGTTATTCTCCCTCATGTTCCTTTCATAAATTGTCAGCAAACATATATGTATATGAGCTCTCTTCCAGCTGAGCTTTTCAGGAGTTAATAAGCCATGTAAAACTATTTAATGCTGGAGAAGCAAAAACATAAATGACCTTTGAACTCGGCAAGGGTGTTTTCTCATTCAGCAATTTATTCTTTGCTTAAGGATGGTTCAGAACCGTATGCACAGAATAACATTTCACCGCTGAATGTCATCTTAGACACAAGTAAAATGAAATAATTAAAATCTTATCTGAATTTATATTAGATTGCATTGCCGCAATAGGTGTAACATGATACTATAAAAAAGTGTAGGCAGAGGGCAGTATGATACATTTATAAAGATTTTTGAGTTGGTTGCTGGTAGAAATCCTCTATCTTGATAAAGTTTATGTAAAATATCTTGGGTGTTACAAAACTATTCCCAGTATTTACACTTGTAGTCCTAAAATATGAAGTGTTTAATTTTTTCTCTGGCCTGAAGGACTGTTCAAAATTTTTTTACTCTTGTTATTACCCTGTGTCTGCAACATGAACACATTTTATAATCACGAGAGCTGCTCATTTCTGGGTTTTGAGTAATAAGGACAAAATTCAGCACATGTAATTGCAAGTTAAGGTTATTCCCCAAAATACTCATTTATCACTCTAAACACCCTTGCATCTCACTCATAATTGACTATAAGAAAGACCCCAAGATATCTTTGAGTGGAGATGAACAAAATCTTCATAATGCTTGGGATTAGGACAACAAAGATTTTAAGGAGATTCCAGAGAGTCCTGAAGTTTTCTTTGCTCTTCTTCCCTTTCCCTCTCTGGCAGGTAACTGAGCACTGCTTGGGTGAAATAACAAATATGACTGCATTTCTTTGGACAGTGTCCAGATGTACATTTCTGGATTCCTATTTCTATGGACACATCCAGTCTTAATGTTACAAAAGTGCTCCTACAACTTTTAAACTTGGCAAATGCACTCTAGCTTGATTTGTCTCCCATTTAAAGGAATTTCACTGGTGGGAAAAAAAGCAAAAAAGTAAATACAGCATTAAATAATGGACTGAACAGAGCACTGAAAGATAACTCTCTAAGCCCTGTTAATATTGCACAACCATAGTTGATTGCTACAATCATGAGGGAAGCTTCTTCTAAAGGACATCAGTTATTCCTGGAGATTATAATCTATCAAGATTTCTGAAGCCTTATTTAAGTGGTAGACTATGGGGAATATTCTTTTTTCCTTAGAACAAATATGTATTAATCTCTGAGCAACAATGCCTCAAATTTTAATAATTTATTTCTCAATTTCAAAAGTAATTGCAACCCAGGAATTTACCAGATCTTGCTTTTCCTTTGAAAGCTTTTCTTTTATATTTCTTATACACATGCATAGCAATCATAGGTTTCCTGTTGCTGACGGGGCAATGTTACCTTTTATTTTTTAAAGAGAAAGGTCAGTGCTACATGCTTGTTACATTTCAGTGGAGTTTCTGTTCCATATTATATTTTCTAAATTCCTGCTGTCAAGAGAAGAGGATAGGGTCTTCTTTTTGTGTCTGTGTGTGATGATAATTAGTACTTTATATATATCTAGCATGACTCTTGCTTTACAAGGAGACAAGATACAGAACTGCCGAGAGCTCCCACATGTCCTCACAGCATACATTGCACAACAGTAGATATTTTTAGTTTAAGAACCTGAAATTAACTTCAGAAATTCCAAGTTTGATTTTCTATTTTTATCTCCAAGTCTGACATGGTCAGAATTTCATAGATTTAGTAGTATAACTTTTTTTTTTAAATTAACCTATAAAAATATATATAATCAAGAGAGTGAAGGAAACAGTATTGCAAAGCTAGAAGTACCCTAAAATTGTAGTAAATGTGCTGTCCACAGGCTACAGAATGTGCTGTTGACAGATTACAGTCATCTGTGTCATAAAAGTAAGTATGTTGAAAGTCAGGTAGAGAATCTGTGAGTAATAGTACCAAATACTACTTTTTAGCAAAATTAGCCTCACACTGGCAGACTATAAAACCCTCTTCTGACACTCCCAGGCATAACTGTACTGGTCCGCTAAATTAATTGCTATATCCAACCCTTTATCATTTGCACTCCTGCAATAGCATGTGCTACTTGTCATAAAATACAGAGGAGCCTGCACAGGTTTGTTATCCAGATTGCAGTTGCATCTACCTTCAGTCTGTCTCCATCTGCCTCCATTTTGCATTTGCAAAATATGAGTCTCCATGAAATTTGAAAAAAGACAATTCAGTACATGACTCTAGTGCTGATGCATGGAGAGTGAAGAATCATCAAGGCTTTTATATGGAGCGGACAGAGACAATCACACTCCTGCTTCAGTGCCTAAAACATTCAGCCTGTTTCTCAGGAAAGAGGGAACAGCTGGAATCACCATGAGCCCAATTTTAAACATTTTGAGCAGCATGTAGGCCTAATGAGGGAACTGTGGAGAGCAAACAGCACTTCTCTGAAGGAAAGAGAATATGGTTTACACTACCCCTTCCTTTCATAATTTATATGAGGTCTTTGGTTAGCGTAAAATAATGAGTTTTTCCAGATCTTCTTAGGATTCTTTTTATTTTTTTAATGCAATTTTAGCTGAACTCAGAAAATGATATCTTTTGAAAAAAAAAATTTTTAAAAGAACTACCATTACAGAAGCCCACTCAAGCAAACTTTCCTTTCATTGTTAGTTTGGTTATTCAGTGAAATTGATAAAAATATCAATTCCACTGAGCAGCTGCCTTGAATCCCTGTTTTTAGCAGCCTGATTAAAGACACTGAGCAAGGGGCTAAGAGACTTTCAATAGGAAAAGAAGAAGCCTGGAAGTCCTGTTGCCATTTGCTGTCTTGGCACTAAAGATCCTGGAAACCTTTCATGTCCAGATTTTCCAGGGATAGTACACCTGGCAAGTCCCCGTAAGATTCACCAACTCATAGCCCCTTTTCCAGGTCAGTCTGCTCATGGTCGTTACCAGTAATCCAGGTAGGACTGCATTGGAATTAAGTCTGGGATTCATTGGAGAGTTATATGAACTACAACCTGGTTGAAATAATTAATCATTTTTTCTTGAAAAAGCTGTCTTTTTTTTCTGAATATTTATAGCCTGTCAAGCTTTTCAGAGTGTCTCCAATGACAATCTACCTGATACCTGGGTCTTAACTCACAGGTCAGCTGAGTATGAATATGTTTCTGCTTTCCTTTTTCCTCCCTACTCTCCAGCCTCCAGGTCTATATCCTCACCTTCCATTGGTTCATGTACATGTAGGAATATGGTTTTTTGGTGAAGAAGGTCTTAGCTCTTTTGCATGGCTATAGTGATAACTGCAAGAGATCTTGTCTTCCCATGATGTGTGATTGTGGGAAAAGGATTGATGGTTTGCTACCACTCAAGTCATCTTGCTTACATCCTCATGCAAAGCTAAAGCCAGTAACAGCCAGATGTAAAAATATTTCATAGTCTTGTGACTATCAACTAAACTTTACTTCCTCTAGAATCTATGTTAAATGTTTGTGGGTTTTTTTAAATCTATTTTCTTGTATTTGACCCAGCTGTGCAAGCTGTTAAAACTGCAATTGCAAAAGCTTGATTGCTTGTTACCCTTGGCTAATTATTTACTTTTAGACAAAGTAACTGTTATATTCTGCTCTAGAAGCATTTTGCATTTACTTGCAATTGAAGTGAATACAAATTAAAAGCCTCTATATTTTATGTTTATGAACAGCTGATTATAGATTAGAGATACAAAGAAAGAAATTGGTTACCTAAACAAAGAAGCTCACAGCACATCAAGTAGCATGTGAAAACAAAAACCACATAAACCTTGTAACACTAACAATTGTTGCTTGTCTTCTTTGGACAATTAGCTAAGAAAACATTTCCAGTTAGATAATATGAATAGATGAGGGGACAAGTCTATCATCCTATGTTTAATTGTCCATGGTATAATGTAATAAATCTATATTCCAAGGAAAGCTTTGGAATGAAATCAGTGAATATATTTCAGAGAGTTCTGAAATTATTATTGATTCAAGGTTTTTTTTTTTAACTTAATTATATATATGCAAAGAACACTTCACACTGGAAAGCACCTGGGTGTAATATGATAATCTGCAGTATGCTATCAATAATATCCTTTAAGGCTACCCTGCCATAATTGAAAAATTGTGTAACATTTACAAAGAGACTTTATTACATTCTACTTCTCAATGATGCATGCAGACATACATATTGGTTCTCTTCTTTCATTGGACAAAGAGAACCTTCCCTTCCTGTTAGAGGTTTGGTGATAGATGCTGCAGCGATTTAATTCATAATATCTTGATGTCACTGGAGTTCATATTCATTTGGTATCACAGAGAAGTATTAGAGCAGAATTTGACTTTTAAATCCAGAAAGTTAATTGGGTTGGATGGTTCCTAGATCAGGCACTAACTTGGATAGTCTGTCTCCTGTTGAGTTTATCTCCCAAAAATGTATTTCTGTTTGTGACACTTAACACAGTCATATACCCAAAATCCAAAGTAATCACAATGATGACTTCATTCAGAGTGCATGTTGCTTTTCCACATTTATGCTAAGTTGTTTCAGGGTCTTCCCCACTCTCTTTCCCTGAGTCCTCTCCTTCTATCCCCTGAGATTCTTCATCTCTTTTCTTAAGAAATGCTCCATAGTAAAGGCAGTGTATTTCTGCACTGCCCACTACCTGTTAGATCAATCCCATCAACTCTGTTCACATAGTTAATCTAACAACTACCTCACAGTAATAACTTTTCATCACTGATGACCTGGACTACATTAAAGTGGTTATTTTGTGATACTTCAGGGCTTATTACTGACAGCCTGAAACATGCAGCCTTGTTGAAACTGTTGTGTGCATGAACTGTGAAGGTAATTTCTTTGGCACTGGAGTTATATATGCCCTAATTTCTTTAAAGAAGAGGCTACCTCTGGTACTTGCCAGAAATTATTATAGAATTATGTGCCTTTAAGAAGGAAATTTTCCACTTACATTTTCACAATAGCTAAAAGTTTTGTGAAAATATCACTTTAATCACAAATATTATAAAAAAAATTCCCCAAATGTTTCACTGAATTGATGCTGTATTATACTGTGTCTGTGGTGGTTGAATGCTTTCTGGCAAATTGATCAAAGTACATTTGTTTAACTTAATGGCACAGTTTATGTCACAAACTGATCTGTGAGCACTTCATTTCAGAAGATAAGTAACCACACTTCTAGTTTGGTATGTAAAGAATTGTGGAATCTTCCCATAGAAATCAATTTTTCAATCTGGAGTTACAGAATTAGGTGTAATTATAGAAAAAAATCCAACCACTTAATTTCTCCCAAAGGGAAATTAATTAAGGGACACTGCAAATATGATCACTACAGCATCTTATATGGTCTCTTCACATTGATAATGCTCTTCTCAAAAGCCCAAGTAGTCCATGTCATAAAAAACATTTTTCACAAATTCATTGAGTTCACGTTTTTCTTATGCCTCTTCCCAGCCACAACAACTTCCACTATTTTTCAGTGATCCTTGTCTTCTGCACCTTTTACATTTCTCTATTTTTAAATGGTACACATTGCAGTGGAGAGCCAAACGGCACATCTGCTATTATAAGGTTACTACATAAATAACTATTTTGTGCTAAGGATGAGAACACATTCTTTGACAAAAGCATATAGTCTGTAATGCTAGCTTTATTTGTAATATGATGAAGGAGGGGAGGCAAAAAAGAGAGTGTACATAAATCAAATAAATATTAAATACATTAAATTGTAATTAATATAACTATTATGGTTTTGCAATAATTGAATATAAGAAATGTACATGAAGAGGTGTAGCAATTCCTGTAAAATCATTTGGGCAGGATCAGTATTTCAGAAGTAAACTCCAGCATAAATGTGCAATGCAGAACTGCCACCAGCTAACTACAGAAATCTCATTCATGCTTCATTGTTTTCAGATATATTTGAAATGACAGAAATTGACTGCCTCCTGGGTTAACAGGCAGAATAACAAATTACATGCCAGCTCACTTTAGACAAGGGAAAGGGCATCTTTACCTTAAAGAGGGAGATAAAAAGTTTCCAAGTACATTATAGACAACTGGCTACTTCATGAAAGCAAAGCAAATGTGTATTGTTAAATGTTTTATATGTCATATTGCTATGCCAGCAGAGACCGCTACCACCTGCTCTAGACAAGTTATGTAGAGCAACTCCAGGTTCATGATCATTTATGTAAATGCAAATCAAACTATGATGCATGCAATCACCATTCCCTGAGCTTTTGTTTTCCAAACCAGCTAGTGTTTGTATTTCAATGATAACAATGTTTTGCTGGGTTTTTCACTTTCTTTCCAGGTGATTTTAGATTAATGTTAAATTTTATGTAGATCACTACAGTTTTCCAAGCACTGAGAAAGTTATCACATACAATAAAGAAAAAACAATTTATTTTAGTGTGTATGATTTTTAGTGTGTATGATTTCTGGAATTAAAGGCTTTCTCTGATATGATAAAAGTCTATTCAAATAGATCTTATTCCAGAAATCATTAAAAACTTGTGCATGAGCTGGATTTCCTACATGTAACACCTATCCCCAAGGAAAACCAAGATGTTTCATGCTAAGAATATCAGAAAGTAGGAAAGCATAAAAAAAAATCTTAATTTGGTTAGTTTGATTTTCCTTAAGTCTTATTTTTCCTGAAACAGTCTCCAGTAATGTAACAGAACTAATAACAGTGTATTCTTCTGTTAAAGTATATGTGTACTGGGTCACAAAAATATGGATGCTTATGTTTCTGCAGGACTTAAATTTTACTTTTCTGTTCTTTAAATATTTATTTATTTTCTCTTTGGGCAAATAATTACAATATTTTATCATTGTTCATATTGAGTTATTGAAAGCAACTCTTTTTCCTTTGTTTCCAATATTTTTCTTACAAAAACAAAATTGTCATATTAGAAAAAAAAAAAGTCCATAGAAAAGGCTTTTGCTCAAAATATTTGCATTTATGTTCTGAGGAAAAAGAAAGAGGAGAGAAGCCAGCAGAGCTTAAATTTTTCATCATTTAGAAATGCAATAGAGGTATTAGGTATTATTAGGTATGATTTAGACAATTATCTGGATGTACAATTTATAATGGTATCTTATCTGGTTTTCCTCATCTTTTCATAAAACCTGGAGTTCATTCGTTCTTAAATATACAGAAGGCAGCTTCTGACCCATGCTCTGCAGTGGGACTTGGATTTATCAAGTTATTAGGAATTTGTCTACCTTTCAGTAGAATAAGAATGTTTACTTTTAAGAAGCTTCTCAGGTTTTGTAGTGTTTTTCTTCTAATTTTGTCAAATTTTCATCACCATGATCTTAGCAATTCTTGGGAGCTTTAGGCAAGAACTTGACCATTCATTTAAAAAAAAAAAAAAAAAGGAAAAAAAAAAAAAAGAAAGTGTTTTCTTCACTCTGAAGAGCAGCAAATCAAATATGAGAAAAGTGTCCACAAGTAGGTATCAACAGAGATGTCATCTTAGGGAAGACAACGAAATGCTATGAGGTATCATGAGGAGCAAACGTCTTAGGGCCTCAGAGGCTTAACTACTAAGAGAGGATATAGGTAACTTGATAAAGGAATATTCTTCAATATGGAGCAGACCATGGAAAAGCAAACTTTAAAATTTAACAGGCATAGACAGGACATCCTTCAGGGCTGACTGGTGATGGAAGCTAACAGCTTGCTTAATAATAATTCTGAGTGAATAAATGAGTAAATCAACCAAGAAAACTCCCTATTTTATGTGATATGGTCCCCTTGCATCAGGTATGGGGCTCATCACAAGGACTGTGTGGGCTAGAACGAGGATGGGATCCTCTTTTCCTTTCTTTCCCTCTTTTCTGCCAAAGCACTTGATAAATTTCCTCTACCTTCTTACATGCTTATGCTACCTGTCCCTGTTGTCCACAGAAATATTGCAAAAGTGGAACTGCCCTCATCAACAGAAATGAAATACATTTGGGCAGGAGATAAAAATGGGAAGGAACTAAGACAGAAAGAGACATATAAGAGAGCACTGTGGCATCATGAACCCATCTCTTGTTCCAGGTGGTGGCCAGAGTTCATCTGACTACTAGGAAAAACACCATAATTAAATTCCCATTGTCTGGTAAGCACCTTGTACCACTCAAGATCAGTACAAAAAGACCTGTCTGAGTGGATTCCTGAATTGTAGGAAACATTATAGGAGCAACAAACATCGCTGGCACTTCATCAGTTTTTACTTGTTGGTGAATCATTCTCTCAATAAAGAACATTTGTGATTTTAACCTGTTAATGTTCAATACATTCAATGATTTTCACTGAATTCAGTCACCTTCCCGGAGCTTTCTGTTTCATTGACAAAGACAATTTGTAACTATTTCCCAAGCCTCAATTAGGCTATCAATAGTGTCTTTGATAACTGAGGCAGATAAATACGTTTTAGGTTATGTGCCTCTGATTATAATGATTTTTATGGGAAATGCGCATAGCAAAATTTGAACATGTCCTCCTAGCAGTTTAGTTTCATAACACCTAGAACAATCTTGGAAAAAAAAAACATTATTTTTTCATGCCTGATTCCAATTTTTTCTCAATGTATTAATCTTGTTCTATTCCGAGTCACCTGTTAAAAGCCACAAATACCTAACTTTCAGAACAGAGGAGAGAAAGGCAAAGGGAACACCCACTTATGCTCTTTTAAATAAAACTATTGATTGATGCTTTTATGTGCAAAAAATTTAGGCAACAGCTTCTGTAAGAGAAAAAAACTAAACATGGTAACACTAGCACAAACACAAAAGTGTTTTTTACCAACTTTTTACTCTTAATATGCCTATGTGCTATCTAGGGTCAACAAAGTATAGTTGTGGTTAAAAATTAATCTAATCAAAGAACAAATATTACCACATGTTTTGCAGGGCCAATGCTTGCCATTTGTCTAATGCTTAACTACAGAACCACCCTTACTCAATCCTTTTTGTGAAGAGCTGACCATCATTTCACAGCCTACACTGTGTTCATACAAAAGGGACGTTGATTAGTGTGTTTTGAATAAGCATATAAACACTTCACAAGTGATTAACTCGATGGAAAAACAGGGCTTCATCTTCTACATCCCCTTATTACTCCATTTTTCCCATAGATGGTGTCAAACCATCCCACTAAAGATTGCTAATACAATCAGTGGATATGAACCTCTATATTCCAGGTATTGACAAAGTTATTTAAAGGAGGTGCTTCAACCGTTAGGATACACAGGGGAAATTAAAAGTGGTCAATAGTCCTCAACTTCATACTTTTACCAGTGGTAGAGAAAATGTGCTGGACTGTAGCATAATCATCAGGGAAATTTCAATGCAAGAGGAAGATCTTATTTCTTTGCTCCCATAGGTATGCTCCAGAAACATGTACATTACAATAGATCATTTTGATCCTAAATCAACAAATTCACCAAGTCAATCTCATGAATCCTAGCCACAAACCCTTCAAATTGGCAGTGCCATTAAACAAAAACTGGAATTAACGCTCTGTTGTAGATATAGAGACAAGGTAAGTGCAGTATTATTATGAAAATTGTGGTATAATAAGTTTAGCCTTTCAGATTCAGAAATCACTTCTATGGCTATTGTATTAAGTAGGCCAGGCAGAAGGTTTCACAACCAACTATATATATTGTTCTTCATGGAAAATATTTAAACAGAAATACTACTGATGCAAAAGTAAACGATACAATATCTAATAATCTCGTAAATGCTGATAATAAATATGATATAAGAACATTACTTGATTGTGTGAACAACAACAATTAAATAGCCAGGACTGAACTTCACTATCCCTCCAGTGAAACACAGTCAGCTTTAAGAGTGGATGCCATGACTATTTCAAACTCCACAGACACAATGAACAATTGTGTCACCTGAGATCAAAAATCCCTGTTGACATCACAAGATAAGTATCAGTTAGCACAAAGTAATTTTGGGTAACACCAAAGCTGTATTTAGTATGGATCTAAAATATTTTATGTGATCATGGGACATATCAAAGTGGATAATTTTATCTTTACATCCTTCTCCCTCAAAGATCCATTTTTAATGAGAAAAAAGCAGCAACATATGTAAATGACAGAAAGTGACTTTGCCTACTCTTTTCTGGAGGACTGAATGGAATTGTCTGAGGATTGACTGCTATGATTTTCTTCAAATATCTACCAAGACATAGCAGCCTTTCAGTATTGGATGAGATTAATAATGTCTTCCTACTGTATGTGTTAGAGACAAGCTAAGTTGTTTAATTAACTCAGACATAGACACAGCTCTCCATGCTTTGTGCTGAGATGATCTGACTGCTCAAAACATTATCGTTTATTTTTAGATTGCTGCTTTATTCCAGTGCTTATTATTTAATGAAACAAAGTTAAACAAAAGCTTATTTTTCTACTTCACATATAAAAAACATTTTTACCTGTTCCTTTTACATTCTCCCACACCTCCTCAGAGGATCATATAAAATAAAACTTTATAGAAAATAATTCACTTTATCCAAAACCATTTTTATTAAGAAATTTAATAAGCCATGAAGCTGCATCTTAGAGAGCTTGCATTTGACAACAATACTTCCCATCAGCTTAGTTATACATTACCAAAATATGGACTTCTTATGAAGGCATCTTGCAACCTTTTCCGAATAATGATACTTTGGAGTAACCAGTGTACTCCTCTTAAAAAAGTGACTGCACAATAGAGAAGACGACAAAAATACTAGCACCAAGGAAAGCCTGAAATAATACTAAAAATATAAATCAACCTTATATATGTTTGTTTGGAGTACCTTAGTTAAATTCTTATATCTAAATATTCATTTTTATGAAGTAACATTTTTTCAACTAACAGGATAAATTTGGAGGTTTTTTGGAGAATAACATAAGAAGTCATGACTTTGTTGGTTTCAAAATATATATTCAAATAGAAAAGCTTTTTGGAACAAAGCTTCTTCTCTCAATCATGGACACAATCATAGACTGAATCATAGAATTATAGAATGGTCTGGGCTGGAAGGGACCTCTAATGTTATCTAGTCCGACCTCCCCACAGTCAGCAGGGACACCACCAACTAGACCAGGTTACTAATGACTTAGGCAAGCCTCCCTTTAAATATCTCAACCACCTCCCTGGGCAACCTATTCCAGTGTTCCACCACCATCATAGTAAAGAGCCTATTCCTAATATCCAATCTAAATCTGCTCTTCTCCAGCTTGAAGCCATTGCCCCTCACCTGTCACTGCAGGCATTTGTGAACAGACCCTCCCCAGCCTTCCTGTAGGCTACCTTCAGGTACTGGAAGGCTGCTATTAGGTCTCCCCAGAGCCTCCTCTTCTCCAGGCTGAACAACCACAGCTCCCTCAACCTGTCCTCATAGGAGAGGTGTTCCAACCCCCTGACCATCTTTGTGGCCTTCCTCTGGACCTGCTCCTTCAGGTCCATGTCTTTCCTATATGGAGGGCTCCAGACCTGCACACAGTACTCCAGGTGAGGTCTCACCAGAGCAGAGCAAAGTGGCAGAATCACCTCTCTGAACTAGCAGAATTGCAACACTAAAACACAGCAATGATCTTTGATGATAAAATCTTCTTTCCTTTTTCATCTATCTAATAATTTGCTTTAAATGGAAAAGGAAGTCCATTGTGATATGGTATAGTTGGAAGCACATATGCCATAGTCAGACAAGGAATTTCTTTAATGTATATTTCTGTTATCACTCTGCATGAAATAAAGGAGAGAAGAAAACAGAAACTACAAAACAAAATAGTAACTGATAAAATGAGTGAGTTTTTACATCAGCCTTTTTACACATTTTTAGTCAGAAAAGGATTCTTGCAGTTTATCCTTCTGCTTACATCCTGTAATACTAGGCTTTTTTAAGACTATGTATTCATCCTTCTCTCCCAAGTACTTATAACATGAAGAAAGGCAACATTTTTTCCTAAGTTTTATTTTATTTTTTCCCCTTTGAATTTTCTAAGTTCTTTTTGTCTCAAAGCTGCCTCAAGACTTATTAGAGGTGTGTGCAAAAATCAGTTTTGACCCCTCTCCAAGCAGCTAAAGGTTTAGCACAGAGGCCCGGGACACCTGCTTCCAGAGGTGTGGCCATGTATCTCCCAGCTGCAGCCCTCTTTCTGCTTACTCTCATTTCTTCCACAGCAGCACTGGCTGCTGCCAGTTTGCTCTTCTACGCTCTGGCACAGATAAATAGGGCAACGGAGACATGGTTCCTTTATTCCTCCCTACCCAAGAGATCCATTGCCCTCTGCAGCTGCCAGCTTTGCCCTCCTCTGCAGCCAGCTCTGATTAGCTTAATTTTTTCTTGATTGCAGCGGGCTTTGGATGAATGCTATATATTAAACTGGAATCTACATCCCTCTACCTCCTGGGCCAGGTGAGCTCCCAGGAAGAAGAGGATTAATTAAGTGTCAGCTCCACCTCTGGTTTCCACAACAGTCTCCTTTGGAAAGGCACAGAAGCAGCTATGCTGGGATTGAGAGCTTGTATGATCTGGCAAATTAGTTAGAGACCTTGAACTTTAGGAGTCCTGTAGGACCAGCACACGTAAGGATCTGGTAGGATTGAAGTGATTTGAAAAATCTTGCTAGATGCTCTGTCTGTCACTTCTCAGGGAGCATTGCTATACAGTGTGTATCATTACAGGATGGGATAATAATATTCATTTATCTCTCCCACCAACTTCTTCTTCCCAAGTCTTAGAATCATCCTCCAGGTATTTTTGTTTTCATAGCAATAATTTCTGTTTAATATATCTTAAACAGAACATGTAGTTTTATAATTATATCAACTATGAGCTGAGTTATCCTTTGTTCCTAGAGCAGGGGAAGACAAATTACCATACGGCACAAGGTCAGTGACTGTGCACACCACCTTTCATGTGTCCTAAATACTTCATAATCAGACTACAACATTAATGTGCTTTTGCACAATGGAGGGATAGTGTAGCAGTGTGTCTAAGACATGACAGAGCAGGACTAAGCAGACCTACTGCAGATAGATCTAAACTCTGTGTGGAAAAAAAAAAGAGAGGATAAATATGTTCAATTTATCCCATTTCTTCCATGTGTCCTTTCACCTTCCCCATTTGTTAGTAATTTCTGGATGCTTGCATAGCTTTTATATGTTCTAAAGATGTTTCTACTTTCTATACAAATATCCATTTGTGAAATGCATGGAAAAACTTGTTGCTGAATCCTGGCTTTGGTGTGAATGTTTTCTTTCCCTGTGCCCCTTGTGCAGCACCAGAATCAGATTTGAGATCACACTTATTGATGTGAAAATAAAATTCCAGCAATCAATTTACCCATTTTTACATGGGTTATTTTCTCTTTTTGTAAATCACAGAATCACAGAAT
>VXBJ01000364.1:996-11066 GCA_013400055.1 Nycticryphes semicollaris
AAAGAGAAGCCATAACTCAGGGACAGGCAGTAATGCTGCTCCCCGGAGCATCAGGGGCATCATCACACCCCATCCCATCCCATCCCATCCCATTCCATCCGTTCCTCAGGGGAGGTCAGCAACAAGGCTCAGCATCTCTATCTTCCTCTCCCCCCTGCAATTATGTCAATAGGAGAAGCAGGATCTCTTTATTATTGATGGGGAGAATCAAGCTGCCATCGATTGGTGCTGGGGAGAGACTCGCCCTGGCGCTTTCCAAAATAATCTGCCAAATGTGATTTCTTTTTTCTGTTGTGTTTTACCCATCGAAGGTGTTTGGATGAACTCACAGCCTCGCCTGCTCCCGGGAGGGATGAGAGCAAACACGAGCAGGCTCCGGCAGCTGAGTTGCTGCCAGCTCTCAGGGCTGGGTCTTTCACGCTTTGCATCCTTTTTAAATCCCACTTTCCCAGCTGCCAGGTTCACCGCTATCCGGGAGTGGGTGAAGAATAATATTGGGGCTTTTGAGGAATGGAAGCCACACACACACACCCCCAAACCACAACCAGCCTCCTCCCTGCCTGGGGTCTCATCCACAGCACCCATATACCAGCCCATAATATGGATTAAGGAGCCCTTGAAGAAGAGGATGGATGTTTTCCTTCCTCAAAAAAGACCCAACACCTGGGCAGCCCCAAAGCACAACGGCACTTGGGGACAAGGGGGACAACTAAGCTCCTCCCGGGGTGTTTTACTCCCTGCCAAAGCACAGTGCATCCTCCCGGGGACAGCGGTGAGGAGTTCAGCCCCAAGCAGAAGCTCACAGTTTGGCACAGCTCATCAGCTGGGGCCACCCAAGCAGTATTTTTCCTGAGCTGCCTTGGTTGTCCCTTACCACCCTCAAGTTCTCCCTTGCTGCATGGCCCAGGCTGCATTTTTCCAAAAAAACCCAAAACCCCACCCCTCAAATCTGCCCAAGGAAATGCCCCAGAAAGCTCCTAGCTGGAGAAAACATCTCCAGGGGTGCTGGCACCACCTCAGGTCCTTTAAAGATGTCCTGGGTGTGAGAACTAGTCATCCCACCACCCGCCAAGGAGCTGGGGGTGGTTAATGGCTTCATTCCTCCAGCCCAGCTATCTGGCTGCTAAATAATATTAATGGTACCTCCTGGCACCTTGTTAAAAATTGCACCAGCGCTTAATCCAGGCTGTGGATCAAAGCCCCTGAATGAAATCACCATCCAACCCCAGCTGGACACCAGCGCTCGTTCCCTTGTCTCGCTTTTAAAAATATTTTTCGATCGAAATGCAGAGCCTGCCTTCATGCTCAGGGATGAATAGCTAAAAATAATCCTCCACGGGTGATTTAGGAAGGTCCCTTCCCCACCACTCGCATCCCATCGCTGGGATTTCAGCGCAACCTCAGAGAGGTGGCCGTGTCCCTTCGGAACTTTGCTTCTTGTTCTGCGGCTCGAGGTATTAAAATGAAGAGGAGGGATGAGGGCAGGCATCCCTCCATCGCTGGAGTGGTTTTCTCCCCGTGCTGGGTGATGGATGAGGATAGCACGGTGCAAGCTGCTGCAGTGGCAACAGGGGACCAAGGGACAGAATGGGGCCGGGCATAAAGGTTTCATTCTGGGAAATTCAACTAATTTAAACTAATTACGAACTAAGCTCCATCCCCAGAGACCACACTCAGCCTGGAAAACGCTGTCCAAAACAACCCCCAAATTTATTTGTCAAGGCACAGAAAAAAAAAAACCAAAACAAAACCCTCAGATTCTGGGTTTTAAATAATGACAAAAACCGGCAGAAGAGTCACCGAGGGGCACAGCAAGGGCTTCTCCACACACCAGAGTGGGACCAGGCACAGGCCACACTGTTCACCCTGGCAGCGTGGGTGCCCCCATGCACCCTGCAGGTACCCAGCAGTGGGGGAGGACCCCTAAGGCACACACAGGGGAAAAGACCCTGGATCCCGTGGGTAAAACCAAGGCTCGACCCCATGCACCAGCCAGGTTCGTCCCCACCACTGCTTTTGCCCCCAGAGCATTAGTTTTGTCACCAGAGGGAGGACAGGGGTCTTCACCTGGCCAGCAGGTCCCCCTCTGAGCCCTGTCTTTCACTGCCTCCCCTCAAAAAAATGCTCCCAGTTAATTTAAGGCACCACCCCAGTGGGATTTTGCATTTAAGGCAAACATAAAAGTCCAGTGGGAACCAACCTGTCAGCCTCACCTCTGGGCCTGGGAAGAACATGGAAGAGATTCTCCAAGAAGCTAAGGCACATGGAGGACAGGGAGGGGACCCGAGACAGCCAGCCTGGCTTCACCAAGGGACAGTCCTGCCTGACCAACCCCGTTGCCTTCTCTGATGACTACATCAGTGGACAAGGGAAGAGCTAGGGATGTTGTCTGCCTGGAGTTCTGTGAGGCCTTTGACAGAGTCTCCTACAACATCCTTCTCTCTAAACTGGAAAGATATGGATGGTGGGTGGACTGGTCGGTGGATAAGGAATTGGCTGGATGGTCACATCCAGAGGGTGATGGCCAATGGCTCCATGTCCAGATGGAGATCAATGACAAGCAGTGTCCCTCAGGGGTCCATACTGGGACCAGCACCGTTCAATATCTCCATCAACAACATGGACAGTGGGATCAAGCACTCCCTCAGCAACTTTGACAACACCAAGCTGAGTGACACTGTCACACACCTGAGGGATGGGATGCCATCCAGAGGGACCTAGACAGGCTGGAGTAGTGGGCCCATGTGATCCTCATGAGGTTCAACAAGGCCAAGTGCAAGGTTCTGCACCTGGTTTGGGGCAACCCCCAGTATCCATACAGGCTGGGGAATGAAGGGATGGAGAGCAGCCCTGCCGAGAAGGACTTGGGGGTTCTGGTGGGTGAAAAGATGGACATGAGCTGACAATGGGTGCCCACAGCCCAAAAAGCACCCCTGCACCCTGGGCTGCATCCCCAGTAGTGTGGTCAGCAGGGCAAGGGGGGGATTCTGCCCCTCTGGTCCACTCTGGGGAGAACCCCCGCCCAGTGCTGCCTGCAACTCTAGGGACATCAACAGCAGAAGGATGTGGAGCTGTTGGAGTGGGGTCAGAGGAGGCCACAGAGATGCTGGGAGGGCTGGAGCCCCTCTGCTGTGGGGACAGGCTGACAGAGTAGGAGGCTCCAGCCTGGAGAAGAGAAGGCTCTGGGGAGATCTTAGAGCCCCCTCCAGTCTCTAAAGGGGCTCCAGGAGAGACAGGGACAAAGTTTTTAGCAGGGCCAGTTGTGATAGGATGAGGGATAATGGCTTCAAACTAAAAGAGAGGAGATTTAGAAGACAGAAGAACTGTTTTTTTTATGCTGAGGGTGGTGAGACATTGGCCCAGGTTGCCCAGGGAGGTGGTGGATGCCCCATCCCTGGATGTATTCCGGATCAAGTTGGACAGGGCTCTGAGCAAACTGTATCTGGTTGAAGATGCTCATTGCAGGGGTGGTTGGAATAGGTGATCTTTAAAGGTCCCTTCCAACTCAAACTGTTCTATGATTCTACAAAACCATGGTGGTGTGATGTGAAAAAATAATCATCCCCATATGTCCCCAGGGCGGTGCATCATCAGGGCTGAGAGTACCAGCTCTGTCCCCCTGTGCCTGGGGGTCCCGCAAGTCCCATCCATCTTCCTGGAGCCTCCAATGCTCCATCAATCACTTCCAGGGCTGACGGGCTCTCTCGCTGAGCTCATCATCCCTCTCAAGGCCTCTGGGCTTGGGAAGGGCACCAAAATTTGCCCTGGAAGGCACCTGGCTTGGCTGCAGCAACACAGGAGCAGGCACAGAGGGTGCTGGAAGGAACGTTCAACCCCAGTTGCTCTCAGCCCAACGTGGGGACAGACAGACGGACAAGGAGGAGCCTCCTCCCCACACACACACCGCCTCCAGGAAGGATCCGGTCTTCAGGGCTCACCAGGGCTAAAGAGATGCAGCTTCTCTCCAGCCCCAGGGTGCCCTGAAGACGTGGCCGGGGAAGGAGGATGGTGACAGGGCCCAGGACAAGGGGTGGCAGCAGGTCCATGACCTCCCCAGGGGACCCGGCGTTCATCCCTGCAGGGTGTCACTTGGGGGCGTCAAAGCTTCCATCAATCGATTTCCTGCTCGTTATCTGCAGGGGGTGGGGAGTGGGAAACAGAAGAAATAAGAAATGGCAAAGGTATTAAAATAGAATAATAACCCACAGGTCCAAATTAATAAGTTAAATTGGTTACCAGCAGCTCCTGCCTCTCTCCACCCTGGAAAATGGGGAAGACCCTGCAATCCTCCCCACTCCCAGGGCTGATGCCAGCCCCAGGCACACGTAGGTGTGTTTTTATCCCTCCATCCATCTTCCTGACTTGAAACTCTGCTGCAGCCAGCAAAGCCTGGGAGATGTTATTAATTCAAGCTTCGTTTCTGCTGCAAAAGTGGTCGAGGAGCAAGCAGGGGATTGTCTCAGGGTTAAGCAAACGAGGGGGCGATAAGGGTAGGGAGGAGGGGAAAAAAATAAAGAGAAAAAGTGGAGCCAGTTGATGCTTCACTAAAAGTGTGAAGGGGATGAGAGGAAAAAAAAGTCTTTTATAACCCTATCGGAGTGGAGGGTAAAATGGCATTGTAGAGAAAAACAGGTCTGTTAATAAAAGAGGGAGGGAGGGTTAAACTAGCAGCGATTCACCAGCAGCACAGGGCAAGGTTCTGCCTTTAATAAGAAATGAAATGAGATCTTGGGATTGGTCGGGGAAGAGCAGGGCTGAGCAGGCATGGAAAGTGCTGGAGCCCAGCACCGGGCTGGGATGAGCACTGGGCTGGGATGAGCCCCGGGGTGCTGGCAGCCTGAAAGCTGGAAGAAGACACTGAAAGGCAGAAACAGGAGCTGGGACTCCCAATTTTCATCAATTTCCAGCAGAAATTCAGGCTGCTGCCAGGGAATTCTGCATGGGGAGGGATGAAGCTCACACCTCCCTCTCCGCAAGGCAAGGACAGACCCCAGCAATTCTCCTCCTCTTTGCAAATCCACGGCAACACTCAAAAAAAAAGAGACCCAAATTGCTCACAAAGACCCAGGTTGGTGGCACAAGGCTTTTCTTGACCCTGAGCTGCCCAAGGACAGGAAGGTTAAGGTAAGAAATGCCACGTTGGAGCCGTTGGTCACATCGCTCCGTCACTGCTGGCAGATATGAGCCAGAGCAGGAGCAGCTCAAAGCGGAGTGAAAAAATGCTGGGAAAGAATTTACCTGGGGAAAACTGGGGGGGAGGGGGAAATGGAAAAAAAAAATGGAAAAAACACCTAAAAAAAGCCCAAGACCTGATGATGGAGATGCAATAGATGTTTTACACTAAGCACCACGTCCAGCGTGCTTAAGGAGAAACCTTCACCTCCAGCCAGCCCAGGGTGGAAATGCACTCACCGTCCTTGCTCTCTGGGCTCTTCAGCAGCTGCAGGACTGTGAAAAGCAAAAAAACCACATGGTCAGACACACCTTGCAGGACCAAGGGGCTTGCAAAGGAATGCCTCCATGGAGGAAACAGCCAAGAGCCCCTTTTTGGGGAACCCACCCCAATTATTATTGCACCCGCCGATTTCCATCGCAAACCAAACCCTGGTCCCTCAATCTCCCCAGCAGCGAAGGAGCTGGCAACCCAAGGGGGCTTGCTCCTGCCCCAGCAGATAAAGGCAATCAGCAGGCATATAATTAACCCAGCTGATAATGGGAGAGCACTGTGAGTGCTTTTTTATTAAAAGATAACGTGGTTTATCACAGAGCCACCAGCCTGAGGCACAGATCGAACATCACCGGGGGGATGCTGAGCATCAATGGAGGGTGCAAAGCATGTGTGGGGGTGTTTGTGGGCGTAGGGCACAAGTGGCACAAGTGCACACTATAGAATGCTCCTGTGTGTAACACACGAGCATCACACACTCACCCGTCTTGGGTTCTTCCCCTTCCTCTTCCTGCTCCTCCGTCCCTGCAAAAGAACAAGCTGGAACGTGTCAAGCATCTGCAAGGCTTCACTCCAGTACCCACCCTGCACCCCCTGTCCCAGGCTGTGGTGGTTTGGTGGCTGTCCCTTGGTTCGTCACCGTCCCCAACTGCTCAGAGCCACCCATGACCACCCCATGTCCCCAGCTCTGCTGGGGACCCGGCACTGCCAAGCTGCTGGTGATGCTCAGGGAGGAGGTGACTGGTACCAACCTGCACCCAGCACACCCCAGGGGAGGGGTATCTGCCCCAGCACAAGGCTTGTGCCAGGAGTGGCACATCTCCTTACAAGCAGAGCAGAAAAAGCCACAGCTCTGGGCGATGCAGCGCAGCCACTCGCCTCCTTGTTGATAGCACAGCAGCCATCTGGAGCGGCACTCGGAGAGGTGCTTAGCGGGGAGACCACGGATCCCCCCATCGGCACTGAGGGGTGAACATCTCCTCCCTCCCGTGGCACCCACTGGACTGGCTGCCAGACTGTCACCCCATGTGGGAGCCCAAAAAAGCTTTGCACCCCACAGGTAGGACACACCACAAGGCTGTTCCTGGCCAGGAAGACCAGCAAGAATCACTGCTCCTGCCTCCAGGCTCATGGGCAGGGTCCCTGCCCACTTTCTGGCTGACCAAGAGCCAAAGGGAGGGCAAAAGGTTACTGCTAAGGGTGTGCAGCCACCAGTGTGAAACATCACGGGCTGGGAACTCTCTCTTGATGCTAAAAGACTGAGGTCAGTTGGCCCAGGGCCATGGCTGAACGTCACAGCGCTGCAAATCCCTTGGCCAGGGAGAAAATAAGTCTGTTAAAGGGGGGGACAGCAGAAATCAACCTCTCTCTACATATATATATTCTGCAGATGATTCCCTGGGATCTGTCAGGGAAAAAAAAACCCTCTCGGTCCTCACCACTGGGGGACACAGCCAGGCATCAACGGGGGCATCACACTCTCCTGCAGAGAGAGGAAGAGGAGAAAAGCAGGAGACCCCCCCCCTCACTCCGGGGAGGGAGGCTGCGGGTCCCAGCCCCCACAGCACGATGCTGGCAGGGAAAGGCTTTGGCAGAGCCAGCGCCTGGGGACCGAGTGAGAGAAAACAAATGGGAAACGCCAGCAGAGCTGCTTCTGCAACCATCTGCAGAGCACAGCAGCTTGCTTTAAAGCAACAAAGCCCCCCTTTTTTGTGCAAACATCTCCCCGTAATTAAAAAAAAACCCCAAAACCAAAAAAAAAAACCAAACCCACAAACAAACATTAAAAAAACAAAAACAAAACCAAAAAAAAAAATAAAAATAAAAATAAAAATTAAAAATGGGAGAAAGATGCAGAAAACAAGAGCATGGAGCATCTCTCTCACGCTATTTCCACGTGTCAAAGAGCTTGGCATTTGCTAGAGGCACCTTCTTGGAGGAGATGTTCTACACGCGCCCAGGTGAGGGTACCAGGCACACAGAGGATGTTCAGAGCAGGGAGGTGAAAGGGGGAGATATGCTGGGTGGGAAGAAAATCAAGTGAATTTTTGAAAGAGCTGCTCACAGCCAGCGTGGGTTCTCCAGCACCGATCTGGTGGTGCCCACCAACCCCAGCAGCTCCACGCATCCCTTTAAAAGATGCCACCACCAAAGCAAACCCATTGTCCCATCCATCCCCCTGCACCCATCCCTCCCTTCCTGCAAACCCCATCCCTTTTTGGGGGAGTACCTGCCACATTGCCTGCGTTTTCCTCCTCTTCCTCAGAGCTCTCACGGATTTTCTTCTGACACACATACAGCAGGACAACAAGCAGCCCCACGACGCAGACGGCAAGTCCCACTGTCACCCAGAGCGCCACGGCAGGGAAGGCGAGGTGTTGGCCTTGCATGGTTGGGGGGAAGATACATACCACCATGGTGAGCTCCACAGCCCGACCAGGGGGACACATACCCAGCATTTGGGACCCCACGGTGGCAAGGGGACATCCCCTTGAAGGGAGTCAGTGGCACAGAAGGTGGCTTTGGAAACAAAACCATTGAACCATTGCTGCCCCTAATTAGAGCCTCCCCCAGCAGGTCTGGATCTGGCTTGGGGAAGCAGCAGGTTGAGTCACTCCCTAAAATGCTTCATTAATTTTTAAATAATTGCACTAATAAATTCAAATGGCAGGCTGGCCCTTCACTTGCTAAGAAGCTCAAGAGAAAGCATTAGGCGCTGTGGCACTCGCTCCCTTTCCCCTCTCATCTCAAGACGTGGGGCTAGGACAAATGGGGACATCTTCCCCGGGGTCCAGGATGGCCTGGCAGGGACCATTGCGGGCTGGGGGGTACCTCCTGGAGAGCTGGAAATCTGATTTGTCTCTGTAATATTGCTCCTTCTCCAAATAAAATCTTGTCCCAAACCCTGACGCTCTACTGATGTCACCCCAATGCTTACCATGTGCTCACGCACTTGGGAGCCCAGGCAAAAGCCACCCCTCTGCTCCCAGCCAGCAACACCCACATGAATTCTTGATGCATCCAGCCCAAATGTTTATGCTCCACCAAGGACCCACCTTCCCACCCCAACAAGTGCCATACCAAGGGTAATTAAACGCTAATTAATGCTGCTGAGGAGCGCACAAGGTTATAAAGAGCTGCGGGAGGGTAGCGGGAGGAGCTCAGTGCGAAGCAGCGAGGCTGAATGTGCTCGATGGACTCCCCCAGCCTGTGCTTCTGAAGTAGCATTGTCACAGCTGGGATCGAGATCCTCAAACTGAGAGCATTCCATGGCCACCTGCTACGGAGAAGACAACTTCCATGCCCTGTGCTGGCTTTCTGGAGTGGTTTAGGCTGGGACGGGGCAACTAGCAAAGCTAGAGACTAAGATCTAGGGACACAGGTTCTAGCAGGGACACTGACATGAGGTAACAGGAAGGACAGCACAGCCTTGTCACCCTGGTAGGTCCAGTAGGGATCCTAGTGCCACCACGGTCACCTTCTTCAGACAGAGCCCATCCCTTCCTTCCCCCAGTTTTGCCCTCACTGGCTCACCCGTGATGGTGACAGAGGCCTGGGTCTCCTGCTGCAGCACCGGGTTTCGCACCAGGCAGAAGTAGGTGATGCTGGGCTCCACCAGCACTTGGAGGGCACTGTGCACGTCAAAGAGACCTTCCTCATTGGCCACCTGGGATGTGGTGACATTTTCCGTGATGTTGCTGCCCCGGCTGTCCTGCCAGAGGACACTGGCCTCAGGGTAGCCATGGGAAGCATGGCAACTCACAACTGCCAGATCTCCTGGCTTCAAGTCCTTGTTGGGCTCCAGGTTCACATTGGGCTTGGAGTATGGAGCTGCAAGAGAGAGAACAGTCAGCATGAGGTGATGGAGAAGGACCAGGATCTGCAGCAACTCAATGAGGTTAAGCAGGTCCCAGGACAGACTCTTCCAGCTGATAAGACCAATCAGCTGAAGCTTCCCCAGCTTTGGTTCATTTATATCCACGCTTCCAGGTGGCCTCCCAACTAAGAGCCTCTCCATTGTGGCAGGGAAGGGACCACACATCCCCAGCAGCAATATTTTGGGCAGATGCAGCTGAAGCTCCTTCATGGGGAGACCATGGCAAGGGTGAAAAGAGAGAGAGAGCAGCTTCACAGAGGACCAGAGCATAGAATCATGGAATGGTTAGAGTTAGAAGGGACCTTACAGATCATCAAAATCCAACTCCCGGGTCCTGGGCAGGGACACCTCCCACCACACCAGGTTGCTCAAAGCCCCATCCAGCCTGGCCTCGAACCCCTCTAGGGATGGGGCAGCCACAGCTTCTCTGGGCAACTTGGGACAGGCTCTCACCACCCTCACACCAAAGAATTTCCTCTGGTATCTAATCTAGAACTCCCCTCTTCCAATTTAAAGTCATTACCCCTTGTCCTGTCACTCCACTCCCTGACAAAGAGTCCCTCCCCAGCTCTCCTGGAGCTCCCTTCAAATCCTGGAAGGCTGCTTTAAGGTCTCCCTGGAGACTTCTCTTCTCCAGGCTGAACAACCCCAGCTCTCTCGGCCTGTCTTCAAAGCAGAGGTGCTCCAGCCCTCTGATCGTATTTGTGGCCTTCTGCTGGACCCGTTCCAACAGCTCCATGTCCTTTC
>VXBJ01000364.1:16859-34427 GCA_013400055.1 Nycticryphes semicollaris
GGGAGGGGGCAACCGGGGAGCAGCGGGATGGGATTATTGGGGTGCACGGAGCCGGGGGACCGCGGAGCAGTGGGATGGGGATACTGGGGTGCACAGAGCCTGGAGACCGGGGACCAGCAGGATGGGGGACTGTGGAGCAGTGGGATGGGGATACTGGGGTGGATGGAGCTGGGGGACCAGGGACCAGCAGGATGGGGGACTGTGGAGCAGTGGGATGGGGACACTGGGGTGGATGGAGCTAGGGAATGGGGGAGCAATGGGATGGAGGACGTGGAAACAGCAGGCTGTAGGACACAGGGCTGAAGTATTGGGGAGCAGTGAACCTGGGTATTGGGGTGCATGGAGCCAGGGTGCTGGGAAGCACTAGGCTGGGGGATTGGGGTGCAGGAAGTTGGAGAAGATGGGATTGGGGTGCACCATGCTGAGGAATTGGAGAGCATACATCTGAGGGGTTGGGGAGCACTGAGCTGGGATAATGGGGTGCATGAGGCTGGAGGATTTGGGTACAGGGAACCAGGGAGCACAGACCCTGGAGATTGGGGTCCACCACGCTGGGGGATATTGGGGAGCACCGAGCCAGGGATACTGGAGCGTGCAGAGCCAGGGGACTTATGTGCACGGGGCCAACATATTGGGGTGTATGTGGCTGGTGGATATTGGGGAGCATGGAGCCAGGGGACTGGAGAGCACAGGGCTGGGGTGGGGGAGTGTCAGGATACATGGAGCTAGAGAGTTCCATTGCACCAAGCCTGGGGGTTGGGGTGCACCGAGACGGGGAGATTGGGGTGCATAGAACCGGGGTACACACAGACCCAGGGCATTGGGGTGCACAGAGCTGGGGACCAGGGTACCTTGCATCAGGGGGACTGGGGTGCACAGAGCCAGGGGATTGGAGCACTCATACCTGGGGGCCTTGGGGTGCACAGAGATGGGCTTTGGAGCCCTCAAAGTTGGGGGGCTGGGGTGCAGAGAGCCAGGCTTGGTGAGGCAGGAGGACAGAGCCGTCTCCTCCAGTGAGAACAAAAGGCGGCTGGAGTTTCCCCTGCGGAGGCAGAGAAAAAAACTGGCTAATAATTTACCCACAACGTGCTCAGTGGAAGATGCCACTGGGGGCTAAAGGTGGGGTGGGACCCCAAATAGTTGGCAGCCAGCCTTGGTGCTGGAAGGGGACACACATGAGAGTCCATCCCCCCCCAGGATGAGCAAGACCCCAAGCCCCACAAGACATCATCGGAGCAGTGTTCCTCCTGTGTGTCACCCCACAAAAGGACGGCAATTTCATTGGAAAACCCATCTCACCGTCTTTGGGGGTTTACTTTTCCGGGGTGCAACCCACCATGGTTGTTCCCACAACCCATCTGGTGGCTTTTCACCGGGGCAGGGGCAGGGATGTGGCACTGAGCTTCCTCCCACGCTCCTACACACAATGTCTCCTTTTATCCAACACCCACGGCGAGGGAAGGGGGTGTGAGGGGGTTGCATCAGGATTGAGACCGGGAAAGGGAGCGTGGCAGGAAAGGAGGAAGAGGAGGAGGAAGAGCAAGGCATTGGGGGGGGGAGCCAGGCTCTCTGCAAGGGCATTTTTTCAGCAGCACACACACCCGCCAGATGTTTCCCCAAAGGAAGCAGCTCCTCGTTTTTAACCTGTTTTTCACAGAAGGTCTCTCGATACCAGCAGCTCTCACCCTGTCCCCAAGGCTCCGGGGGCTGCAGTCCATGTCCCTGGGGCCCACGTGGGTGGGAGGTTTGGGTCTCTCATTGCTCCAGAGCAGAGGAAGCTCCTCACCCTTTTGATTACAGAGGAAAGCTGGAACAAGGAAACACGGAGAGTTTAAAATTAAAAGGCAAGTAAAAATAAACCCCAAAGACAGTATATTTAAAACCTTTTTTTTTTTTCTTTTTTTCCTTCCCTTTTGCAGACAAGGATTTTGTAGTGGTAATAAGGCTGCACATCTTGACCCAGGCGCCACGAGTGACAGCAGGAAGAAGGCTGAAGCCAGTATACTTCAAAAAGCCTCGCGACTAAATGGGGAGCCCTGTGCTCCTCCATTGGCAGATGAGCCCTGAGAATCACAAGGATTTCTCTTTCCCTGCCTAGATGTACAGATCCCAGCTCCTGCAGACCACACATGAGCCATGTCACCCCTCCTGGCACGTTGTCCCCATCCTTTTTTATTGGGTTTTTTTTGGTGGTGGTGGGGTTGGTGGAGAAGATCCAACCATCAGCCCCCAGTGCTGCATTAGGGACCTTCCGCAGGAGCTCATTCCCCCTCTCAGGCCACTTCAGTGATGAGCCCATGAGCATCCCCGGCATCAAAGTTCAGCAACCCCCCCAGAAAGTGCTGGTGGAACCTAAGGTTCTCACAAAGACACACACAAAAATAAAAAGACCCAGACTCCCAGGGCTTTACACCATCACAGCTTCATCACTTTGTCCTTTCTCCCAACAGTTCACAGGATAAAAGCAGCGTCGCGGCTTTGATACCTTAACTGCGAGTGCAACTCTGCTCCTGTTAGACTTTGAAGATACAAAGCGAGTATCTGAGCACCAGGAGCTTTCTTAGTGTTAAATACAAACATGCACACCAAAAAAAAGAAAAAAAAATTAAAAAAAAAAAAAAGAGCTTGGAAACAAAGATAGATTTTTCAACATCAAAACTAACTAAAAATTAAAATCTGTGCTGCTTGCAAGTCTGCTCATAATTAACAATGAAAGGGCTCACTTGCAGGGAGGAATTTCAATAGTAGCTGTTCTTCATCCCAAATGAGTCTTTTTTGACTAATTTTCTTTCCTCAAACCCTGCAGTACCCGAGGTGTGTGCATAAGGAATGTGCATAATAATGAAGCCGACCAAAAAAATAAATACAAAAAGCAAAGCAGGGGGCTGCAATTTGCAAGTTTATTTTCATGCTTAGCCAGAATTTGATCAAGGGAAGGAGGAACAGCCAGAGAGGATGGATGGAGGTGCCAGGGAGCCTCTCGTCAAGGAGCATGTGGGTCAGTTCTGTGCACCCCAGGAGAGCTAAAAAGTCGGGGATGTTGCACAGAAATACTGCACAGCACCAGCAGCTTCCAGCCACTAACGATGTAGAAATCAAACACACAATGCTCAGGAGGATCTCCTGTACTTCCTTCCCAGCACAGGGCACCTGGTACACATCATCTTCAGCATCTGTTCACAGAATCACAGAGCTGTAGGGGTTGGAAGGAACCTCTGGAGATCATCTCTTCCAACCCCCCTGCCAAAGCAGGACCATCCAGAGCAGGTCCCACAGGAACGTGTCCAGACGGTTTTGAATGTCTCCAGAGATGGAGACTCCTCCACCTCTCTGGGCAGCCTCTGCCAGGGCTCTGCCACCCTCAGAGTGAAGAAGTTCCTCCTCGTGTTGAGATGGAACTTCTTCTCTACAAGTTTGTGCCCATTTCTTCTTGTTCTCTCACTGGGCACCACTGAAAAAAAGCCTGGCCCCATCCTCCTGTCACCCACCCTTTAAGTATTTTTAGGCGTTGATCAGATCCTCTCTGTCTTCTCCAGACTAAAAAGACCCAAGTCCCTCAGCCTTTCCTCGTAAGAGAGATGTTCTAGTCCCCTCATCATCTTCACACAAGGCATGGGAGCAGAGGGTAAATCCCACCTTGGCTACGTGCCGATTTCCATCCCCTCAAAAGCTGCCCAGATAATCTGTTTCAGAGCACTTTGGAAGCCCAACATCAGCTGGATCCAGGCAGAGGTAACTGCGTTATCACTATGGGTGAGCAGCTGCGGCTACTCCACTGCAGGACCCTTGGGCGTATGGAAAATGGCTCTGGTTCCTCTCGCTGCAGCATCAAACGAGCACAAAGAACATCAAGGTGGCAAAAAGTGAAGGATGTGAAAAAGCAGGAATGAGGTTTTGAGGCTGCTTTGAGCCAAGAGGCAGAGCAGCGAGCTGGTCCCAGTAGCTGACACACAACATGGCACTAACCTGGGGCTCCTGAGCTTTTTTTTTCCATTTGTTTTTTTGATGGGGTTGCATCTGGATAACCTCAACCCTGCACACTCAGGAGGAAAAGAGCTGAAACACTTTGGATGTGGCCATCCCACGGTGCAGGGTCACGGCTGGGGACGGTGAGTCACTCACCACCACCATCGAGCGCAGATGTTTTAGGTCTGTGCCTGGTGGCAGGAGGCTGCTTTGGAGATAGCTCAGCGTTTCTGCAGCACACAAGGGTCATTCATAAGCAGAGCGTGCCCAGCAGCAGACTCCAGATGCTGAACCACCTCAGTGGGATGCTAACAAAACTGGGATGAGTTCCCAGACGTGGGCACACACCCGGCCCTCATCCTGCACCTGGGTGGCACCCAGGTACACATCCAGCCCTTTTTCCTCTCCTTCCCACCACGGACCCGGCAGATCCCCACCACCAGGAGACACTCAAAATGCAGGCTTTGAGCCTAGGTTTGTCCTGCAGTTCACATCAGCTACTGCAAATGGTCCCCCTCTAAATTCGGGAGGGGGACAGATGACAGACACGACTTCATCTGTCCTAAACTCCAGATGGGACCCAGGGTGGCAATAGCCAAGGGTGCTAGAGGTCTGAGCTGCCAGCACTGGTGCTCCCACACTGCAGAGGAACCCACCTTGCTGACTTCTATTGGAAAAAGTTAGCAATTTAGTGGGATCAGCAACCTCAAATCCACACTGGGGGGGACCCAGTGCAGGGGAAGGGGTGGGAGAGTGCACTGGGCAGTGGGGAAGGGGCCAACACTGCAACAACCATTACTTAGTTTTCCCCAAACTGCTGTGAAATAGCCCTGGAGAGGTCTGCGAGGGGTAAGGACAGACGGCGAGCACAGGGTTTACCCCATGGCATGGGGGAGTGCCACCCCCTGAGGAATGCTTACAGAAGCCCCTGCCAGCAGAGCCCTGGTGACACACGTGTGCCAAGAGCAGACAGTTGTCCTGTTTGCAGAGGCTTTTCTGCTGCTTGCCCCGGACCAGACATTGCAGGATGAAAAGGATGCTTTTTGTTTCTGCTGCACTGCCTTTGAGGCACAAGGAGTGACCAGGCCCTGGCAGACAACTTCCCCTCCCCCAGATATCGAAAATAAGGCTTTTTTTCCCCTCCCTCTTTGTTTCTTGCTGCCATCAGCATCTACAGCCTGAAGCCACCACCTCTGCTCTCCAGCATCCTCACTGGGTGCGAGTGGTAAGGGAGGCTGGGATCCCTCATCACCAAACAGCCAGTGAGGACAGTATGAAGGAGAGAGAAGGAAAAAAAAGAAAAAGTCCTTTTTCCCTCAAATCTGAGAAGTGAGAGCCACCCTCAGAGCCAAGGCCTGTCCCCTATCATCATCATCCTCCAGCCGGGCTGTGGGTGCCAGCAGGGAGGGAGCAGGCAGGAGCATCGCACCTGCAAAACCTGAGGTCAGAGAAATGCCCTCATTCTGCCACTGACAGCTTTGCAAATCACATCTCTCCAATCCCGCTTGTAACTGGGACCACTGGACGCCCTAGCTCAGGCCCTGTCATGTGTCCTCTTTAATGCAGATGGGGACAGAGGTGGGGGCAGCAATGGGGGGCTGCAGAGTCTGCCCTGACATGGGGTGAAGGTCCCACAGCACTGGCAGCTGCCTGCCCAGTCTCACACGGTGGAGAGGCAGGAGGACTTTCACAGCAGAGATGTCTCCAAAGGGGCGTCCATGCATTTCCCCTCTTACCTGGTGGGTATTCCCATTAACACCCACAGCTTTTAATTGCTTTCCAGTGACAGCAACCACGTGTAGCTTCCCAAACACTGCCACATGACCACCTCCTACCCGCTTGCCATCATCCGGAACATTTCCCCGCTGTTTCCATACCCATCATCACTGCGTCGTGGGCTCGCTCTCCCGACCACACCAGACAAATTGCCTGTTCACAGCAGAGTGGGCAGGAGCACGGGGTTTTCTGGTTCAGTTCTAAAGCACGTACTGCATTTTTGATCTCCCAGGAAATTAATTCAGTTCAGAGCAGGCTAGCTATCTGTAAATATTGCTAAGGTATTTTCTTATCAGAGAAAAGCCACAGGGCTTTTCTTTTCCCTAGTAACACCCCTGCAAGATTACTTTCACTATGGCTTCCATCAATACATGATTTAAAAAAAAAAAAAACTGCAAAAGTTTTATCTCTAAAGCCCTTTCTTAAAGTGTTTTCTTCAAAAACTACATCACAACAATAAGCAAACTCCATGTAGACAGAGCCCAGCAGCCTCAAGCTCAAGCGCACACACAAGGGAAGCCAAGCGGAATAAACCCCTGGGTGGTGCCGAGGTGGAACACCACGGCACAGGCCGGGATCACCATGTCCCAAGGGAAGCAGTGACACCACAACCCAGGCACACAAAACTTCAAAGGACCTCGCAGGGGTGAAGAACAAACCGTGCCTGGGCCATTAGGTGCTCAACCTGTTTACAGGCAAGATAAGCTGCAAAGAGTCCGTGCTGCTCACAACCACCACAGGGTTTGCTCAGAAGCCGCCCAGGCTCTTAAGGCAAACTCCTCACAGTTGACTCAACATTTTACAATTTCAAAAGTATGTGGAGTTGGTCAAACCTTATAGCAGGGCTGAGCTAATGCAATGCTTTATGCTATTCCCCCCCCCCCACTCCCACCCCAAATATGACCTTAATTGGCCATAGGGCTGACTTGAAGTGGAGGGGAGTCTGAGGCTGCATTAGACACCAATACTCTTCAGACCTTGGCTCCTGCCTAGGAGATGCCCACCAGAGACCACACAGGACCTGGCAGAGCTGTGGGTGGTAGGTCTCACTCGGCAGGCTCCACCACACCAGTCCATCGCTCACCATCTGAGGAGAAGCTGAGGGAGCTGGGGATGTTCAGCCTGGAGAAAAGAGGTGGAGCGGAGACTTCACTCTTTACAAGCCCCTGAAAGGAGGGTGTAGCAAGGCAGGGGTAGGTCTCTTCTCCCAACTCACAGGCAATGGGACAAGAGGAAACAGCCTCAAGTTGCACCAGGGGAGGTTCAGATTGGATATTAGGAAACATTTTTACATGGAAAGGCTTATTCAGGCTTGGAATGGGCTGCCCAGGGGAGTGGTTGAGGCCCCATCCCTGGAGGGATTCAAAAGCCAGGTTGACACAGTGCTTGGAGACATGGGTTAGTGATGGCTTTTATCAGAGTTGGGTTGATGGTTGGACTCGATGATCTTAAAGGTCCCTTCCAACCTGGGCAATTCCATAATTCTGTGATTCTATCTGCTGTGCAAGCTCTTGAGGCATAGCCTGCTGTCAGCCTGCAGACAGACACACAGCCCTGGTGTCTCCTGCACTGCATCCCCACCTCCACAGCCCAGAAGCAATCCCAAAGGAAAGGGAGCGCGATGCCATTAGCGCCTCCGCTGTTAGACACACCCAAAAGCCCCCTTTAAGCCCAATTTCATCAGGAAATTAAGTGTTGATCACATTGCTGTCTGTCCCTCCTCTCCCCAGGAACACACTACCAACTTTTACCAAGGTTGAAGCCCAAGGGGTGGTTTGGTTCCCAGCTTGGGTAGAAATTCAGCAGAAAAGGGAGTCAGAACACCACATAGCCCAGGGTGACAGCCAGCCACCACCTGTGCCACAGCTGTCCCAAGAGGCCACCAGGGAGAAGGAGTTACTACAGTGATAGGAAAGAGATGAGCCAAAGGAAAACTAAGCCTTGAGAGGGCATCACCCCCACTTTGCTGCTCCTGGAGCAGCTGATTTTTAGGATGACAAGCTCTAGCGCACCATGTTTCCAGACTCACCCACACATTTTTGGAGCCTACCTTGTGCCGCACAGAACAGAGCTTTTTCCAAGAAAAGCCCTTCCCAAAGCAGCTCCTCCATCTCAGCACCATCATCCTCCTCCTCCTCATTCTCTTCCTCCGAGGCAGCTGCCAGCAGGGAAGGGAATACAGCAACTGCAGAAGTCAGCGTGAAGCTCGCCTGTGGCTGGTGCTTTAGAGCTATAAATCACAGCTGTCCCGTGGCAAGGTATCAAATGTGTCACACACAAGATGCCACATTCGCACCATTATCCCCATCGCAGTCCTCCCCATCACCATCTGTTTGGAGCCAAGTCCCCTCACCAGGTGGCTGGTGGGATGGCAAGAGGAACCGCAAGCTTTTTCGAGGATCCTGCAGCATAGGATACACCGATTTTTCTCCCAAATATCCTGCCACCCGCTCAGGAACAGTCCCACAAGGAGATTCCCACTCACAAAGCCAGGCAAAGACATTGTCACGACAAACTGGAGATCAGCTGTTTGCTCCCCCACGCTTTTGCAGCAGCTTGAAAGCCCCCAGGGAAGGTTTGTGGCATGGACCACCTCGTCCCCACAGCAGGGCCCACCTGGGGATGTGGTCACAGGTCCTGCATGGCCTGCCCCATCCAAGCAAAGCCCCATCAGGAACACAGGTAGCTTCAGGAGTCACTTGAGCTCATGCAAACACATTCCTGTAAGCAGCCTGTTGTTTATTTAACCTTTAGCCCGTGGTTTGTTTGCGCTGCGCTCAAAGCGAGCCTGAGGAAGGGCAGATGTCAGCAGAAACCTGAAATAACTGCATACCTCTGAGCCCTCCTCATCTGCTTTTTCTGGAGGGCACACAGCCCTCTGAAGCTTGGGAACCATTCCCAGAGCCCACCAGCGTCACAAGGCACAACGCCACATGCCAGAGCCTGGTGACCCCAAGGAGGGGACAGAGGGTGAGGAGATGCTCCTGGTTGCAGTGCTTTACAAGCATCCACCTCTGCACCTCGCAGCCCAGACTTGCTGGAACACCACCATCTTCCACCACCCACCCAACCCAAGGCTTTGAGATGCAGAATGGCCAGGACTGCTGGCAAGGATCTCTGGAGATGAGATTTCCAGCCATCCTGCCCCTCGACAGCCTTGCCTGGGTCCCCGTGCTGTCCCAAGCTCAGAGCCAGCTCCCTTTCCATGCACACATACCCCCCCAGGGTCAACATCTCTCTCTAACATCCCTTTTAACGCATCCTTTGCTCTTCTTTAGGGGTTGCCCTGCCCAGTTTATCATCCTTTTTTTTTTTTTTACCAAAAGGAGTTCTGCTTTCTAAAAGCACATGGGAAGGAGGTTTCAGACTTTCCACTGAAACAGGCTTTTTCCTCCACCCGTACTTCCCTAGAACTGTAATTCAAACAACTTTAATTGTACATTATTTTCTTTCTGAATTGCCCCTAAGGATAATTTATCTCCTTTCAGCGTAGCCATAGGGAGTACAATCTTATCTTTCAGCTCCAGCGATGCTGACAATTTCCTACCTTCTGATGCCTTCTGCTCTTTACTATGTGGAGGCTTTGTTATATAGTTGATTAAAGCAAAATTGCTTTTCACCGCAATTTTACTGCAATCTAACCCAGAAATGCCCAAAGAATCAGAGTCATCTTTCACCACGCTCATCTGTTCGCTGACATAAAAGTCCTCCCTGCTCAGTCTGGAGCATCTCTAATTCCGTACCAGCCGTAACGGTCACCATCAATTAAACCTCCCCTATTGAAACTCCTGGGAGCTTTTGCAGGTGAGATCCTGACGATACTCAGCTGAGCCCGTGGTTACTCGCTGCTCTCCCCCATTTTTCATTTCCTCTTGTTGATAAAAAGTTCTTCTGCTCAGAAATTGCTTTTCTTTTTGCTTTTTCCCTAGCCCTCACTACCTCCGCTTCCCCAGTAGCTTTTGTTTCTCAAAGGTACCAAAAAAAGACTCTGAAGCCCAAACATTATCCCCAAAGCACACACAGCCTAAAGCCTCCACCTAAATTCTCCCAATTTAGCACATTTCCAGGCCTCAACAACTCACGGCACTGACCAACACAGCCCCAGCCCTGAATCCAGTACTTAAGGGTTATAAAAAGATTTTTTGGTGATTCAAGGACTTTGGCTACCCCCAGTCACCTGGGAGAAGGTTTCTGGATAATGCATCAAAAACATGGCCAGAGGGGCAAAGGGGTGTGGATTCTGGCCCCTTGCTCTGGGGAGACCCCACCCAGAGCACTGCATCCAGCTCTGGAGACCTCAGCACAGGAAGGACATGGAGCTGTTGGAGCGGGGCCAGAGGAGGCCACAGAGATGTTGGGAGGGTTGGAGCCCCTCTGCTGGGAGAACAGGTTGAGAGAGTTGGGGAGCTACAGGGGAGATCATGGAACCCCTTCCAGTCCCTCCAGGAGAGACGAGGAGGGACTCTTGATGAGGGAGGGGAGCCATAGGACGAGGGGAAAGCATTTTACACTGGAAGAGGGGAGATGGAGATGAGATCTGGTGAAGGAATTCTTTGCTGTGAGGGTGGTGAAAGCCTGGCCCAGGATGCCCAGAAAAGCTGTAGCTGCCCCATCCCTGGAGGGGTTCAAGACCAGGTTGGAGGGGTCTTGGAGCAACCTGGGCTGGTGGGAGGTGTCCCTGCCCAGGGCAAGGGGTGGCACTGGATGGTTTTTAAGGTCCCTTCCAACCCAAACCATTCTGTGATCATACAAGATTTTCTGGAAGGTTTTTAGCTGCCCCATGCTCCTTCCCTTCTCTTCCAGCTCCTAAGGAGGGGCAGCCATATGCATCATGAAAATGGCCTTTTTCATTTTCTTGATGATTCCTTGGGGGTCTCTCTGCATGAGGCTATGCTTGCTGCAACAGGGAGCCCAGGACAGGGTGCTAGGAAGGCCCTACCTGCCACAAGGGGACATAGAAACCTCCTTTGCAGCCACCAGCACATGCCTCCTCATTGCTCAGACAAAAGGTTAAGGTCAAGGAAAAGCTCCTGCTTCAGACATGACAGATGAGGCTACTGACAGTCCCCCAGACCACACAGAAAAGCTGGCCTTTGAATGACAACACACCCACTGCCTCTCTCAAGTGCCAGTAAGGAACAGGAGCGGGATTGAACAAGAGACAAAAATGACCATAGCACAGGCAGGGACCTGGAGCATCCTCCAGGATTTAAGCTACCCTAGGGAAAATAACTGTGTTAGAGGTCCAAACAAGACAGAAGAGAAGACTACCTACAAGAGGTATTGAGAGGCCACCCCAGAATAGCCAGTCTGGTAGCCCAAGCCAAGAAAGACTCACCCACCCTCCAGCTCAAACAAAGAACAAGGACCTGGCTCCCAGCTTTTATGGAGCAATGGGTAGAGGGTGTGTGTGTGTGGGGGTCCCAGGTGAAGCTGCTCAAGGCCATTAAAGCTTCTTAGTGCCCACATGACCTGACCAAGTTCTTTCTCCTGGCTGGTATTTATTTTAGGTGTTACACTCTCAAGGGAGAAGGGAGCCTCGGGTTTCATCAAATCACTTTTAGCAGGTTATTACATCATTTGTTAAAATAAAGATGATGGAGGGGTTGGAGCATCTCCCTGATGAGGAAAGGCTGAGAGAGCTGGGACTCTTTAGCCTGGAGAAGAGAAGGCTGAGGGGAGACCTTCTCAATGCTCACAAGGAGCTGAAGGGTGGGTTGAAGGAGGATGGAACTGGATTCTTCTCAGTGGTTCCCAGTGACAGGATGAGGGGCAACGGGCACAAGCTGGAACACGGGAAGTTCCATTCAAAGAGGAGGAAAAACATCTTGATGGTGAGGGTGGCAGAGCCCTGGCAGAGGCTGCCCAGGGAGGGTGTGGAGTCCCCTTCTCTGGAGAACTTCAAGCCCCACCTGGATGCAGCCCTGAGTGATGTGCTCTGGGCAACCCTGCTTTGGCAGGGGAGTTGGGCTGGGTGAGCTCTAGAGCTCCCTTCCAACTCTGACAATTCCCTGATTCCATGAAAAACGGGCTGGGCCAGTGCAGAAAGCCCCATCTCAGGAAGCCTGACCAGAGGAAGCCAAGACAGTTGTTAAGGCCAGAAAACCCCACACATCTAATCTGACCCGCATCACACAGGATTAGGAAAATAGGCTGAGCTGAGCTAATTGTATCATTTACCATACCATAAAGGCTGGCTAATACCTTTAGTTTTGATTTAGCTGGTAAAGGCTGACCTGTAGGGGATGCCGAAAATAAATGCCACGTACGATGTGACAACCAGCACACGCAACGCATCCCCCCGTGTCCCCCGTCACAGGCTGTCGTTTGTCAGCTCAGAAATAAACTCCCATCCCCTCTGTTGTCATCCCCTCCCAGTGATCCGGGCCTGATTGTCTTCATTTAATTTTAATCATCAGCGTTTAGTCAAATGTATTGGCATTTCTGCCCGGTTTAGCTGCGCGTGGCTGGGACCCAGGGGGAAGCAGCGAGAGGAGGGCGGTCGATGTCACGCCATGATAGCACAGCTGTCATCGACGTTCAGGTCATCGGGTTGCCTCCAGCCCCCCCCAAAACCAGGCTTGAGCACCCCTGCGGTGACTGACCCCCGTGTGTGGGTGCTCCTTTAGGAAGAGATGCCCATCCTGGGAGACCTGGGACTGGGTACCACAGGTCCAGAGGGCAAGAGCAGAGAGCCGGGGTGGCATGGCCAAATACAGCTCGGAGGAGGAGGTCACTGAGATGTCCTTTGATGCAAAGAAAACAGTATGGAACACTTTGGGTATGGCACAAGCTCTTCTACCTCTGGAGCAACCTGGGCTGGTTGACAAGTCCTGGGGACACCTGTCCATGGGCTTGGGAGCTCATTAAAGCTCAAGATCAGGGTGCTTAATCCTCCTTTGAGCTGTGCCTCTTGGGGTGCTGGTCTCCAGTTCAGTTCAAGATATGCTTATACCTAACTATGGCCTTTGTTATCCTGATCCATGCTGATTTTCTAGCCTGAACTCAGGTGTGTTTTCTCACCTTGGACCTGCATGTGGCTCACCTGGTGGGTCTGAACCTGGTTGCCCTTACCAGGATTGATTTTTCAGCTTGACCTTAAGGCTACCTTACTGCTGTGAATATGCCTGATGATTGGGACCCTCAGCTGACCCTGGCTGCCTCCTGCTCTTCTCACTCAGGTACTTCGTGCCTGGTCCTTCCCCGCTAAGCCATGGTGTTCCCATCCCTTATGGAGTTCCCTAGTACAATGCCCCTGCTTTGCTGTGGGCACCCCTTAACCAAAGCCAAGCCTGGTCCTTGGGCTAACAAAATGTGACAAAGTGCCCTCAGCCATCCCATGCAGGATGAAGAGATGTCCCTGTGCACAAGCAAAATGCCCTGCTTCCCTTCTCTTCTACTACTAAAGCTAAACCCTTGCTGCAGGCACTGCCCAGCCTGGCTTGCACTCACCAGGAGTGAGCCCTGCACTAATCCATGGGTGCCACCTGCCGTCTACTTCTGAGGGCATCACCCACAGCTTCACCTCTGCAAATCACTCCAGATGTTCAGCTTTTTCCCCCTCTGCCTTTCTCACGGGGACCCAAACCCCACCCCCAGCCCCCAAGAACGAGTTGAGGTGTGAGCACGGCTGTCCTCACGCATCCTGCCCATGGCTGAATGGAGCTGCTCCCAGCGACAGCAGGAGCATAACGTGATGCCTTTCCTCGGGATAACAAGGTCAGGGAACAGCTCTTGTCTATCTCTAGCTGGAAACTAAGCTACTGGATCCAGTTCCCTAAAAAATTGGGTGGAGAAAAACATTACTGTATGGCTGAGCTGGATGAAAAATCTGCACTTGAGAGAAATAACTTTGGGGTTGGGTCAGAGAATGGGGGATGGGAGGGGGGGAAGCACTTTCTTTTTGTCCTTTTTGCTCCTTTCCTGCAGAAAATAAGGTTAGACAAACTTCAGATTTTTTGTCATCACAAAGATGAAATCAAATACGCAGACATTTCTCACTGGACCTGTTGTTTACGTAGCAAATCATTCTGACCAAATGCTGACCCTTTCTGTCATGATGTTTGTTTTGTGTGAAAAGACATTTCTTCGCAGGAAAAAAAAAAAAAAACCCCAAAAACCCAGTTAAAACATTTTGACCGGTTCCGACAGGAACATTTGAACACGTAGGAGGATGGGAGATTGCTTGAAATAACCAAACTGCCGTTACCCAGTGGGGTTGAGATGCGTGAAGCCAGCTTTCTGCAAAAGAAGAAAGCACATCTATATTCTCTTCTCTTTACTACCCCAGGGTCTTTCCTCTTTCTTTCTTTCTTGTTTTTTTTTTTTCTCCTCCAGAAAGCCCATTTCTTTATGATTTTTAGAAGCTTTTCTTTTGCCTCTCGTTCCTCAGAGCGCTAGTTTTTCAGTTCAACTTTTCTCTGATTATTTAGGATGAAAGTTCCTAAGGAGTCCCCTGTAAGCAGAGCCAAAGAGCCTTTGTGGTGACTCACTGGGGATGGGTGTCACCTCCCTCTGGTGGCTTTTCTGTTATCTGATTAGGTTAATGGCATTCCCCGCCTACCATTGTGCCTTTGGGGAGATTAATATACATTAATCTATCAATCATTAATATATGTATAACCTGCAGGGCAGAGCTGCCTCTTGGGATGTGAGACACATTACCTCCAAGCTGTACCTCTGGCTGCAGACCTCTGTGACTCTCCAGGGCAAGTAACGACCACCGAGGGCCAGTAGCCAGAATTTGAGTATTTCTGGCCTTAAATAAAGTATATAAATGCATGTAGGGAGTGCATGGTGTTTGCTCACTCATCTCTTCCCCCCTCCCCCCCCGCTCCGCATGCACAAAACACAGTTTTACCTCCATCTCACACTTAATGCAGTCTCACGGTGCCGAGGCGTTCTGTTTTGCACGCCCACCCTTGTGTGTGTGGCTACCTACGAGCCTGGTGGGCACGGATCCCTGCTTTCCCCAGCGTGTCGCCCTCCAAGCATTGACCGCTGCCATTCAGCGTTCCTCAGCCCCAAGAACCGCTGCAGTAGCCGCATTTCACTGCTAGACGTCAGCAAGATCCATGCTCTACCTTAGGTTTCCAACTCGCCAATAATAGAATCAAAAAGGCGGCAGCCGCAAGGAAGATTTCTAGAGGCAAAGCTTCCTTTGAGAGGCAGAGTGTATCAATAAATACACAGAAATAACAGGGATCTATTAAACACTTCCAGTTGCAAGAAGACAGGCTCAAAGATTACACAGGGGGGAGGGAGGAAGTCTCTTTGCTGTTCTGCAATGTGAGAAGAATTGAAACCCTTTCCTGAATTTGCTGCTGCTGCTGGGGTGGTTTTTAATTCCTCTTTCCTTGTTTCAAATTCAAGATTGTCTCTCCTGCTTTTGCTGATGTCCCAGTGAATAAGCAGAGAATAATCAAAATTGAGAAATCCCATGTGAAAAGAAGTTGGGTCTCGATTGAAGGGAAAACACAGGGATTTTGAGTTACTGTATTTGGAAACTTTGACATGTCTGAGTTCCCGCTGCCACTCAGGAGGTCAGGAGTCCCCATACCCACACAAGACTCAATCTGCCTTTGCAAGACACCTCTTTCCTCACCATCAAGCCACTGCATTGAATCCGGTGCTGGTGAATCCAATTTTTTCCACAACTCCACTGTGCGAGCAACCTGAGGACTTACTCCTGCATGGTAGAACAACAAGTTTTTGCCCTAAACTAGCCATGGCTGGATACATGAGTATGACAGGAATAGATCCTGCTACAGATATGTTTATGTCCCCCAAAAGACTCTTGAAGGCGACATCAAACTTCAGATGAGGTCCACCAGCACAGTCATGGCCATCTTCTGCTTTTCTTGTGTTGTATGTTCACCTCTCCATCAACCACAAACCCCTACGCCAGCTCAGTTTGCGTGGCACCTTCATTAACTGCTTGGGGTCACCATCTTCTCTGCCAAGAGCCTTTGAGGGAAACCTCAGCAGCCACGGCTCCTCCGTGCTCCTCCCGCTGAGCCTGTGTGTCAGGGTGAAACCAGGGGTAAGCAGGGCAGCATCTCCCAGGGTTGTCCCCAGGACGGAGCCAGAGGAACACCAACGTGATGAGGGAGTTATGCAATCGTGGAGAGAAGATCTAGCAAAACAACAGTGCGCTGAGCTGGCTACAGAGGAATTGAGAAGCAAAAAAAAATAAGCCTTCTGCTAACTTCGGCCCAGGCCTCTGGCAGTATGAGTCACTGTGAGCTGCCATGGTTACGAAACAAGTATTACTGTGCAGATACAAACCATGCTCAGAGGCAAGTACATCACTAACTAGTTCCAAACTTGGAAAACAGTCGAGTGTAGGTAAGGCCTAATACCAAGTGGGTGTTTGCAAAAAGGAGAGTGACAGCAAAATCCTTCAGAGCTAATATTCAGCAGGCTGAACAGCACACAAATGGCAGAAAGAAGGACACCACTGCACGGAACTTTGATTGCTGGATCTTTTTGTCTATTCCTTCTGGTTTGCAAGTGCTACCGTCAGAATTGCTCCACGGAGAGGGGGAGAAAAAAAGAGGATGTTTCTGCACCGTGGCAAGAAAACAAACAGTAGTGTCACAGATGATTCAGCTGGCATGAACAGTGTCATGGAAATGCACCATGGAAATTCTCCAGCGCAGAATGCACGGCACAGTGGAATATCTGATGAACGTCAGATCCAGTATCATGACATTCTCAGAGAGCCAGGGGGAGCACACGCCCAAACTTCTCTCACGTGTGACCTCAGCTCTGTGAAGCTGTGGCCATCGAGTCCATGGTGATCGTCATCAAAGTCCTGAAGTGCTCCAGCAGTGATTTCTTAACTCTTCCCATGTTGGGTGTGCTCCCCCTTAGATGAACAAGCTGCTGCTCAGGCTCAGCAGCAGGCTCCAGCCATTTGTGCTGTCCTTTGAGAGAAAGCAGTCAGAAGTCTGGCTTAAATATCTACATCAGCTGGAGTCACCAGCACAGCACAAAGCAACCAGAGCTTAAGGAGTCTGGCTTGGTGTCAGACCGTGAAATAAAGAGAAACCTGCCCAAAGCCCATCAGCATCCATATTTCGGGCCATTTGGCAGGTCCAGGGACCTGGGAGCAAGCATTTGTGCTTTCTGCCCCCAACTCCGGCACTAACCTTGGGCAAACACCATTGCTTCCTGTGGCCTTGGTTTCCTACTCATGCAAAACCAACAAGGCCCTTGAAAAAAACACATTAGATATTTTACTTTCTTATATAAATGAGTAGCGGTGATTGATAAAATGGTGTTTGAAATAACTTTGGTCCTCCATGGTGCGTGGACCTGAAGCTGAGCACTTTTGAGATGGATTTTGTGTTCTTCTTTCACCTCTCAGCCCTTGGAGAACAGCACATAAAACTCCCAAGTTATGCTTGAGTGAGAGCAGACCAAAATCATCAGCTCTTGGCCAGGCTTCTCCTCTCCCTGCCTGTACTTTAAGCCCATGGGGAGCAAAAGCAAGAAGGCATGTGGTGCTCCTCAGATCCCAAGTCTCTGGGCAGCAGGAGGGACTCCACTGTTCTCGGAGGGGAGCAAACCCTCAGGCAAGGCCCTTATCCTGACCACTGGCTCCCTGAGGGGAGCAGACCCTCAAGTAGGTCCCTAATCCTGCCCACGGGGCTTCTGAGGGGACGAAACCCTAAAGCAGGGTCCTCAGACCCTCAGCAGGCAGAACAGCGGCAAGATGGCGGCTGAGGGGGCGGGCGAGCAGCGTGACACGTGATACCACCCTCCCCGCGCGCGCGCGCGCGCACACACCCACACCCACTCCCGCCCCGCCCGATGCCGCCC
>VXBJ01000364.1:34586-88736 GCA_013400055.1 Nycticryphes semicollaris
CCCCGGCTTCTACTGAGGCGTCTCGTGCTGCCGGTAAAATGGAACATCTTCTCCCGCCTACTAAACCTGCATCTGCCGGGGCTGCCTTAAATCATTTATAATGCAATAAAACCCGTAGTTCCTTAGCAACTGAGGAGGTCCTCTGATAGGAGCGTAAAAGAAAGGTGGTGGGGGGGGGAGAATAAAAGGGAGAAAAAATAAAAAGAAAGGAAAAAAAACCCCTTCTCCCTTCCCTATAGGCTAGCATGAGCTAAATGCAGTGCGGCGTGCCTCCTCCCTGATGAGTTTGCAGCCAAGTGCATGACAATTAGTGGCAGAAGGACGCGGAGCCCAGGGGCTGGCCCAGCCCAGGTTGAGCCTCCTGCTCAGAGGAAGGTCCTGCAGCGCTTCTAGACGTGCAGGTCTGGCCCTGCCACCCGAAGGGCACAGCGAGCCGGGGGTGGGGGCAGGTTTTATCTGCCCCAGGAGTGTCCAAGCGCAGGCTTTCTTGGAGCGGCTTCTTGTGCAGCATCGTCGTAGAATGGTTTAGGTTGGAAGGGATCTTAAAGCTCATCTAGATTGAACCCCGCCTGCCCTGGGCAGGGCCACTTCCCACCACACCAGGCAGTTCCAAGCCTTTTCCAGCCTGGCCTTGAATCCCTCCAGGGCTGGGGCAACCACAGCCTCCAGTCATGGTGAAGCAATGCTTTAGCCTGTAAGTGCTGTGGAGGGCAGGAATCTTGGCTCACAGGAGCCTCTGGTCTATACAAGATGGGAGAATTTACCTAGAAGGTGGGGATACCTTACTAATACATGAATCACACACAAGGTTTCATCCTTCTTTCTCCTTCCTTTCTGCTCTGCAGATACTAACCCTGGCATTTTCCATCAATTGAAGTGAATTTTGCCTTGCTTCACCTTCATTGGCTGTTTGCTCTAGAAGAAACATTATGGCTTTCAGTACGTTTGACAATGGTAGCAGAGATGTAGATAAAAGAATCAATCTCTCAAAGATCTCAGATCAGAATTATTGCCTTAGTGTGTGCAGATTTTGCAGTCTGAAATCAGAACTGAGCCTCGTGTCTATTAAGCAGACAGGAGAAGCTTTGGCATCCGCACTGTGAGAGTGAAAACTATAGGCTTTCTGCAATATGGGGGACTTTTTGTGGCACCAGAAACAGTCTGAGCAAATTTCACTGTAGTTCTGTGGGAACTGGGGACCTGACTTCTGTGACCTCCCAGGAACGTGGTAGTTGGGCTGAGTTGTGGAGAAAGTCTGGCTCTGTGCTGCAGGGATGCTGCCTGCTTCCTGGGGTAGCTTTGCCATCTGAGCATCCTGGTGGCAGGATTAATTTGTCTGTACTGTGTTTTCCTCCTCGTGTGAGGTGGTGAGCAGCCTTCTGACATGCCAGTTAAATGGGTTGTGTGCCTGAAGCTCTTCCTGTGCAGGGTGAGCAGGCAAAGGTGTCAAGTGCTGGCAGCTGGTAGGATGATTCCAAAGAGCTTGTAGGCAGTGCAAACATTTGCTGCTTGACAGTAGTTACGTGTCTGTAAGTCAACAATGAAATAATATTTTGGGATAGGTAGAAGGCTTCGGCCTCTCTGTGTGTTAATCATGACTTCCTTTCTTGACATGAGCTACCCAAGCAGTAGTGGATCTTGGCATGAGATAAGACTGCAGACCCCAGGTGTGTCCTGAAAGCTCATTAATTTTTATTTGGTTAACGAGAGTCATCCAAGCAATTAAATGGTAATAGAGACTTGGAGTACCCATGCTGCTGTAGGAGTTTTACACGAGTGAGTGAAAACCTACTTGATAGAACACTTTCAAGCCAAGTGAAAGGTGGAGAGAGATCCTTCTGAGTAAGGCCCATTGCTGCTGTTGGAATTTTACCCCAATTTGAATGATGTTGTAACAGAGAGGAAAAAAAATGTAAAGCTTCTAGGCCTTGCCAGAGAGGAACTGTTTTCTTTCAGCAAATAACAGCCAATGAGACTCTTCATGAAACGGAACAATTCCTCTCTTGGCCGCGGCACAAAGAATAGGTACAGCCATTTTGCAAGCTGTGTATGCTCTTTGTAGGTCATTAGAAAAATGATGATGTGATCTGAAGAGGCATGAGCAATTATGTCAGTGACAACTCCTTTAAAAAAAAAAAAATCACCTGGATCTAATACATGGGTGTTTGCTTTGAAGGTGTATGGAAGGATCCCAATGTGTACATGGAAACATCGCGTTATCTATTATTGATGTGAAGCCATCAGTGTTGTGAAAGGTGATAGTCCGAGTGCTGTTGAACGTACGGTAGCACCACGTGAATTTAGGATTCTAGAGGAATGGTAATTCAACAATTCTGGTTGAAACAGCAGGGCAGGTTGCCATTCACCTGGCACAGAAAATGCCCAGTGGGATCCTGAGTGTCTGTGGGAAGCAACCTTTTTTTTCCTGCTTATGACAGGAGATCACTGTTGAATTGACAGTGCTATTCTCAGAGTTTGTCATTCAGAATATTTTGAATTGGACTCACAGATTTTTAGCTCACTAAAACTTGTGAAGTAGGTTTCTGACACTTGTGTTGATTGTTTTTAAAGCTCTTGTGTGAACACCTAAAGATCACAGCGAAAAAAATCGCACGTCAGAAATTTCACTTTTGCTGAATATTCTTCTGAGAAAGTTGTTGGGTTCTTGGAGGCTGCGTTTCTGGTGGATGCTACCTCATCACTTGTATCCAGAGCATGGTTTAGGTGAAGTGACAGAAAGGAGGGTTAGGAGGGAGATGAGGAAGCATGAGGAGGAACAGCTGGAAAAAAAAATAGTCTGCCAAGAAGATCTGTGTTAAACCTGTGTTTTCCAACTGGTAGTTGTTGGAAAATCACGTTACTGCTTCAAAACAGACAGCATCCTTCTCATGGAATGGTGCTTGACAATGAATAATGTGCCTTTTCCAGTTGCTGTTTCTTAACCTTGGCAATATCTCTGTTTCTCTAGCTGCTCATTTAAAAGTAAAGACTCAAATGTACTAATACTTCCACCTTAGTGTTTGGATTTAAAGGAGCACGGCTGTATTTTTATTGTTTAAAATAGATGTGGGGACTACCTTGCATGAAATCCACTGTGTGTCTTCAGCACACCAACACGTGAGTTGAATTGCTAGCCATTTTTTCAAGTTCTGCCCTCTTCAGAGCTTTGGTGCACTTAAAGTTAGACTTCATCATGTGTTGGGTAGAGGAGGGAATTCTTAAACATGGGCACGTTTTTAAAAGTGAAGGCTGACTTCGTCAAATTGCTTGGGTTATTCAAAGCAATAAATTGAAATAAAACCAAATTAAATTAGGTGGTACTTGTTTACCTCTGCTTTCTTCCGTCCTGTTTGGATGAATGAGAATGAACTAACCAGTTGGCTAAATACAGAACGTGGTTTTTCTGTTGGCAAAAACCAGTGTAGAAATGGCCATAAAAATCAGGAAAGAGGAGCTGCTTGAAGTGAGTCTCTTTTAAAAAGAGCAAGTGAAAAACCTGTCTTTTATCCCTGTAATGCTATTTCTGACTGCTGAATCTCATGTATTTTGCACCGATTGTATTCTGATGTGATTTTAACCGTCCCCAGGTAAAACTGAGAAGCGGTTTCATGCAGCATTTATGGAGTGTGAGTGTGGGCTGATCGTCGAGGAGAATGTTCGAAGTTCTGTTCTTTTTTTTTCCCCACCATTGCTATTCTCTTTCCTCCTACAACTCCCGCTTGGGAAACTTAAACACAAGCAAAATGACTTAAGGTGTAGACGCTGGAAAATTGACCGATCTCAGCTCAGGGGTGAAAAGGCCTTAACTGCTCACACTGACATTTCGAAACAATAGTTTTAATGATGTCAGGGGAAACAGTTCAAAGGGAGGGGACCCGACAGAACTGCTTTTCAGTGCTGGAATAAACTGAGTGTTAACTGTTCTTCCAACATACTACTGTATGAAGACTGTTTCTTGTTAAATTCATCAATGAGGCGCATTCTCTCCTTCACAATGAGCCATTTCTTTTGCTGTAAAGTAGTACTTCAGAGGAGGCAGTTGTGAAAACTCATTGTAAGGGACAATACTGGCCTGTGATTCATCCTTGGCTCATAAAGCCAGACTGCTCAAGCTCTTCTTAACTTCAAGTGCTGGAGATGCTGCAGCTCCCACTGGTGAGATTGAAGATTAGATAAACTAGATAAAAGTTCCTTTTGTAAATGTAAAGTTCTTCTGCAAATCTGTTTTCCTGTCACTTTAGGCTTTTTATTCTTTTTATCTATGCGCTTTAGAGTGGGAGGAAGGTGTTCACCTGCTCATCAGCAATTAACTTTTCCAGGTTAATTGTCGTGGTTGTTCTTGGCAAGATGTAGTTTCCTGGCTGCTCCTGGTACTTTTCTGTGGATTTTCTTCAGTCACGTTTTCTGGAGTGTGATGAGTAGAACTGGACGTGCTTCCAGTTGGGACCAGACCAAGATTCAGTGGAGTGGAAGGATCGCTCAACGTGTCTTGCATATGGCATTCCCTTTTGCATCACAAGACAAAGGGTTTCTTCCAGTAAAACGTTTTTTTTTGACTCATGCCCAGCGGGACCCTTTGGGGTGGTCAGATCTGACACTGCAGGGCTGCTCTTTTGCATTCCTTCACTGCCTGAACCAAGCAGTTCTTAGGTGGTTTTATTAAACAGCATCTTCCCCAGTTGTCAAAAGTCCTATTTTATCTTCTTGGATGTGCACCCCTACTTTAGTTTGCTTTGGTTTTACCAGCTTAAGAGACTCACTAGCCCATCATCAGTCTTATCTCGTTCTGTTTTCCATCTACTCATTTATGGACTGTAGCTCATAAAGACAAAAAAAACCCCTGAAACACGCACGTGGTACACCGAGCTACGTTAATGAGATTTTATTTTTGGTTATGAGGCTCTTGTATTAAGAGCTTTACTAAAATTAGGAGAACTGTGTCTGTTCTTTCTCCTCCGGGGTCACCTTTGGTTTTTATTAACTTTCTAGTAGGAGGTCAGATTGTCACAGGCAAGCTGTATCAAACCACAGGTAGGCAACACAGCTTGGTTCTTCCCTCCCCCAAGCCTTTCTCTGTTTTTGAGCACTTTCAAGCACGTTTCTTCAGTTAGTTCTGAATTTGGATTAACTGGTCTGTGGTTCCGTGCTTTTCCCATTTTAATGTTTCAGACATGGGCTCTGTCTGTCCTTGTCACCCCTCTTCCGCGAGTGCTGCGGGAAGAGTTGATGTATTAAACCCAGCAGCTTGGCACCCCCAAACTTCCCTGAGCGACCTGTAATTTGAGTTTCGGAGCTTTCCCTGACACTGTTTATCACTGGGATCATTTTGAATGGCATCTGTGATGGCAGGGTCTCCTTCCTGTCTTCTCCTGAGCTTGCTGCCCACGCCAAAGTTGTGCCGAGGTTGTTCTCAGAAACCCACTGCTGCTCCTGCTGCACCGTTTAGTATCTGATGTGCAGATTTAGTGTCTGATCCTGCACAGAGCCCATTCCGTGCTGGAGGAAAGCTTTTATTTCTGCAGTCAAACTTCTTCAAGCTGCTTAGCAGTATTTCGTAACGATTGTAGTGGCTTATTGTTTTTCCCAGTTAATTCTGGAATATGAAACCTGACTTGTTTAAAGTTGGAGGAGGGAAAATGGCTGTTAAAGCTCAGGAGTTATGAAAGCTCCATTTCTCAAATATCCAGTTGTTCAAATAACTAGAATTATGAAACATTATTTGTGTGCCTTCCAAAAAAAAGTTCCTTGAGGTGTTAAATTTATTTTCACTCTGTAAGTTTAAACACTTTTTTGATACCTTGCACTGTGTGGTCTCTTTTTGGTGTTGAAGGAAACGGAGTCTAAACTAAATAGAATTCTAACCTGGATTGAAAGCTTATATCTGTATCAAAACTTGAAAGTATTTATCCCCTAGTAAGAGGACTGCTGTAGGCTTTTAAAAATTCATGCCCTGTTGATAAGCCTGAGGCAATTGTGTCACCTGGGTGGTTGAAGTCACCACTTAAGACACTGACGCAAACTCATTCAAGAAAAAAAGACAATAACTTTTGAAGCTGCCTGAAGGCTTCTTCATCCTCTGGCATCAGCAGCTGTAGATCTCAGCTATAATTAAGAATGGGAAAATTTTTGAGAGCAAGGTGAGTTGTTGTTGTCTATTTATTTTCTTAATTTCTTTTTCTTTTTTTTTTCAGAATGCAGTGGCAAGCCCAGTGCTGTCAGGCTGCTGGGGGAAAGTGGGACCAGTGGGCTCTGATCATGGAAAGCAGATGCAGAGTAAATATGACCCCCAAATGGCACACAGCTGAAGGAACTGTAGGATAGGAGAGCCTTTACCATTGGTTTTTAATGGCTTTATGATGTTGAAATGGGGTAGGATGGTGGAGGTTTGTAGCTGCTTTTAAAAGAGGTAGGAAGAAGCATCGTGTCTGTCTTCTGCCCTTTGGAACTTCAGAGAGAGTCTCAGGGAGACAGTGTTTATTTCAGCTGTGTTAGCTTTTGATATGAAGTTGGAAGCTTTTTGATGTATCAAAGAAAAAGCAGGGGACAGGGGTGTTCTGAAAGAACAAATTTTCCAGGTGAGGAGGAGGAGGAAAGTGCCCAAGACAGTAGATGACTGATTAAACGGGTTTGCATTGTGAGACCTTGTTGTGGAGGAAAATTAGATCATAATGTCCTGTTCTGGTTAGAATGCAGAGGGGAAAAAAAAAAAGTCTTAGATTTGCTCTATTTTGTATGGGCTTATTTTACATTACATTTTAAAATGTCACATTAATGAATCTATAGAGCCAAAGTGCTACTTAGTGTAGCTAAGTAGGGTAGCTACTTACCACTTCCCACATTTTGTGGATTATTACTGCTTTTTGAGTACATGTAGGGATCATGGTGGCTCTCCATAGAGCTTGTGTGTTTGTTTGGAAACCTAAACTAAATGCATTTTCTAACAGGGCTATTGAAGACATGAACAAATACAAGGAAGGGGGAATATACCGGACTAGAAAAGTGAAAGGTGTGAAAAGATGCAATTGGTCCAAAACTTCAGCAGTAAGGGGGTGAAAAAGGATTTCATTCTGGGAAGTTGATAAAACTGATAAAGAACATATTCTCAATAGAAAAAAAAAAAATTGAACTTAAATGCCTAGAAAAGAGCTTGACAAGGATTTTGGCAATACAGTAGGCTTCCAACAGACATCATGGCAGACCAAAATAATTCAGTGAAGGCGTACAGCAGGAGCTTGGGGGAGGGGGGAAAGATGCTGGAGTGTATTTTTCTAAAAAAATTAGTAGATACCATATTGACTAACTCCTGCATTTATTTTTTTCTTTAGCCTAGTTTGTTAGAAAAACTTTGGGGTAGTTAACTAGAATAATCTACCTTAGCAGGTTCAAGTTGTAAATGTAAAAATATTTTAGTTCCTATCATATTCATTCAAAACACCCAAGAAAGAGTGAAGTGATGCTAAAGTGGTTTAAATGGAGATATAAATTGTTCACTTGCACTGTTAGTCCTGGTAAATTCAGGCAGGTGTTGTAATTGTAATGTTAAGAAGCCCTTGTCTTTCCTGTGATGCTGAACATGTAGTATGTGATGACTGACAAAAGCATTATGTGACACCTTCTTGCTTGAGGCAGACCTGAAATCAATATTTACCGTCCAGAACTTAAATGAGAATGAGGATTGCTCTGGAGCTGGTTGTGCAATTTAAGTGTTGCTTGGCGTGGGAAAGAAAGGAAGGTGCCTTGATACAGGATCTAAGATGGTGAAAGACATGAGAATTGGACAATTTTTTAAATTTTTTTGTAATTCTCAGTGTGGTAAAGGATAATGAATAGAACTGTAGTTGAGAAGGGCATACTAAACACTAGGTGGAGATTACTTTTGATCTGTAGCTGTGTATGTGTGCTAATCTGTACACAGAGCTTTCCCTGGCTCCGGGAAAGCTGGGCTCTGGTCTTGGCCACAAGCCTGACAAGATTGGCCAGGCTTCTGTGTGTGCAAGGATTATCTTTTTTTCCTCTGAATTATTGGTGGGTGAGGGTAACCTGGTGCTAAAAATCCATAGCATGACAGAAGATGAACCCAAACCCATTTTATTTCCCTGTTTGAGCATGTTGGAATCGTTGTTACTAGGAGGTAATGCAGGCTGATAGATGAAGGTTAGGAGACCTGTCTAATGCTGGTTTGCAGTATGTTGTTGATCTTGTATTCTATATATTTTCAAGCAAGGGCAGCAAATTGGTTTGTTATACTTGGGTTGTTAATTTCTGCTTGAGCTCTTCTAACCTGTATATAGAGATAGTTTACCTCAACCAGCCTTTCACAGGGAACTTAATATGACTTTGTCCTCTCTCTCCTTTGCTTTGAGCATCCAAGGTTCCAAGCAGCTGACTCCCACTCTCATTTTATGCCGTTAGATATTTCTCTGTTTTTTATAGAAGTGTGATGACATTAATTCACGTCTTGGTTTGAAATGGGGAAAAACTTACATAAAATCATAGAATTGTTTTGGTTGCAAGAGCTCTTCAAGATAGAGTCCAACTGTATCACAATATGGAACTTAATATTTCTTGGTTCTGCACTGAACCTTACTCTCTGCAGTCCTTTGTAATCTTCATTTAGAAAGGAGAGTGTATAGCAGAAAAGGATTGAAAACTATTCCAGTGAGGTTTTAGGAGAAAAGAGTAAGGAGGTTGAGATCAAACAAATCCCAACAATAAATGATGTGGAGGAAAGAAAGATATAATGCAAGTCTGCTGGGTTTAGCATAGTAAGAAATGTGGTAACGGAATGTACAAATTGCAGTTTTAAACCAGGTAGTCCTGAGTGTGAAGCATTATCCTGTTGATCACCTTCGTAGCTGAAGACTTGCAGTGTAGGCTCTGTCAGGCAGCCTAGTTTCACTCCTCATGGATTACCTTAATGACTTCAGGAAACAAATAGGAAGCTTGGGGTTTGGAGATCCCACTTTATTCAGCATTTGCATTGGGTAAAGCAAGTTGTGTAGCAAAGTCCTTCCTCTTGCTGTGACTGCCAGGCTCCACCATCAGTGAGTGCAGCAGTTGGTTGCTTCCCACCTCGCTACAAGGGAGTTGCCTTGGGGGAAGCCTTTTCAAAATCCCAAAGTAGCTGAACGTGGAGCTTTTGTGACTCTGAGCACCTGGTCTTTGGAATTCTCCTCTGGATGGACTCCCTCTTTATCTATGTTGGGAAGCTACAGGCTTGGCCAGTCTGGCTTTTTGGGTTTATTTCCATGAAAAAGTCTGACAAAGTGAGCAGAGCTGTTGTAGGAGCCATGCTGTATGTGACCATCCCGTTAGAAACAAGTGATTTTTTAATTTAACCTCATGGTAAAATCTTGAGTTTTGCAGCCATACCAGAGGACTTGGTGCAGATACTGCCAAACAGCAGGCGTAAGGATTGTCTTTGGCAGCTGGTTGAACAGAAATAGATGATTTGATTCAACTTGGTGAGCTTTTCTTTTGTACAATCGCTCTGAATCTGCACTAGGAGAGGAAGACATTCGGATTGCTGCTCCCTTTGTACTTTTTCCTATAAAAAGTGGTGTATTTAGTGCCTGTTTGGTCCCCATAATCTGGAAATTAACAGTTAGTTCTGTTTTATCTGATTGCGTTTGGGGTACTTGCCTTTTTGCAAAAGCAAACCTTCCCCTTTTGGGCAGGCCTGGGGGTGACCACCAGTATCTGGAGTTTTAAGAGCTGCCCAAAACTGTCTTGTTTCACAAAACTGTCCTCTTTCCTACTATGATTAGAGCTCTATTTCTATTGATGACCGTAACCCATCATATAATGCTTCAGAACACGTCCACCTTTGGATTTTCCCCTTCCAGTGTAAGTGCTATCACCTCTGACCCTTGTATTTTTAAAGTATTTGAGCTTTATCCTGTTTGTGCCAATTATTTCTGTAGGCAAAATGGCTGGGAATGATACTTGTGTAACCGTTTGGTACTGCAAGAGCTTTTTTGCTTGTTGCCAAACTTGATGGTAGTATAAATGTTCCCCATTTCATTCTCTTGTGTTATTTGTGTTTAGATTGGTCATTCTCCACATATTCCCCCCCTCCCTGTAGCTTTGACATGGGGTAATGCTGCCTTCTCTACCTGGCTTTTTCCTTCCAGGAACAAACTGCTTGAAGTAGGTGGGACAGCATGTGTGTCTCAGTTTTGAGAGTTCTGAGACAGAGATACACAGTACTGGTGGTTTGCTTTCAGATTTAATTTGTTAAATTTTTAACTGGCAGTTTTTTCAGCACTTTGCTGCAAGTTCTGTAGTGCTCAGTCGCAACGTATGGTCCCACTTAAAGGTACAAGATAAGATTTAAGCAAAGCTGCATGTTTTGGGTCTCAGACTCCTGAAGCTCCTATTTTTAGCAATACAAGGATCAATTTAGTGACCCCAATCTTAAGCCATATGGAGTAGGGGGGGTGGGGGAAGAAGTTGGTTTTGGTTTCTGGGAAGGGAACTAGTTGAGGGAATGGAACAAAAATGACAGGAGAGAGAGAAATAGCTTTTAAGGAAGGAGCTATAAATAACACCCAAGGCAGGAGCTGTAAAAGGGCATGGATGAATGCGGTGCTGCTTAGAGTATTCTCTTTCCCCTGTGCTCCTCCTTCAGCTTCTCAAATCTTGCTTTAAGTAAATGTAATAAGGTGTGTGGCTTTTGAGGACACAGTGTCTGGGAGTTACAGTTGTTCCACAGTGGCCTAATTCAGATTTTTCAGCAAAGCATCATCATGTTCTTTTAGTTGTCCCTTTATTCATGCAAATTAACTGCAGAGATGATTTATACTTTTAACAGCACCTACCAAATGTTAACTTGGCACCAGCTGCCCAAGTCAGTACCAGTAAGAGCATGCCTTGTCCTGTGTTGCTGCTCTCCTGACTGGGGGCCCCAGCGTGACAAAAAAAAAGTAGATTTATAATTCCCAAAGGGTTTTCCAACTATTACACTGTCGTCCTCTTTTTGCAAACTAAACCAGAGCTCTTACCTCTCAAAGATGGAAAATTACTAAATAAAGCTTTTTGGTTTCTTTGTGAAAATGTAAACTTGCTCTGAGGTGGCAATAAAAACCTCGTCTCTGGTTTAGGAAAACCCTTGGCAGCAAACTTGAAGGTCAGCAGAAGATCACTATCTTTGCCCTGTTCTTGAAAACACCTTTTAATGCTGTTGTAAAAGGACTGCACAATTGAATGTGGTTTTTGGTTCTAGAGCACGTGAAAGAAAGACTTCTTAGTGTTGGCATCAGGTTAAGTACGACAGCTGGCAGAGAAGCTGTGGAGGGGTTCAAGGCCAGGCTGGATGGAGCTTGGAGAGACCTGGTCTGGTGGGAGGTGTCCCTGCCCAGGGCAGGGGGGTTGAAACTCCGTGATCTTTAAGGTCCCTTCCAACTCTAACCAGTCTATGAGAGGTATCTTGTGACACTGATCATTGTTCCCATTCAAGACACGGGGCTAAAACTGAGAGTATAAGGAGATTGTTTTGGCAAATAATTTATTCAACAAAAATACAGCATTAAAACAAGCAGAACTGTGTATTTCAGATAAAATTGATAAACCTGAGTCATCAAAACCTTAGTGCCTAATGATTCCCCTATCCATAATGAATGTCCTGCACGTCCTGTGCCCAGTTTGCCAGGTCTTATGGATGGCTCAAATGCTGCAGTGCCCCTCCAGTGGTAGCAGACATCTGTGTTTAGGCATGAGCCAACAAGCCTGTAATCATTCTGCGCTCAGAAGCATAACCTGCAGAGCCCTCGATGGGCTCAGACCAGTCAGTGGTGTTCACACCTGAAGTGTTGGTTTCCACTCCCTTCGTCTTCCTCGCTGACGAGCTGCAGACTGGGCAGCACCCGGTGTGTAAGCATTTTGTGATTCTGTATAAAGCAGGTGAAGTGCATTTTTTTTCACCTGAGTTTAGGGAGATGATTAAAGTTAGATTTTAACGAAGTTGCTTAGGTCACCAGTAACATCTTTCTTAAACACCAAAAAAAATCAATCGTGTTGGTTTTATAGGGAAGTCACCTCAAACTCTTGCCTTGGAAGCTTCTAGTTCTTGCTACCTATATAATATATTGTATTGGTGATGTGGTTGCTGAGTTCAAAAAATCAGAACAATTTCCAAAGTAGTGTTTAAAGACTTAGTGAGCTGTTTGGGGGCTTCACTGCTTTCATTCAGAGCAGGCTTCGAGGAGATAGAGTTTTTGGGTATCCCCCCTCTATAATTAGCATTGGTAACACTGGGGTAGTGGTTCATAAATTTTCTTCTTTATGCTGAACAAAGGAACAGGTTTCTGTAAGTATTTTACGTCACATCCCTTTTATGTTGCCTACTCTGCTTTGCCTTCAGTTGAGTTGCTGGTTTTGAATCACAGAACCATTCAGGTTGGAAAAGACCCTTGGGATCATCGAGTCCAACCATCAGCCCCACTCTACGAAGTTCTCCCCTACACCAGATCCCCCAACACCACATCTCAACCACTCGGAAACACACTCAGGGATGGGGACTCCACCCCCTCCCTGGGCAGCCCATTCCAGGCTCTGACCACTCTTGCTGGGAAAAATGATTTCCTAATGTCCAATTCCCCCCAAAATTCCCAATGTCTAATTTTGCTGTGAATAAATAGGGGTAGGAGAACCTTTGGGCAATGGGCACAGGAAGGCTCCAAGTTGTGTTTAAAAGTCTGAGGGCTGACTCTTCGCTAGGAAGTCTGGAAACTCAAAAACGGGCCTCTTTTCTCAGGGTGGGAGTGGTGCCTTTCAGCAAGTCATTTGTGTGGGGACCAAGTCAGGAGATGTCAGTGACTCAGCTCCCTGTGATGAGGAGCCTTTGGCTGGGGAGAAGGTGGATTGGGATGCACAGCGGGGGTGATTAACCAATTAGGCTTAGATTAATCTTTGCTGATACCAGACTTGAATTTAATCTCATAAATAGTTATGTTTGCTGTAGGGGAGCTCTCCTCAGAAGCTTATTTTTGTACTAATAATCTCAGTAGGGCCATGCCAGAGCAAAACCCTTGGTCCCAGGAAGGATGGCACTGGCACAAAGTGGTGGGAAAGGACAGGGCTGTTGCTCTTGTCATGTCCCATGTACAAGTGATAGGTGTTGGGAGGCAGCTTGATGTGGATGTCTGAGTTAGCAAAGCCTTCCTGTGGCCAAAGGCATGGTTTTGGAGTAATACACGTGTCAGGGAGAAGCTGAACTGCGATGTAGAAATGGCCAAAAATGTAACTCAAACGCAACTTGGAACAAGATTCAATTTGCAAAGGGGTGTAAATCTGGCAAACAAATCGTGGCATCTCTGCTCAACTTCTTAATCCATCTCCTTCCTGCTGCTTTCTTCCCTGTAACTGGGATAGAATGTGGTGTCCTCCTGGAGAACAGCCTGTGGGCTGTCTGCTGCTGGTTGTAGACACTGCCTGGCGTGTCTGACCACGGAGATGAGACCTCACCTGCTAGAGATGTGTTTACTCTGAAATTAGCAGTAATTACTGCTAATTACTAATTTACCCTGAAATCTCTCCATAAGAGAGCATAAACTGCTAAAGTGCATAAATCATCCTTCCTCCAACCCCATCTCCTGCAGTGGAGCTGGTATTTTACATGTTATTAGGCAGATCTTGCTCTCTTGTAAGTTGACATCTGATTTACATTTAAAAATGTACCTAAAGTATATATATACTTTTTTTTTTTTGGGTGAATGACTTGCTCTCAGCCCTGTCTGGGATTGTGTGATCTCTTGCATAATCCAACAATTCTGGAGAGGGCATTTCTTTTAAAAGGTCAGTGTATTAAAACGTCCGGCTTCTTCCTCGCGGATGACACGGAGCAGCTCGTACCGCTGCAGAATGCATAAAGAGGGGGGAAAAGAGATTTGCCATTCAGTGCCTGCTCCCTTTTATGCTCAAGAGAAATGTAAGTGTTCTCCTTTCAAACACAGGTTTGTCAGATGTGGAAAGGTCAAATCAAAACCTTTAGCCCTCTAATGGCAGCATAGTCTCTGGATTTTAAATAACAAATCTGAACACACGGGGCTTTTTTGTTACCCTCACCAGCAATTTTATAGTGTTTTCCATATCTTTAAGGTGTAAATCTGGTAGTCTTAAGAAAAAAAAATTTTCTGAGATCTTTAGCATGTAGGCTTTGATTGCTGTGTTACTTGTGAGAACTGGACAAATTCTGTTGCTGTCTATTGTAACTTAACTTTCCTGCATTGTAATGCTGAGTTCCTTCCTGTGCAATTCCAAGAAGTGGGTTCCTACTTGTTAACAATTATTTTTTGGCAACCTAAGGGAGCTTTTCGGCTCTTAGGTCTTTCTGGTTTAGAGATATTCTTATATATTCCTTAGCTGCAACAATAATATTTCTGTAGTGACTTTAAAAAAGGAATTAAAATTGATGAATGCTGGCTTCTTATTTTTTTTCCTCTCCCTGCATGGATGAGTATAAGTCTTCTTGTCCTTAACTTGTGCCAGGGAGAAGCATAAATGGAAAGAACAGGAGAATTATGCCTGCCTTTTCTGAGGATGATGCAAGCTTAATCTGTGGGAAAAGAACCTTTGAGAAAACCAGTCTACAGATTCTCTGTGGAAGAAAATCTCTTGTGATAAGTGCTTCTTGATGTGTTCAAACCAGCTTCCTGACAGCATATGCTCTTTTGAACAGCCAGGCAAAAGCAAACGTTTGCAAAAACAGCGTTTGCCTCACAATTAGATGGCTTTAAAAAGGCTTGGTGTAGCATCTCATGCTGTGCCAGCATCAGGAGAGCACCATCCCCAGCTCCTTCAAGTGATGGGGTTGGGTGCCTGCTGCCAAAAGCCAGTTGGAGTGTTCTGTAGATAAAGGATTGTTTGGGGTTGTTTTTTTTACCTTCTGATTAGAATATTTTATAGCTCAAGGTCTTACTGGAGGGACAGTGTGGATACTTAGTGAACTTGATTAACCCCTTTCCTGTCTCCTTTGAGTCCCTAATCTCCCCGAGTAGAGAATGAAAACTGTCTGAAGTCGCCTGACTCTTGGATCCATTCTCCAACACGGAGCCCTCCAGGCTGTTATCATCCCAGGGGAATATTTTCTAGTTGTGTGTAGCGCTCGGGACCGTGACAATGACGAGCCTCTGGGATTTTAAGATATTTTAATATTAAGACTGGCTTGTGTTCTGCCAGCATTGACCTGAGTTGAGATGCGTGTCCTCTGGCAGGAACAACTATGCCTGGCATAGCTCAAATGGCCCTGTCATCCCCGTGTGTTTAATTTGGGCTGTGGAAGTTACTGGTCTATGTGAACTGCCCAGTGAAGTTACCCAGATTGGCCTTTTTTAAAGCACGTTAATTGAAATGCCGCACAGCTAAATATAATTCTGTTTAAGATGTCTTCTTCTGTGCTACTCGTGGTGTACGTGGGCTACTTCAGAGATGGCCAGGACTACGTCTGGACTGGTGTCCTGAAATAGTTTCTCTTTAAATACGAAGAAATGTGCACTGAAAAATGCATGGATTTGGTTGTTGATCGGGATTGCATTAACCGGCAAGTTAACGCCTGCTTCAGCTTGTATCAGGGCTGGCTTCAGAATGTCTCTGTTGATCTATTGTTTGTTTGGAGAGCGTTGATACGAGTGCTATAGGCAAATGAGAGCTTTTTCTATACTTCCTGTAGAAGTGAACACTTTAATGTCTGCAGTGATGTATAAAAGTGTCTCTCCAACCGGGGTATCCGAAGCAGAGAGCATCACTTTACTACATAAACTCACAGGACAAGAAGGGGCTTGGAGCTTTCTAGTTTACACTCCTTCAGTGTCTCTAAGCCAGGTGAGCATAAAACAAAAACCAGACTTTGATAAAGATGATGGTATAAATTGGAAATAGAGCTTACACTCAGAAAAGGAGCTACGATAGGGACTGCAGAATACACTTCAGGGACACACTGGTGCAAAAATAGCATCTTTTTACCCCATGGCTGCTCCTCGTGTGTCATCTGAAGAGTTAGTTTATACATGCCATGGAAACCACTGCTTTAGTCAGCAGCACTTTTAAGTCCTTTGCAGAAAAACAGAGGAACTAGTGCATTAGAGATCCTGAAGGAAGACAGCATTTGAATGTTGACATCAAGCTTTGCTTACTGTTTTGAAGTGGAATGATTTTCAGTTTTGTTCCATCTGTTTTTCCTTAGCTAAGTGAAATACCAAGTTTTCCAGTTGTTTGTAAAAGACCGAAGTCCATGTTGCAGTTCAGCCTATGCTCTTTTATAGTATCAGAGAACCAAAAGAACTTTGTTCTTTCCAGCTAAGAAAAAAAAAAAATCTGTAAACTCCTACACTTCAAGATGTGGCTACAGCCAGCAGGCTGATATTGATATGGAGCCAAAAGGAGAGAGTAGAGATTAATTCCTTGTTCTGACTGTTCTTTTGCGGGATATTCCAGACTTGAATCTGTTTGCACATCTTCTGCCCTGTGGTATCAAACATACAGGTTTGGAGTTGTTGTAAAAGCAGAAGAATTGTACACACTGTCCACAACTCTTGAAATTATGAACACGAGAAAGATGTCTGGAGGCTTCCGAACCCAAGCGGTTTATATAGAGAGAATGGATTTGGGGTGCAAATAATCTCCTGAAATCAGAAGTGTGTAGCTGTGATTGTATTGACCAACTCTTTTCTACCCAGCAGAGTTGCTGTTGAACCCTGCTTTGATGCATTTTTGGTGGTGTTTTTTCCAGTGAGTTATGGTTACCGACATCAGCTTATAGTCGTAAAAGTGACTGTAAAATAGTAGTTGCACTTGCAAGTTGTTGCCATGTGAACTTAAAAGCATTGCTTTCTGATTCCAAGGAAATGTGGGAAAAGATGAATGGGCAGGTTGAGGGCCTCAACCTTATCTAAGGATTTTACGTTTGGGGAAGGCTGTTGGCTGAGAGGAGCTTCAGAAATCCTTTCCAGTCCGAATTCTCAGATTTATAACCCAGAAGCTGATCCATGTGGCCTTTCTCCATCCATCTCTGCAGAGAAGTCTCTTGTCTACGTGGGGCATATTCCCAGGATGTCCTTCCAACAACGAAGGGTCTGAAAATATTTACTTAAGGAATTTTACTTCAGCAAACAAATGGCATTAGTTTGTCCATAAATCGTTTCTGTGTGTCAAACTCAGCAAGGTTTTCTAATGCACAGAGGAATGAGGAATGTTGGTCTGAATCCAGAAAATGTTAATCCTGGAGAAAGTAATCCTCGTGTTCCCTTCCCTGTGAAAGGAATCTATCGCTACATCATGGGCTCATGCATTTTCTATGATGCTCTCTGGGTAATGTTTTCCTCTGTAGCAAGTCACAGCCTACCTCCAGCTATATATAAAGCTGCAGGATGAGATTGCAGGAATTTAATTTCCTGTATTGCTGCAGTGCTCTGTGCTCTTCTAGGCCGTTTGGGCTCATCTGGATATCTCCTGTGGATGTCAAAGGGCTGTCTTCAAAGCTGCTTCTGTAGTCGGCTAAAGAATGGGGCAGAGCAAGAAAATGTATACTCTATTTTTATGGTGCAGTTAGGTTATAGCCAAGGGTTGCATGATGTGACCCATGATGGTTATGGTGCTACTGCCACCAATGAGTCATGGCCAACGAGGACAAGGGAGTTCACGCTAAAACTTATCAGCTTCTCCTATCAGCAAAGTAATTAAGACCAAACCTATTTCTTATCAGTGATATGTTTAAAAACCACGCTCTAGTTAAAAAGAGAAGGGGAAAACATCAAACCCACTAGAGGACAGATGAGCACAGGCTGGGTGCTTTAGTGCTTTCCACAGAATCGAGGTGTCTTCACCCTTCTCCAGCCGCCGCTCTGGCTGTTGCCTTTTTGTAGATTTGACTAATTTCAAACGCCTGGGTTTGCCAAAGGTGAGTATTGGAAAGAAACTAAACCTTAATTAGGCTGCCTTTTTTTTCCATCCTGAGTGAAGTGGAAAAAAAAATACAATTCCTTGACACAGTGATGGTCACTCAAAAAAATTTATCACTTAATTAACACCCTTCGGTGAAGAAGAAAAAGGTGTTAATTAGAGTACCTGTTTAAGTAGCTGACACATAGCGCTGGGGTTTTCAAAGCCTGGAACGTGTGTGCAGTGGGAAAAGAGAGGGGAGAGGGAGGAAGGCAGTTTCTTATTGTAGTTTTCTTTGATGTCCTGATGCAAGTTAAAAGTGAGACTGTTGCCATGCAATAAAGGTGAAAATAAGCTAAAGAGGGCAGAGCGAAGCCCGCTGACAAACGTTTTGTGGACTACTCAGGACCATGTGTGCTTTTATATTTTAATGAAGCTTTCACAGCCAGCACTTGGTTTCCTCCCCTTTCCTGAAACTGCAATCTGTCTGGTTCCCTTGAGCTCCAGCCACACCAAGCCCTGGTGGTGTCACCACCAGTTTTCCTTTGGAAGGAGGTGGGTGTCTCTGAGACTGTACAAATCCAGCGTTTCACAAGCATCTAGTTATGTTACAGTCTTCCCTTTTGAGTCCTCATAACTGCAGTGGCGTTTTCTTAATTCCATGGCAGAAGATCAAGTGATTTATGTAGTTGCTCTGAAGCATGTGTCAGTGGTGGTAAATCTTTGCTTCACTTTTACCTGTGCAGAGCCTTCTGGAAGAATTTTTTTTTTTCTTTTTTAAACCAAACCAGACATAACCCATAATACCAATTAGGAGAAAGCTATGAAAATGTTTCATGGAGCCTCAACCCTAATGCTTCGTTTTGGTGGCGGGACTTTGATACCAAGGGTGATGGCGTTTGCTGGAGTACCATTGTCAATGTCTCATCTGCAGCATTTTGGATAAAGTAGATTTAGAACACACAGAAACTTTGCAAAGTTATTTGACTTTCTGCTGCGTTTAGGCAGGGCATTCCTGAAGGCATGTGTTTGCAAAAACGAATTACACTGTATTAATAAGGAAATTTTTAATGGGTTTTCAGAGGCCAAGGGAAACAACAAAAGGGCTGGCTTTGCTCTGCTTTATTCAGTCTATAAATAAGTGGCATTGCAGGCACAGCTCTCAACCAATGCACAAATAAAATCTCCAGAGCTGTGCTAAAGGCCTGAGAGCAGTGAAGTACAGAGATATGGTGGGCTGATGGGACAAATAGGGGAAACATCAGGCTCTTCCTATTTATGTGATGGTTTTCATTGTAAATGTAGACAATCTGTAAAGAATTCAGTCCCTGAGCGGTGTAGGTTCTACCTGTGTATTGTGGATTCATGCTGAAAATCAGGTTTATTTTACACTAGCTTTGCAATCTCCCTTTTTTGAGCTTTGAACTGTATTTTGCTTCCTTTAAGTGCAATTCACCACAGGGTAAAGATGGGTAGGACAGGGGTGTTATCTTGCTTGACAGAGCTGTGCCCTGCTTTGCCCCCCACTGTAAAACTGCTTTGTTAGAGCTGTGGTCCTTGTGGCTGGGAATGTCCTTGGAAAGACATTGCATTTCCTTCATTTGGGTCACCTTTCTGTATTCCCCTGTGCGTGTCCTGCTTTGAACCACTCCGAGCAGCCCCCTGTGCTTCACAGCTTCTTGTTCCTGAGCTTTGCAGGCTGTTTTCCAAACGGACTCCTCTTGCTACTTGATGGGCTTGTACTTGTTTTCAGCTCCAGCCTTAATGCTTGACAGACACAAAGCCTGGAAGAATTACTCTTTTTGACATTGTTAGGGCTTCTTCTGTCTTTCTGCTGGGATTGGTTTAACATTTCTTTTCCTCAGCTGGCACTTTCCTACATTTTCTTAAGGCAAAACCAAACCTTGTTTTTCTTCTTCTTCTTCCAAAGACCAGTCTTTAACTTGGGAAGATCAGTTTTCCTCCTGCTTTGCTCCCCCAGTGCCGTTGGCGTTGAGTCTTGTGCTAAACTTCAGTAATAGAAGGAAGTTTAAATCAATGGTGCAGTCATTTCTGCAGCTCAAGGATGATGGCTTTTATCAGGTATATTCTGTATATTCTTAGACTGGGAGATTGCTATTTTACATAATATTTTATGCTAATTGTTGATATTTCCATCAATATCCCTTTTTTTTGTGTGTGTGTCTGTTCTAGCAGCAGTGGAAGTTGGGAAGCTCTTTGGTCATTGTGATACGGGTTTTAAGCTATTCAAGAAGATTCAAGAATTGTCGTCTTGTGTTGCTTTTTCATTTGAGTTCCAGCCAAGGCAGGACACAACCTGCCCTACAGGCTTCAGAAGCTGGTCAGAAATTAATTAAATACTTTCATATGTCTAAATTTCTAGCTGTAATCTATATTTGATCCTACAGCTCCATGATCCTGTCGGCAAGAGGATAAAGCCGTGTTCCTTCTCCCACTGTGCCTCTCCCAGGGGCACTGGGTTACTGGCTTCTCTCAAGGAGGGAAATAGCAGTTGGACAGGGTGGAATTGGAAAGGTTATTACTAGGATGGAAAGCTGGGATTCATTTAGATGCCAAAGCTGGAATGTGGCTTGGCTTGGCCTCCCTTGCTTTTGGCCAACAGGTAGCTGGTGAATATTGGCAGAAGAAAAATTAATCTGAAAAGGTGTCTTTCATTGATAAAGCTTCATTAATAAAACCGGGTCGCTCACGAGCAGTAGAGCTAAGCTTTTCCTGTCACTTAACACTCAGAGTCGTTAGGCTTCCTGTCCCCTTGCCTCTTCTGAACTCTACATTTAAGATGGAGCTTTTCCAGCTTTCTGGCTCGGGGAGTCTGCTGTGCATGTTTCTCTTCCTGCATATGGGAATTTTTGGCTGCCCTTTTGAGTAGCCCTTGACTTCTCCCCCACTCCAAGTTTTGAGTGCACCTGGCTCTCAAAATGCTGCTTTTTTAAAATTTATTTATTTTCCTAATTCGGATTTAGTGGTTCTTCACAGATTTGAACGTACAGGGTTTGTGAGTGTGGAGAGCTCTGCTGCCCGCTGGCTTTCATTCATCTTTGGCAGAATTGTACCTGGAAGCTCATTTCTTTCTGTAGTTTTAGAATGGTAGCTCATCACTTTTTTTTTCCCCCCACTTTTATCTTCACAGTTGGTACATGAGATCAAATTGTCGATCAACGAGCATCACTTCAGAAGTGATTTAATATTATTGCCCCTTGTACTTCGTTCTGTCCTTCAGGCAAATAACCATCAATTAATGAGGAGAAAGAAATTGGTTGGAAACGTAGTGTACTTGGAATAGCTACACCTGCTGGACCATCGTGTGTTATTTTTCTTGCATTCTGGTATATCGTGAAGATCAGTAAAAACCTTGTGAGGGATATTTAGCAATATATGTTTTCCCCTATTCTGTGATGCATGGTAGCAATTAGCTTTAAAAATACCCCAAACCCAAACAACCCTCCCCTTCAAGTACCTTTTTCTTTTACTGTGGAAGACTTGCTGTGTAACAGAATAACTCATTTATGCCTATAATGAGGCACAGCTGTCAATATAATGAAAATTTACAGTAGCAAAAGAAGTGTTTTTGAAGGTGCTTGTTGCTACTGTATTTGACATTAAAGATGTGCTTCAGATTTGGGCTATTCTGCTACTTCTCATAGCTCTATATGATGATAAGGTGTGATCTTATGGCTTATTGTTCTCCCCAGAGCCCTGACCTTTGATAAGCCTCTCTTCTTTGGATGCTCCTGTCCCTCCAACTGGGCAGAAGATGGTAGCAGTGAAGCAGGGAGGGCTGTGCTTGGAGCAGACCAAGTAAGGGAAGTGTTGGGCTCCTGAAGCCTCTTATGTAAGCAATGAAATCTGTGCAGTGTCATTTTTCTGTTTGGTTTGGAACAATTATGGAACTTGCTGCCAATTGCCAAAATACAGGACTCTTTCAGTTTCCAGACTCCTGTTGCATTACAGGGAGTGTTTTCTGTAATATTTAGGCTTCTTTTTGTATATTTTTTTTTAAATGTGTCAGCTTGATACTGGCAGGTGTCAGCTCTTTTTGCAGTTTCTGGCTAGATACATTAATTAGAAGTGGTCCTCTGGTAGATGGACCGTAGCTGGAAGCATCACCTCAACTTACTGATGCTGTTTGATGTCTTGCCTTTGCTATTTCTGAACAACTGGAAATGCAGAGCATTAACCCCAGACTCTATGTAGGGTTTTTAATGGGTCTGCCAGTCCTTTGTAATGCTAAGGTTTTAGTAATTTCCATGTGGAGGCTTTTCTGCCTCCTTCATTGGTATTTGTCCTCCCGGGGTTCTATTCTAATCTGGAATAGTTTTTCACAGAGTGGGGGGGTGTTAATCTCTTGGTGGGGTGGGGGAGGGCAGCTAAATCCAGGATGTGGTGTTTTTTCTTTGCCATTGATTGGTATAGAGTTATCTGTGCTGGTGACAGGGTTACCCAGATAAAGACACAGTGTTGCATTAATAATCTGAGACATTGTTTTCCGAGAGGATTTGAAGCTGATGGAAATAGAAGGTTGAAAACTTAAACCCAGAGAATATTTACTGAAGAGACCTTTTGATGCAGTTGTCCAGTTTAATCTTTTAAAAATTATTTTTAGGCTTTGTGCAAAAGTTCTATAGTACTTTCAACAGCTTTACTGAATGCAGAGTCAGATTGCAAGCCGACAGCTTGTTTTATTCCAACTCTTGATGCTCGTTTTCAGAGGAGTTACGGTGCTATTTCACACCACCTGTGTCTGGTGTGTAGCCCCAGCAGCAGCGCAGCTAACAGTTGTTTGAAAATACACAAACATACCCCTTCATCTTTGCCTCAAAGGGTAGGTAAGGAGCTTTGCTTGTGGAAATGGTTGCTTAGTAGCTGGGACAACTGGAGAAGTATGATTTTTGCGTAGGGTTTTGGGTTGCTTGGCTTGGGGGATGCATTTCCTGCCTTGGGATTTCACCTTTGTGTGTCGGCTTTGAGTGGAAACTGGGAACCTGCGGGAGGGGGTGGTTTTCTGAGCAGCCTTTCCTGAGCCACCATCATCATCAGCTCTTCATTTCAGTATTATGGTGGAAGGTAGGGAAAAAAGGCTATAGTATAAAGAGAGGGAACCACTAAGCCTTGGAAAGAAGTGAGCTGCTTGAGCCTTTTGTGTCTAGTAGACCCTGTTGAGGCAGGTGTTAGTCTGGCTGATTTATGCCCCTCTGGGAATACGGAGTCTTCCTCATTCAGCATCCCTCGAAATGTGGGCAGCCCAGCAGAGCAGGTTCGTAACCCAGCCCCAAGCAGCAGTGTGGTGACAGTGGGATCCTTGTTAACCTCAAGAAAAACAAGGGGTGGTCTTAGTGAGGTTTGTAACTGCTCCTAATTAGGCCACTTTGAGTGCAGTACCTTTTCCATGCAGCAGTGGATTATTTGCTGTGGTATTTCTACTGAGTGCAGAGCTCGCCTCCTTTAGTGCTGCCCTATGAGGCTTTGCCAAATTGGTAATTGAAATTATTTCTGGGGTCAATATTTTTTTGGCTCTGAGTGTTTGTTCTCGTAGCTGTTACTTGCAGCCCAAGGGCTGTGCCGGCAAAGGACGGTTTCTGCTTGTGCTTCAGAGTCTCTTGGGCTTGTTTTCTTGCCCAAACGATGCTGCTTCAGAGATGCTTGTCCGGTGCAAACTTCTCATGTAATTAATCATCTTTGTGAGTGTGGTCAAATGATGTGGGAGGAAATGCTATTAAATGAACGTGCATCAAAAATTCTACCAGGGCTTATAAAAGCCACCTTTGCATTCTTCTTAAAATCAGTTGAATTGTCATTGAATCCACTTGCTGACAATAAGCTGTGGGTTTGAGGAGAAGGGATGAAACAGCCTGAGTTTTACCTGGCTTGTGTGTGTCTCTGCTCACTGATGAGAAGCCCCACTGCCCAGGGAACACAGCAATATCATGGGTTTTGTACCATAATCTGTCTGGCCAGCTGTATTCTAATCTTCTAGGCCAGTGGGGTTTTTTTTTGGGGGGTGGGGAAGGGGGCTGATGAGGGGAAGAGACTAGCTCTAAGGCAACACTGTTCAATAGATACTTCTGAAAAGAAGGTTGAAGGACAACTTAGTACGTCTGTGCTCTTAACTCGGCTCTGAAACTGGTAAGTATTGAAGGATTTCATGCCATAATGAGGATATTTTGGCCTGGTCACAAATGTTAGCAAGACATCTCATTCCAGAAGGCAAAAAATCATGGGGTCTGTTAAAGCACTTTCAATGCTTTCCATTTCCTAACTCTTGTTACAGGGTTTTGGCTGTTTGTGTACATACCACCGAAATTCCCTTTACCTTAGAAGGTTCCTGGAGCTGTGGTGATCCAACTGCTTCAGGCAAGTAGATCATGTCTATCTTGGGGGAATTCCCTTCCTTGGAAGTTCCAAATAGATGGGAGAAATAGGGCAGAAGGTTAGGGTTTTACCACCACACCACTTCCACACACCCCCCACCCCGACCTTTTTATAGGTCATAAAAGCAAGAGGACTCTTCAGGTAAAAGCCATGTGGCCACTAACACTTAACACTTGCCAATTACAAGGTCCACGCAACTGAAGAAGGCTTGAAAACCCGTGAGTCTGTTCTTGGAGGTACCTCCTGGCTGGTGTGTCTCGTGGCTTCCTAAGCCCAGTGGCCGTGGATGGATCCCTGGAGTGGCCAGGACAAGTGTGGAGCCATGACTATTCCCAGTGGGAGCTCTCTGCTCTTGAACTCTCTACAAGTGCTCCCTGTTGTGCTTTTTCTATGAAAGCTTGTCTTGTTGTAGATGCTAATGTCTTATCTAACTCTTCTTGTTTTCTGTACCTCATTGCGTTGTTCTTTATGAGATCTTTTTGTTTGTTCTTGTTTTGTGTTTTTCCTGCCGCTCTGTCACCGCGTTTCTGCCGCCCCTCCCTCTAGCTGGGTTTGTCAAGTCGCCCATGTCAGAAACTAAGCTCACGGGGGACGCCTTTGAACTGTACTGTGATGTGGTTGGGAACCCCACTCCAGAGATCCAGTGGTGGTATGCTGAAGTCAACCGGGCTGAATCTTTCAAACAGCTGTGGGATGGGGCTCGGAAGCGCCGTGTCACCATTAACACTGCCTACGGGGCCAATGGGGTGAGTGTGCTGAGAATAACCCGCCTTACCTTGGAAGACTCTGGGACGTACGAGTGCAGGGCCAGCAACGATCCCAGGAGGAATGACTTGAGGCAAAATCCCTCCATAACGTGGATTCGAGCCCAGGCTACTATAAGCGTCCTTCAGAGTGAGTCCGGCACCCCGCAGTAGTGGTACTGTAGTATCTTAGAGGCAGTCTAGTCACCCTTGTCCCCTCCCTGAAACCCCTCTGCCACCTTCTCCCGGTGTTCTGAACCCCACCTGTAGTGCTGACCTTTGTCTGCCACCTCTGTCTCCCCTTAGGATCAAGGGAAATGGGGGGAAAAATCCACAGATCCCTTCTATAGCTTCTGTGCCAACAAGCCCCCGTGTTGAGTTTGTGTTTCTTCCCCACCCTCCTTTAGTTCTGTAGTAGGTTTCCAGCCACCCTAACGCTGGCTTCTCCACGAGTGCCTTTTTTTTATTTGATTTTTGTGTTCCTTCCAGGTTTAACTGTGTTATTTTATTTTCTTCAGTTTTCTTGGAATTTCTCTTCCTGCTTTCTCCTGTGGTTTTGGTTGCATATATGCTTCTGTACGAATCCTTCCCTTGCAGTTACACGTAACCGTTAATGTTTAGATTTTTCCATGAAGTCGTGGTGTTTCTTTTCCTTTCTGGACCAGCAGCGTGTTCCCCACGAGTTCTCTGATGCAGCAGCACTGAATTGCTGCAGCTACTCTTCATCCAGCCTGTGAAAGGAGGGGAGGGGGTGGGGGCAGAATATCCTCCCCCCCCGGTGTTGAATTAAGAATTTTAGCTAAATGACTCTCATCTGAGAAAAGGTGACTTTTGGCAGCCAAAAAAAAAACCAAAAGACTTTGAAAAGCAGGAGAATGTGGTTGACCCAGAATTGCTTTTTGTTCTGTTGTTACAAGGCTTTTTTTTTTTTCCTGCTTTTGGCTGCTTTTAAAGCAGTCCCAGGCGAGTCTGGAAATTTATATCGTCAGAGCCAGTAGAGAAGAACCCTGGTTTGTTCTGTGTAAGATGCAAAACTCTTGCACTTGCTAATGAGGTGATTAAAGAGCCTAATGAGTTAGAGGTAGAGTGATTTAAATCAACAATGTGAAGTCAGGCTGCGTGGAGGTCCAGAACCTGGATTCTCGGGGAGTTCTCAGTGTCCTGAGGTGGGAAGGAGTTAGAACATAGATCTTGCTGTTGTGCTTTGTACAGCCTTTTACGCTCCGCTTTGAGTTTTGTCTGGGGACAAAACCAGCAAACTCTGTAATTGTCTCAGTTATGGTTTTGGAGACCTTTAAAGAACCCTGAAGAAAGCACCCAGACCAAAAGACGGTGCTGTGTTCGGCACTGCTGGATCAGAGACCTTCCCTCTGGAAAATGGAAACAACACTGATGTATGTGGAAAAATAGACAGCGAACCCCAATGATGTGGATTGACTTGGAAACTTCAGCGGCATTGGGTCGTTCAGCTCAGACCTGCTTGTTTTTTTCAGTCCCGGTGCCTGATCCCTCCTTTATCCCTCAAGGACCGGTAGATTGCTTTGCAATGACCTCCAACAAGCAAGAGCCCTGTAATTTTAAGGAACGATACTGTCTTAAGGCAAGGCTAAAAAATTTGTCTTGTAGGAGGGAATGTCTCCTGGAAATCCCAGCTGCCCCTGTTAAGACCTTTAGTTGTTCTTGAGTGTGGTGAGTCCGTGGTGGTCCTGCCTCATCTCTCTGTGGGGTTACAGTAACCTACTGAGGGAGAAAATCCTTTTTCTATGAAAAGTTACCATTTGGGCACAAATTGCTCTGAAGAGGAGGTCTCCATATAGCAAGTGCCTTTTTCCTCTCTCAGGCCATTGATGCTAACACTAACCTGCCTCCAGGCGTTAAAGTTTAACCTTGTGCCTTCCTCCTCGGTGAAACATGGGTTTGTTGCATCTGGTGCTACTAATTGTGGAGTGTGTGTCATGACTTAATACCAAGTGCCTTGTGCCCCTGGGTAATTCTTCTGTTTGTGCTTTATTCATAGTGTGTGTGGGAGAAATGTTAAATGGAATATTTTAATGCTTTTATTCTGTAATATTGTGTACACTAAGAGATACGACCAGTTGCAGCTTGGGAAGTGGAGCCCTTTGGCCATCAAACACCTGCCTGGCCATGCTGGAAACTGAGATCAGGGAGGGAAGTGGGTTTCCAAACTTCCCAGGAAGGTGGAGCCCATCTCAAGCTGCCCACGGTGTCTCAGTGTGAACATGATTTGTCTTTGACAGGGGAAATTTCTGAATAAACAGCGTTGTTTTCAGGTGACAGCAGCCATTTTGCTGCTGGCCTGATGATGGGAGATGAACATCACTGAAATGGAACATCAAATAGATCAGAAGAGCATGACCCCTGTTCACTGTCCTTTAAATCACAGCTTGTCTCAAACACCAAAACTTGAATGCAAAGAGATCAAATGGGACTTGATTTTTAGGTTAGCACCCGAGAACGAGTCTGGCTTCTACCTCATTCCTGACTTGGATAAAGAACTTCAATTATGCGTGTGTTTTATTTTAAAAACTGATCCTACATAAAATGGGCAGCTTAAATGAGGGGTAAAAAGAAACTCCTCAGCATCTTGCTCTTGAAAGTGGATGTCCTTCTCTGGGTGTCACTGTCCTAGTTGGATTCACTTTGGAGTTTACTTTCCATATTTAAATCAGGCTAGTACTGCCCAGTTGCTGTTTTTTAAACAAATTAAAGTAACATAAATGCAATTAGAAGATGTAAGTGAGGCTGCCGTTGCCTGTAATTTTGTTTAACTTAAAAAGTTGCAAGTCAAATTGAAAGGCTCCAGCAAAGCAAGCTTGTACATGTCTTGGAAATCAAGCCAGCTTGTCAAAGAACAGTAAGTATTTTCCAGCTGTGGCAGTTCAGCAGCGTTGCAGGTAGGAATAGGTGTGGATTTGCAGCAATCACTGCTGCTCCAGCCAGGTTTCACCTGTACGTTCTGCTCCCTCAGCATCCATTATCAACCACTGTCAGACTCTTCCTGATTAAGTCTTTAACTTTCCCGTTTGTGCAGGGACTAAATTCAGATATTACTGGGGTTTGGGTTTTTTTTGGGGTGACTTTTCCTTGTTGCTGGTATTTGTGTATGGTTTCCATTTCCAGGATGCCAGCATCCTCCTCTGAGAAGGAAAACTCCACCCTTTGTTTCACAGGCTACGAGCCTTAAAGATGCTGCTTTCATCAGAGAAAAACATTTAAAGCAAAACCCAGTATGAGCAGTGGGTTCTAGCAAAAGTTATTTCTCTAGATAAGCGTTTGGGCACTGAATTACCATTTCAAACACATTACTAAAAGTGTTTCCAGATCTGTTAGGATTTTTTTGGAGAATGCACACAAGCTCTTTGGGAGGTGGAGGGGGGACAGGCAGACACAGGATGGAGGGGTTTACAGGGCAGCCCAGTAATGCCCCGTATGGTTATAATAAAACAATTTTATACCCTGTAGCACCCCAACAGGTCCTTTTATTGGTGAATTCCTGGCATGGGAACAGTGAGGTTGAAAATGTGTGATAATGGCAAAGTCTCGAACCCCCTCCTTCACTCCTGTACCTTCCAGGTTTTCTGCAGTTTAATGACAGTCCTGTTTCTAAATAGCTGCGAGAAGCAGCTGTGTAGCCCCCCCCCAGAAAGGGGGAAAGGACTCACAGGACTCAAATGACTTCGGCAGGTTATTAGTAGGTAGAGATTTTCCCCTCCATGCCTCTCTGGGCATCACTCTTAAATACTGTACTGTTGGGCAGATGAATGGTTTATGTGGTGAAAAAGTCAAGGTTTCTTGACGGTGCTGGTATCTTCCACTTCATTCTATTTAATAATTTGTTTTCCAAAGGGCTCTGCAGATGAATAACCACAAGAGTGCCACGGGTATGACTCAATTTGTATTCCCAGTATGTCACCACAAAGGTGGAACAAACTGTAGAGGATTAAAAATCCTTTTGCTGACTCGCAAAACTCACAAGGATGCTTGTTGCCGACCACCTTCCTCACCTTCCTGCGCTCTGCTGCCGGTGGTGCTGGGAGAGGCTGGGGCTGCTGCCAACAGCTACCTCTTTGGGCTTCGTGTCACCCTTTAAAATAAGAAATACATCAGAGGCAGAGGACACAGCAGCGTTTCCATGGCAGGGACCGCTACAGCAGTGGCCCTTAGGTCAAGCCAATACTAAATCTAGATATTTTTAGAAGACTAATAGCAAGAACTCTGAAATTTCCTTTAAGCTCTGCCCATCCTGTGTTCAAGTTTTGTTACAGAGTACTTGAAACCAGCTGTGAGCCATCAGTAGAAAGGTGGGGGGGTTTTCCCATGTTTGAGAAGAAATTACCTCTGACTCTTCTAAAAATTCATCAGTCTTATTTGTTTGAGAGTAATAACCACCTGCGTGGTCTTCAGAAAACAGGGTTATCAAACGTACAGACAGCACCTTCGTACTAATCTTAGCACTTCTGAAAGGCTTTCCCCTAAAAAAATGTGAGTTGCTTGACCAGGTAAGATTGGTGTAACAGCCTGGGCTCAGTTCCTAACACAGCCAGCACAGGATGGAGCTCGTGGTCTGTTTAGAAAATGAGGCTCACATTTGGGGTTGTTTTTTCCCTTCATAAATGTTTATGCTTAAGGTCACTTTAGAAACCAAATAGTTCCCACCTCTGATTTTAACATGGTGTGTATATTCTTTCTCTTTCCTATGAAGCTTTAAGGGCTGCTTGTAGCCAGTCCTCAGTAGACTTGTGCCTTATTCACGCTGGTCGCTTGCTTGAATTTCAGCTACCACCAAAGTCGTGCTCTTTGAAATAACCTGTGTGTGCAGGATGATCTTCCTTAGCTAGACATTAATCTTTTTGCAGGGGGAAGTCCAGAAATTGCAATTCAGAAGACCTGTCTAGCTTTGAGAGCTACTCTGGATAGAAAATGCATTTTGTTTTAAACCTCAGAGTGGAAGAACCAAGTCATAACCAGGAAGAAGTTGCTTACAAAGGCCTGGCTGCTCCCTTACACATAGTCACAGGGCGTGTGTTTTCCCATGTTATGGTCAGGAGTTGTTTAAAAAAAGTAAAACATATATATATAAGTAAATAATGGTGTTGCATAGAGATCTGTAGTGGTAAAATAAGCAATATAAAGAATTCTCTTTCTTTTTTTTCCCATATAGGGGTGCTGTAAGGTGTTGCCTTCGCTGGCGGCCAGCTGTTCTGTTGTGACTTTCTTGATGTCTCCCAAATTAGTGCAGTGACATTCCTTGTGTAGTCTTTTTCTCCCTTCCCCATTTCCCTGTGGATTTATTTTTTTATTTCATTTTACTTTATTTTTTTTAGACTAGCGTGGTCGGTGGAGATTTGTTGCTATTTCCCTTGTCCTTTGTTCCAGAGCCCCGCATCAACGCCAGCGAGGATGTCACCATCCAAGCGTATGGGCCGGCTGTCACACTGCAGTGTAACCTCACCACGAGTCCCAGCCCCCTGTCTGCCAGTTACTGGGTGAAGAACGGAGAGGAAATCCCTGGCACTAGAAAGTCATCAAACACTACAGAATACAAGTAAGTCTCTTTCAGAAGAATCTCCCTGTTAGGCTGGAGCATGACGGAGCTGGGAGACGTAGGGGTTTGGAATTGTTGGGACTCCAGGGTGTTCCCCTGGTTCACCTTCACGGTGGTTGGACACATTGGTTTGATCTGCATCCAGAGGCTGCACAAAAAGAAGTGTCTGTGAACAGCGTTAGGAGGACGATTCAGGAAAGATTCCTGTCTGCAGCTGTGGCAGTCAGCTCGGGGAAGCATAATGTCAACAAAAACATACCGTAACCTTCTCTTTTTCAATCTGATTCTTCTCTGGAGGAGTGCACACGACGTGGGGATGGGGAAACGCAGTCTAGTTTTCTTACCGTGCGATTTCTGTCTCGCTTGTCTCTACGTAAAGGCAGATCTGCAGCTGTGTGTTTTACCGTGTGGGGTAACGCAGCGCACAAATCACTGCTGGAATCAGCTGGTTTAGTCATTTCCTGGCCTTGGGAGATGGAAGATGGCGTTTTTCTGAGCTGTTGCTGATGAGTCATCAGAGCACTACTATGAAACGATAGCGAATCTTGATGGAACCACTAGAGCTGTATCGCTCGTGCTTCTTATTTGTCAGCACATCCTCGTTTGCAGCATTAATCTGTTCCGTGTGGACACGCTCTGGCTGTGTTTCTGCCTCCTGCCCAAGGCTGTGAAGGAGAACAGAACCTGTACAGCCTCCTCTTCCCTTTCACTGCAGCTGCATCACGTGGAAACCCTTCGAGGGTTTCTGTGTTCCTGAAATGGGGTGTTCCTGCCACTGAGTTGATAAGAGCGTATCATAGAGTCATAGAATGGTTCGGGTGGGAAGGGACCTTAAAGACCATCCCCCTGCCCTGGGCAGGGACACCTCCCACCAGACCAGGTTGCTCCAAGCCTTGAACCCCTCCAGGGATGGGGCAGCCACAGCTTCTCTGGGCAACCTGGGCCAGGCTCTCACCACCCTCACACCAAAGAATCTCTTCCTGAGATCTCAGCTCCATCTTCCCTCTTGCATTGTCAAACCCTTCCCCTTGGTCCTATGGCTCCCCTCCCTCATCCAGAGTCCCTGCCCATCTCTCCTGGAGCCCCTTGAGGGACTGGAAGGGGCTCTAAGGTCTCCATGGAGCCTTCTCTTCTCCAGGGTGAACCCCTCCAGCTCTCTCAGCCTGTCCTCACAGCAGAGGGGCTCCAGCCCTCCCAGCATCTCTGTGGCCTCCTCTGGCACCACTCCAACAGCTCCATGAATCTTGCTCAGTGGTGCCATCAGAGAGCTCTTTTGTTTGAGTGAGTTTCTTGCATGTTTTCTTTTTTTCCATTCCATTTTCTTCACTCGATGCCAGCGTGGACAACATACAACATCCCTTTCGGTGTTGAGATGAAGAGTTCTTAAGGCACGTGTTAAATGCCGGTGGTAACTTCGGAGTCATTAGGCCTCTTCTGACCCTCTGCTCTGCTGATGCAGCAGAAGAGAGGTGCTTATGTCTGCTCAAAGCCTGTGATGTTACAGTAATAGCCAGTTTGCTGTACTGTGTCTGCACACCAAAGCAAGGAAACCTACCTGCAACTGGCTTTTCTGTCTCCAGCCGAGTTCTGGGGGCTCTTTATAACACTGATGTCACTTCTTGGCAAGGGATTAAGACATGCGCAAGGTTTTTCTTCCCTCAGCAAAGCGTCCTTTCATCCCCAGGATTGTGGAAGTTGGTTTTGATTCTGATAAAGTGGTCACATTTTACTTTTTGTTTTCCACTTCAGCTCACTTTGCCTTAACCTGTTCAGTTTTGCAGTAAAAAAAAACCAATAAAATAGCCTCCCCTAGTTCCATAATCTTTTACTTTCGCAGTACAATGTTTAACACTGGTTTTGAGTTTTAAAGGCTGTGCTTTCTTATCTTAGCAATTAACCTGATGAGCAGCCTCGTACCCAAAGCACCCTCTTTGAGAGTGGTACAAAAGGCACGTTGAATCAAGATTATTTAAAAAAAAAAAACCCCAAAACCAAAACCACACCTTATTATTTAGGAAACTAAGATTCTCCTTAGAGAGTCAGCCTCTTCGTGGCATTTTCAAATCCCTCTGTTTAAGAATTAAACTTGGCTTCAATTTTTAACTTCCTGGAGAAGAAGGAGGGAAGGTGGGCCGGGAGTGGCTGAAGGCTCTGCAGAACACGCTGCGGTCTCAGCACAGCTGGAGAATTTAGGAGAACTTGGCGTTTGCAATGTACACCTCAAATTCCTGCTCCCTTGGGAGCTGCTTCACTGGGTGCTGTGGTTTTGGGCTTCCTGTGGCACTTCTTCGTGGCATGTGATCATGCTGCATTTGATCTGTTAACTTCTGGTTTGATTTGCTTATTTAGTTATTTAGATCCAGAAATACCAAATTCAATACAATTGTAGTTAAAAGGGGTTATTTAACTTCAGCATTTTTTTGGTTTACATTCTACTACTCATTTTTTTGCCTTAAATGTTTTGGGTTCTAGGTGTTTCAATCACTAAATGTGTTTTGCTATGAAATTGCAGTAAGTTCACTGAAGTTTGGTGGTGGTTGCTATTCAGAAAGTGTCAGAATTCGTGAGTTAAACCATATACCTTAAACCCTGCTTCATCCCAACATGAGAAATGGAGCACATCGGTCCGAATTCTTTATTCAGACCTGATGTGGCTGCTCTTGCTGGAAGGCAGCTCTGCTCAGAAAGCTGAGAGTTAAGTAGAGCTTTTGAGTTCATCATTTCTAATGAAAAATGGGCAAGGATTATTTGTAGTGTATTCTTTTACAGGCAGGAAGTGCCTGGAAGTGGTTCTGGCCATCCTGGAGCTTTTATTCTTGGAGACCTGTCCCCTAGTCTACATTCAGGGTTTGGAGGAGAAAAATAGTCATTCCTTTCCAAATTCTTCATCAGTTAATTCAGAGCTGAGTTAGCAGGTTATTGAGCTACACTGAAGAAAATAGGGGTTTTTGGGGTGTTTGTGTCTTAACCCCATCCAGCTGAAGACCAGGATGGTGCTTTTACATCTGCTGAGGAATCTACTTGGGAAAGCCGGGCTCTTCCTAAAGCCACAGGGCTGGAGGAAGTTGTTGGCTGAGCAAACTTGTTTCAGGTGCTTGCTTGTGTCTCAAACTTTGCAGCCACATTAACTTTTGTTTCATGGGAATAATGCTCTATCAGCGGCTGCAATAGGTTCACCCTTCAAAAAGAAGCTTATGTAGAACTGAAGGCACATGAAGTCTTACTTCCCCCACCCTCCCCCTCTTAAGCATTGACTACAGTGGCTAAAAAGGCAGTGGATGGAGTATGATTTTCATTTTTTTTTTAACTATTAATGTCCTAAAGAGATATTCCCTGCCTTCCCTGAGTCTCAGGATGGCTTAGGAATGGATATTAATTGGGTGGGGTTGTCCCTTAGGCAAGAAGTGTGTGTTTGCCAGCAGCCGGTGTTCCGGGCTGTGCCCAGTTCCTGAGGATACTGAACCTGCCTGCACTTCAATTCATGATTATTGCTTTGATGTTTGATACTAAATGATCGTGCTTTCTGTCCTGAAGATAACCTTTAATTTTGACTCAGTGAAATGTGTGTGTATTATTGCTTATCTGAAGGGGGGGGTATTAACTTTACAGCTCACTTTAGACTTTCACCGGTGCCTCTGGAAAGTTTGTGCTGTAACTGCAGTGAAGACCCGAGCCCCAGTCTTGGGTTCAACTGAGCAGCTTTTTCCATGTGTCTGAGCAGTTTCCACGTGCAATTAAATTACTTTATTGCCGTGCTCTTGTGTGGGGCTTCTGTTCAGCTGCATTTCCTTAATGTGCTTTAAATACTAAAAAGAAAAAGCCAAAAAGCCTTTCAGTAAAGGGAGGGGAGGGACAGGGAGAATTCGACTTCTATTGTGTCACGTTGTTGTTAGGCTGCTCTGGTCCAAGATGCCTTTTGTGGGTAAGTATCTGAAGAATATACATGTGGAGCTTTTAAGTCTATTTGTATCCAAAAGCTTTTTTGAAGGACAGCAAAAGCTGGTGGACTTGAAGTCAGCACCATCTCAAGGGTAAACTCATCTTGAGGGGTTTGGGGGGGTTTATTTGTTCGTTTTTTGGGTTGTTTTTTTTTTTTTTCATTTATTGCAGCTCTGCTTTTTTTCTGGCTATCCTGCATTTTGTTTTTCTCTCTAGCAGCTGTTATTACATTTAGTTTTTCCTAATCTTAAGAGGCAGCAGATTCCTGTGTGGTGTCTTCCTTCGTAGGATGACCAGCTTTTGCAGCTTTTCCACATCCAGTCTGAATCAGAGAAAGCTATTAATGGACCAGGCTCATACCTGCTGTGGATAAAAAGAAACCACTTTCTAATTGGCCATGTATGATATTTTTCAGTGCAGATAGTACATAAAAATCACATTTCTCTCTTAATGGGAGACCATATCTGACTAACAGGCTGGTGATTTTAGGATGACTTGCATCCAGCTGCCTGTAGTGCATGATTAATAGGTGTCAGGCTCCTTTTTTTTGCTTTTAAACTGAAATGCAGCTTCACCAGCTAAATTGGTACTGACTTCCCAGACTAGAGCTCACCCTTTTTCAAGGTAAACAACATCCCTTATTTCAAGTAGGTACGTCTGCACGGCATACCTTGAATTAATGAGTAATGGCTGTGAAATTTGGTTAAAAGATTAAGGTATTTGTGGGGAAGGGGAAAGGGGGGAGGTATGAATTCCTAGCCTGCTGAGTTTTGGTTGCTAACGTGGTATTTAACCCAGCTCATGTGTTCTCTCCCTGTCTGCAGGATTTTGAAGCCCAGAGCAGAAGAGTCAGGGGAATACTTGTGTGTGTTCGTGTTTTCAAACTCTCCTATAGCCAACGCCACTATAGAAGTGAGAGGTACTTGGTTTTTTCTTTCTCTTGTTTTTTTTTGTAGTGGCCTTCTTGTTTTATTTCCTCTCCTTGAAAGTGAAGTGCTTTCATTGCTTCTGCCACCTCACTCGGTGTGGGGATGAGAGAGGTAAATCCAGGGGCTCTTTCCTGGTGAAAATGAGCCCAGGTCCAACCCTTGGTTATAATTTTGGGGGAAATCTTGCACACGGGAAAGACCTCACAGATTTGGGAATATGACCATGGCACGTGTGGGCTGCACCCAAGGTGTTTCAAAGCTACTGAAACACACGCTGGAGCTGATGGTGTTCCTTTGGTAAAACTGGCTACTGCAAGAGAGCAGGCCTGTCCAGCAGGATAAAGATAAGGCAGTAAAAAAGTCTGTGCTCAAGCAAAGATAATCGTGGTTTCCCCAGTAAATGAGGCCATCTGGATATATTTGATGTACTTTGAATTTGTCTGTTCTGAATATGGGCAGGGGGGGACAGTAAGGACCAGGATCTCATGTGAGGCACCTCTGAACTGGTGCATGTGTAGGTTTTTGTCTGCAAGACAATTTCAGCTGCTGGGATGGCCTGGGTTCTGGTTTGGACAGATGCCCTCTACCAGAGTGAGGTATTCTACTTTCCTCCCTGTTTTGTGCACGTTAGTGCTTTTCTGACCTCCTTAGGACCCTAAAATTGTGGCTAGGAAATGCCAAATGTCAAAGTAGCCCGAAAGAGAATCTTGCCCATCAGTATACGTGCTGTTTATAATGAATTTTCCTGTAGTTTTGAACAAAAGAACTCTGTTTTAGCCATACCTGGAGCTGATGGTGTTCTATGCAGGGTTCTGTTTGCTGAATAACTGTGGAAATGAACTGCTCTGCGGTGGCACCCCAAACCAACTCGTGTGCCACAGATGGAATTGAGTTGTGGTAGCTTTGTTAGTCAAAGACAGATGAAATTGTGCCAAAAAAAAAAAACCCCAAACCAACAATGTGTTATACAGTCTTAAAACCACACTGCGCTTCTAGATCAGTCCTGGTGCTCGTTCTGTGAAGGTGTGCTGTAAACTGGTTGGAAATGGAAGCTGGTGTGACTTCTTCACGTCCCCAGCTGAAATATAGAGCTTCCTCTGCTGCTGTTTGAAAATAGCACACGGGAAGGAGGATGCTGTGCACCGTCTCTGAGCATCCCTGCAGCAGTGACACAGCCTGTCCCCATCTATACTGCGATCTCAGTTCCAAAGGGACAGGGAACTGCTGGAGAGAGTCCAGGGCAGGGCTATAAAGATGCTGAAGGGAGTGGAGCATCTCCCAGAGGAGGAAAGGCTGNTGCTCTTTAATTGGGGTACCACAGATCCTGGAGCCAAAGCTGAATGCTGACCTCTTTCCTGGGAATTTCTGGTGCCTCACTGGAGACTGAGTGCTCCAGTTCCTGAATCCAAAGGGAGGAAGTGGGAGTAAAATGAGAAATGCCTGGTATTGTTCGGAATGCTGCCTTTCCTCTCGAGAGGACACCATCTTCAGCATCCTTCCTTCCCAGAGAGGAGAGATACTGCCACATAAACAAGCGTTCTGAGTGATAACTGTACCAAGGAAAGCTTGCTGATTTCCTGTCTTGATTTTTAAAAGGGTTTTTCCAATGATCTTGCCTAAAACAACCTTTCACAACATATACCCGCTGTTAAACCAAATCTGGTGCAGAAGCTGTCTCTGCAAGGAGAAAGGAAATCCCAACATGAGTGCTCCCACCAAGTTCCTCTTGGCCTGGGATTAAGAAAAGATCTAAGCACACCTTTAAAAATAATTATTGTCTTGCTTACAGCAAATCAAATTCAAATTTGCATTGCACTTCCAGAAAGCTTACCTTCTGGCTGCTCCAGATACAGAGGTTGGGGGTTTTTCTCTTTTGGTTGTGGTTGGTTTTTTTGCTAATTGCATTTCTACTCTTATGCTCTAATTACTAAATCTTCTCACGTTATCTTATCGAAGATCTTCAGACCTTTCTGTCTTTTTGGGGCTGCTTTTGGGTGACAGCACTTCCAGGGATGGGGCATTTAATTGGGAATAGATTAAGACATTTTTCAGCTTTCTATAATCTTTCAAAAGGCTCCTCAGAAGCGTTTGGCTTTAGGCTTCTGTGCCCTTTAGCGGTGGCAGGTGGAGATACCACGGGAACACCCAAGTTCACAGTGACAAGGGATTTCAATGGTGTAGAAAGAAAGTCCTGGCACGAAGAGCAGAGGAAAGCAGTTCTGGTTCCCTGAGCAAGGAGACCTTTGGTACCACTCCATGCATGGAGACGTTGCCTAGTTGTTCATCAAGGCCAATGTGATGTGTCAGTGACACGTGGATCTTGTCTGACCGTGCAGGTGCCATAATTTAATGCTTGCCTACACGTATGGCCCGTCAAGTCTTTGTGGTTAAGCGGTTGTATGCAAATTTAGTGGCTTAATTACAATTATATTGCAGGTTTTTAACTGCTGATGCACATAGAGAAGATGGTTCTGAATATGAAAGTGCCTGTGGACCAAAATAGTGACTTTCTGACAACTTGTGAACGACTTTAACAAATGCCTCGCAGCAGATGTAATCCAGGATACACCAGTGCCATTTGCTTTTTATGTAATGTTGCCTATTTTCTGCCTGAATTCCTGATTCTTTTCTCCTCTTCCATGTGCTGTGTAAGAAGAGAAAAATGCAGAAACATGAGCATCGCTGTGAGAATTGCTAGGTGGGCTTGCACATTTAAAGCAGATTTTCTTGGTTAAAAGGAAAAAAAGAAAAGTACTAGGGCAGCAGTAGTATAACAGCAGTTGAAAATCCTGGGAATTCTGAGAGACTGCCATTAAACCCCAGTAAAGTGCTCCATCCCTGGAGGGGTTCAAGGCCAGGTTGGATGAGGCTTTGAGCAACCTGGTGTGGTGGGAGGTGTCCCTGCCCAGGGCAGGGTTGGGAGTGGATGATCTTTAAGGTCCCTTCCAACCCATTCTGTGATTCTATGAAAAGCAATTTCCCAGGAAAATCTGACTTCCTTGATACAGTTGGCTTTTGGATGAAGCCTCTGGTGGAGACTTGGAGTGTCCTTGCTCAGCTTTCTCAGAGCTGTGAGGCGTTGTGTTGAGCCTGAGACAGGCTGAGCAAATGCTGGCATCGGGAAGATTCCACGTTGAACAGGGATTTTCTCCCAGCCTTTGTGTTGGCAGCGCAGTCGGCCGGCTGGGAGCCTTGCAGGGAGCCAGGCCCTGACGGATGGTGGGGTTATTTTCAGGAGAAAGAGTGATGACGATCCTGCTGGTTGCTGGTCAAGCTGCACTGTGCTGTATCTGCTCCCCACCTGGAAGTAGGATGTTCTGGGTTTGGTTTTCTGTTGGTTTTTGGGTTGTTTTTTTTTTTTTTTTAAATTGCTCTCTTGCCACAGAATGGAAATACCTGTGCCATGGTGGTGTGCTGCTAGAGCTCTGAAAGCCTGAAGGTTGAAAGAAAACCCCAAAACTCAATCATCCCTGCATCTGCCTCTGCAATCTTTCTGCTCTTCTCAAGGTCTTGGGGGGAAAGAAGAGGAAGAAAGGAGTTTCTTTTTGGCTTGTGATACTCCACCAGCCATTGTCTTGTGCAGAGCGGTACCAGTGAGAACCAGATGGGAAAGAACGTGCTCCCAGTTCCCTCTGGTTGCCTCAAAGCAGTGCAGGCATCAAGAAGGGGGGGGTTGCTATGAGGGGTATCTGCTCTCCCAGCCCCACCAAGACTCCCTTCTTCCCTGGGTGGCCCTGGAGAGGTATAGCTCTTTAATGCCTCCTCCTAGAAGGCCTTTCTGCAATGATCTCTTCTAACTTCCCTCCTCATCCCTCGCCTCTTTTCCACCTTACTCTTCCATCATCCCCAGATGTTATTGGATTTCCTGAGAGGAAAGGACCAGTCTCGTTTGCTGTTTCTGACAGACAAAAAAAAACCCCTTAATGCTTTTGAAAAATGCTTATTATACCCCAAGCTTCAGCTGCGCCTCCAGTCTCTTCCACCGTGGCTCTGGCTCCAGCCCAAGCTACGTGCTGGAAATCGAGTGGTTTTTCAGCAGCGTTGGGAAGACACTGGTTTCTTGACTCCTGGTTCACTTGGAGGAAATAAAAAAAACCCACACAAAACCCCCCAAAAAACCTCTTCTGCAGTTTCCCAGCCCTGGCCCAGAAATGAATTAAGGAATCAGGCTCTCTCTTAGCACAACCACGTCTCGGAGCGGTGCGAAGCATCGCATAGAAAACGCCTGTCACGTCCTCCCTTCTCGCAGCGTGGCTGTGAAGGTGGATGTGGAATAGAATTATAATGCAGGAAAATAAATCTTTCCTGAGCCCTTTTACTAGGTCACCCATAAGGCACAGGAGTTTTTACACGCCAGAATATTCTAAGGCGCTTTTGCCCTTGCTTTAATGTTGTCTTTCAATGGGAAAGCTCGAAGGGGTTTCGTGAACTGGGACGTGGTTTGGAGGTGTTAGGCATATGAATTCTTCTCTTCTTTTTAGTAATGGTAGTAAAACAGCTGGAAAATACCTGGAAATTAAGGCCTGAATACCTCCTGTGTATCAAAAAACAGCATCACATGCCCTGTAACAAAAAACCAACCCTCTTTTGGGGGCTGTATTCAGAGCACACCTTTCCCAAAGCACTTACTTGCCGCACGGTGTGTTTTGTGCCTGGAAGCATTAAAGGTCTGATGCTTATTCTGGCACAAAAATCCCTTTTTGTTTTGATTTGGTTTAAAACTATAAAGAGAACGCTGCTCATCGCAAGTTTACTCTTGTGTCAAGAAGGAATAAACTTGTATTTTTGATTATTTACTTTTTATTTTTAGCAGCAATTCATTTAAACCATCCCTGCCTCTCTTGGCTCTCTCACAGGCAGTTTCAAACCACCTTCCAGTTTTCCTGTTTAACAACCAAAAAGGTAAAAACCTTGGCTCCCTTTTCTCGGGGGCTTTACCTTGGTGTTGTTGCTGCAGGAGCTGACTCAGCACCTTGTGCCCACGTCCGTCCCTGCAGCCGACCAGGTCCCACCAGAGACGTGGATTCTGCTGCTTAAAAAGCCAAAGTGAAACCTAAATCCTTTCTGAGCAAAACCTGCTCCATTCTGTGCTTTAGCTGTAACTGGTGCTGGAGCAGAATGCTGTAAAGAAATCATTGACTGGAAAAGCTTCCCAGGAAAACACCCCTCTGTTGCTAAATCTGTGCCTGAGGCCAGTTGCAGGGATGTTTTAATTGTCGTTTGCACAGCAGAACCTATTTAAGCCAAACAATTCGATGCTGGATTGATCTCTCAGCTACAGCTTGGAAGCAGCTAACATCTGATGCCCCCAAATATTAATATTCTGTGTGCTGCTCCCCTCAGCCTGCGAACCAAAATAGTCCCTGCCCTCGCAGAGCTGGAAATGGCTGCGGCAACGCTGAGCCCAGCCAGGCGGGAGCAGGAGGGTATTCTCAACCCTCCTGCACTCGCTGGGATGACCTGGCAAAGGTGTCCTCTCCTTCAAGAAATAAGTCTCTCTTGGCTGTAGGAGAACACTAGGTCACCCTGCAGGAGAAGAGGTTACGTTGTCCTAAAAAGCTTTACACTCTTTATTCCTTTCTTTGTTAGAAAGGTTATGGGAGAAGCGGGGCGCTGGCTGTACCCTCCCTCCATGGGCTTGCTGTGACAGATGCCATGTGGGACTCCTACCTGAAGCTGTTGAATCCTATTTTTTCTCTTCATAATGGGGTAATTTGCAATCACTTTTGACAGCTGGCAGTGCTGGGGCTTGGGACCTTCTTGTTGTCACCCTGAGTCTGTCTCTGGTGCTCTGCTGCTGGGTGCCATCTCTGCGTATCATCCTCAAGTAAGCAAAAAGCCACTGGGCTTCACCTTGCTCCTGCCTAAGAGAGAGCTTTCCTAGCCCACCAGGGAGGAGGTGACACCTTTCAGTACATCACAAGAGGAAATTCACTTCTTGAACTGTCATCTGCTAGAACAAACGTCCCATTCCTTTCTGAGGCTGCAGACAGTGGTTTGAAAGGACACTGCAGGTGCATATTGAAGTATCTTGAAGATGTAATGCACTGTGCTCAACCCAAAACCTCATTCATTTTCTGCTTGGAGACCTTCAGCTTGAAAACTTACTTTCCTCCAAGTACATTTGCCCCACCTAGGCCTAAGTACTGTGTGATCACTTAACAAGTATGGAATGTTCTTTCCTTTCCAGCTTCCTTCAGTTCCTGTCCCTGGCAGCTTCTTTTTGCACAAGACCAGAGAGTTGTTACAATCTGGAGTCTTCATTCAGTTCATGGGTTTTGTATTTTCATATTTGAAGTGTAAAGATACATTTTAGATGTCACAGAATCACAGAATGCTGTAGGGTTGGAAGGCACCTCTGGAGATCATCTAGTCCAAACCCCCCTGCCAAAGCAGGGTCACCCAGAGCAGGTCCCACAGGAACGTGTCCAGGTGGGATTTGAATGTCTCCAGTGACAGAGACTCCCCCATCTCTCTGGGCAGCCTGTTCAAGGGCTCTGCCAACCTCCAAGTGAAGATGTTCTTCCTCATGTTTAGGTGGAACTTCTTATGTTCAAGTTTGTGCCCATTCCCTCTTGTCCCATCCCTGGGCACCACCAGAAAAGCCTGGCCCCTTCTCCTGACACCCACCCTTGAAGTATTTATAGTTTTCTTGAAATTAAGTCATTATTCTTAAAGGTAATTAAAATCTCTAGAGCCTTTCTCTTATGTATCATTGTTAGGGTTAGCATCATCTTGCAATCAGAAGGTATTTGGTGTCATGCATTGCTCCTGCTATGTGTGTATTGAATATTGTTAGCGAAGCCCTTGACAGGCTGCAATCAAGTAGGTACTTCTTCCTCATGGGATGATACAGACGTGTTTTTCCGAGGTAATAAGCTCCTTTTTGGTGCCCTGCTGGGAAAAAAAAACATTCACTCACAAATAAAACAAAAAGAGAATGTGCTTAAGGTATTAAAATATTCTAAAATGGCATAACTTCCTTAGGGGTTCTACCTGGGGTCCTGGAGTTAGTTTTAATTTGTGATGGCTGAAATCTCTGCTGAGGGACTGGGCTCTGCATCCTCTGCAGCAGCGTGGAGGGGCTGTTCTGCCAGGCTGGGGCAAATCCTGCCTTCCAGAACGCAGCTCAGAGTTACTCCTTGTGTAAAGCAGGAAGCGTGTGTTTCTTCACGTGGCAAATGGGCAGAACTTGTGCAAAGCTGTGTTGGGAATCCTGTTTGAATTGACTTGGGGAGTTTTTGGGTGAATACACACCTGCTAAGGAATGCTGTAGCTTAAATATTCCTGCAGCTAAAATTTTCCTGTTGTGCACCAGCTTATTTTAATTCTGCCTCTAACGAGGTTATCCACCAGCCACGTTACTGCCCAAAGAGAACGTCACAGGAGGAAGGTATGGGATCCTTCCTGCATTTGAAAAGCCCTTGCCTTTGAAATACAGTAATTCCTTTGGCACTTAAACTCGCTGAACCTTTTCCTCAAAAGTTGTGAGGTCATTTTTTGGGGGAAGAGCAGGTTCAGCGGGTGTTATTCTGTGGCACAAGATGTTCTGCTTGTTCTTGTTTGCCACAGCTGTGAAACTGGCTGAAAAGCTGTCACAAACCCTTACTCCCTCCCCAGACCTATCTGTAGGGGTTTACTGGTGGCAAATGGAATTCTTAAATAGACCCTTAGAACAAATTCCAGTGCTTGGGGGGGGTCTTTTCCTGGAGCACCCAGATCAGACTTTGACTGGGTTAACAGCTCAGTGTCCTGCCATCACACAGCAGGCCTGTGAAAGCGAATGGGCTTTAAAGGTGGTCACAACAGCACCAAAGCCATCTGCTTAAGCCAAGGTTGAGCTGGGGCAGCCCATTGATCCACCCTAATCTCTCGTGAGGTATTTAGGCTGCAATGGGCTGCTCTGCCAAATGGCAGTGATGGTATTTGTAGATAAAGTCATTCAGAAGACCCTCTGTTATTCAGGGCTGTGTTTTCCTTGCGGTTGCCCGGCTTCCTCTGCAGCCCTCCTTGGATTATGTATGTATTTGTGGACAGGCTGAACGAAATGATCTTTGTTGGAGGGATATTTGACTTTTGCCACACGAGAGATCCCCAGCGGTACCTGGGAGTGGTGTCACTGGAAGGTCTAAGGAGTGTTAAGTGTAACGAGTCACAGCGTGTTTGTGGGCCAAATCTAAAACCCTTCTTCGAGGAAGAACACCTCGATTCAGCTTTGGGAAATTCCTGTTCAGGCAGTATCAGTGCTGAGCCCTGCGATGGGAAAGTTGTAACTAGGCTCCTCTGGCAGCTTATTGCAAAGGTGAAGGTACCACAGGGCCCTGGGGACTTGGGGACCACCTGGGTGTTTCCCAGCTTCATCCACCAGGGAGCAGCTGGGCCGTCTTCATTTTGTAAGTTTGTGGTAGGTAAGTTTGACGTTCAGATTTCTTCCTTGTCTCTCAATCTACCCGGCACACCAAGCCTGGAGGATGTTCTTGCAGACCTTCAGTTGAGGTGCTGTTTGGAGAGACATGGGAATTGCAATTTTTCTTCCATAAGATGGGCTCGGTGTGGGAAAGACAGCAGCTTCCAGGGAAATTGCCGCTTATTTCCTGACTTCTCAGAGCTTCAATGAGCAGCTTGTAAAGAGAAGGGGTTTAGTTTTGTTTCTGTTCTTTTTTTTTTCCCCACAGCTACTCCTGACATCACTGGCCACAAGCGGAGTGAAAATAAAAACGAGGGGCAGGAGGCGCTCATGTACTGCAAGTCTGTGGGCTTCCCCCACCCCGAGTGGGTCTGGCGCAAGAAGGTCAACGGAGTTTTTGAGGTGAGAAAGGCACCCGTTAACCCGCCAAAACCCCCGGTATGAGAGGAATCAAGCACCTCGGGTTTAGGGGGATTATTATTTGAGGGTGCATTAGAACCTCTCGAAGCGCAGTTCGGGGTCTCTGCTGCAAATGGCAAGATGTGAATGATGTGAATGCAATTGAAAAATACATTGGGTTCTAAGTTTCTCAACCCCTTTCCCAGTTTGACTGCTTGAGCTCACAAGAGTTAATAAGAGGCTGCAGCAGGGATGCCTATTAGCATTCAAGGGAGCGTATTTTTTCCATATGGCAACCAACCTATTGAACAAACCACTTTGGTCAGCGACTGGAATGGCAGAAGAGAAGCTGGAGGTTGCTAAATCCTCAGTTCCCACCTGTTTTTACGTTGTATGAGCTGCCAGAGAGGTAGCAATTTGATGGAGAGATGGAGACAAATTGTTAAGCAAATAACAGTGGGGATTCATTGTTCACTCGTAAGTGTGAAGTTAAAATTTCTATGGGGCAGTGTCTTACCGAGCGCTGGGAGTCACAAGAGCTGGTGGTGCTGTGCAGATCTCCCTTCAGCCTCTTTTTTCTGGTGAAGTTATTTGATAAACTTGCCCAGGGTTAACTTTCAGGGAAGACTGAACATCCCAACGTCGTGAAAGTTTTGCCCCTTTTTTTAGTTCTTTAAACAGAAGCAACTCTGGAAGTCTGCTTTCTTTTTTAAAGTGTAGAAAGAACATAGAGCCTGGAATTCCAGCTTTAAATATCCCTGAAGTCAGTGGCTGCCTGGGCCACGAAGCTGTGAGCAGCTTGTGTTTCTTCTAAAAGCGTAGCCAAGACAAAATGCTGTTAGGGTGGTTATACCTGACATATTTAATGTAGTGTAGAATAATTCTTAACTAGTACTACTTCATTGTGGCTTTTTTTCCCCTTCTGTATTGAAATTTTGTCCCCTGGTAGGGAGTGTATCCTCTCTCCTGTTACTTGTCTCATCTGCTCCAGCTTCTTGCTGTGAGCGGGGTGTAAGAGTTCTTCCTGCAGGAAAAGGCTGAGAACACCTTGCTCACACCGTCACCACCGCGGGTGTTTCGTGGCTGGTTCTGTTGAAGTAAGGTGAAAGTAGAGGTTGCTGGTTAAGGCAGCATTGGTGATGGTTGTTTTGAAACCCCTAAGTGCTCAAAGTCTCACTTAGAGGTGGACACGGAATAAACACTCTGGTGGGCTCTTCTTTGGTGTTAACAACCCAGCTGCTCTGCCAGAGTCCCTCCAATCCCTTCCTGTTTCCACAACACAGAACTTACTAAAGCTCCTGCTCTTCCACCTTTCTCCTTCTATCAGGACATCAACAACTCCTCCGGAAGGTTCTTCATTTCAAATAAAGACAACTACACTGAGCTCAGCATCACGAACCTCCAGATAAACGAGGATCCTGGCGAGTACCAGTGCAACGCAACCAACCAGGTCGGCTCCGTCTCGGTCACAACCATCCTGCGTGTCCGCAGCCACTTGGCTCCCCTCTGGCCCTTTTTGGGGATCCTGGCAGAAATAGTTATCCTCGTTGTCATCATAGTTGTTTATGAGAAAAGGAAGCGGCCGGATGAAGTCCCAGACGGTAAGTGTGCTCAAAGCCGCTTGTGAGGAGAGAGAGAGTGAGGAGGGGAGGGTGGGGGGGGAAATAACCAGGCAAAGGGGACTTGTGGAAGAGGAACAGGGTGAGGTTTTGCTCTCAGGAAGGATCAGCAGCGCTGAGCTCTCTGCTTTCTCATCTGCTCACGCTCCAAACGTTAAACCCAGCAGAGGGTCCAAGTGCTGGGCAAAATCCCAACGTTTGGATTTCCCCGTCTCGGACTGTGGGGCGGGAGGGCAGTTGCCGGGCTCTCTCTATAGCTCTTTTGTGAATTGGGCTGGGAGGAGTGGAGTGTTGCTGTCTCTCTCCTGCTGCAGTAAACCCACAGCCAGCCCTGAGGAGCCACAGGGTGGGGAACTGAGGACACTCGGAGCCCCGATGGCCCTCCCTCTACCATGTGGCACCTGGAACGGACACCGGGCAGGTTCTGTAAGGACACCTTACACTTAAAGGGACTGGGATCACAGAGACGCTTCAGAAATACATGTTTTCAGTGTTAAAAGGCTCTTACTTTGGTCTGTAACTGAATTTGTATCTTAGGAATGCTCTGGAAACTATATCTAACTGCTATAGCCACGTGAGTTACATTCTCTAAATATTAGGTATTTATTATCAGGTGTGAGAGTGCTAACTAGTTACACTGTGTTTGGTACACAAAATAGCCAGTAACTGTTTCATCTTTGGGCTTCTTCTGCATAGCTTCCTCTTTGAAACATGGGGAAAGGGGCAGTTTGAGGCCAAAACCAGTATTTGGGAAGAACCCCAAGGAGAAACAGGCTTTAGGGTGCCACCCAGCTGCTCGCCAGGGTGGCTATCAAGGACACCCAGCCGGGAAATCCTTGTGAGAAGCAGCTGGTGTGCTGTGGTGCTGTAGGAATCTGACACCTCCAAGCGATGGAGCAGGTGCTGGAGAGGGATGTGGAGCCGTGATGGGAAGCACCCAATCCTTTGTGTCTTCCCAGCCTGGATGAGTTCTTGAGCCCGGGAGAGACTGTCCCCAAGGCAGCTGCGTTGCCCGTGCAGCGAGGGCCGGTTGTTGAGCCGTACAAGGGGGTCAGGAAAAGAAGCAGCACGGCTGGTTTGCCTGTTGGGATGAAAACAGAGTGCTGACCTGCCTGGGACGTTTGGGGAAAAGACAACTTCGTGGTTCCTTCCTTATTTGCCACTTCAGAAAACAAAAGAAATAAATAAATCTTCAGAAATAGATAATAAATACCCGCATTTTGAGAATGGCTGAGGCTTGGATCACTTCCGTAGCAGATGGAAACTGTCTTAATTAGTGCATACCTAGAGGAAACTAGCTTTGGATGTTAACCACTTAATTAGCACTTACTAACTGCTTACAGAGCATGCGTTGGGACTGGTCTAGGTGTGTATCCAACGACACTGAAACCGGGTAGTGCATGTTCCTCTGAGTAACTAACAGCTTCACAGGTGCTGAGGGGTCGATACTGCCGGCAGTTTGTCCTCAAAGCGGCTCTCAACCAGCCCAGAAAACTTTGAAAAAGACAATTTGAACAGTCTTTTTTTGTGTTTCTGCCATATTGCTCTGCCACCTTGCCCTAACTTTTGATGTTTGGATGGCTGGAGAGAATCTCACCTCTCTGTTGATGGCTCTTCGTAGCTCCCTGTGATTTCAGGCTTTGTGACATTTCACAAGGACCAAAACAAGATCATCAGATTGTAATTTGAAATGTAAATATTCATTGCAACCAGCCTCAAATGGACTTAATCCAATAGAGATTGTCTCTGACTTGGCCGGATCGCAGTAAAACCACCGTGTCCCTGTGATCAAGCCCACGTTGGAGGTGAAGAGATCAGGAGCTGTTTTGTCTCAGAGACTGAAGTTTTCCAGGCTGGTCTTGACTGCTTGTCAGATGCCTGAGGGATCCAGGCTCATCATCTCTGCTGGAGGTGTCCAAGATGATGAGCCAAGTAGCTGAGGTTATTAAATTTGCTTGCTTGATCTGCTGTATTTTAAAGAGCTTGAGGCCTGGAGGGTGGTGCTCCTCCACGGTGGACAAATGTCTTCTCTGTCCGCTTTCTTGGAGGACAAAACCCCATATCACAGTCAGTATCTTACTAAGTTTGCCTGGATGGAGAGACACAACCGCCATAATGTCTTCTCAACCAACAGCTGACTTGAGTCCTACCTTCCCTTGGATACTCTTGCATTTTGTGTCATGGCATTTGGAGCTTTCTGTGATATCGTGGTGGGAAACACCCCGTGAGCAGGCGCGTTTTACAAGTGCATACGTGAGAAATCCTTGACAGTTCAGTGATTTCCACACTTGGATGTTTTACTCGGGTTATTCTTCATTTTATTCTTTTAAAATACATTGTTAGGAAATGCCAAAGTTAATATTTTAGTGCAATGGTGTGTTTATCACTTGGAATTTTTAAACTCTCTTGCTTCCCAAAATCCTATAAATCCGGCTCCGTGAGCTGTGTGTGAGGGGGGGTAACATCATGCCTGGGCCAGCACCTCCTGCGGATACTGATCGAAACATCACCTCACACAATGTCAATATTACTTGGCAACAGCTGTGATCAATCCCAACTGTCCACTGGCTTTGCAAATTCTTAGATGGAGCTCTTGGAGAAGAAACTGGTAGCCTGAACCCAGGACACCTCAGCAGAGGAACCTGGCCCTTCCTGCTGGGAGGGGAATTTTGTCCTTGGACCGTTCCAAGTCTTTCCTCAGACACTGGGATTCCTTCCCCTTCCCTGCCATCACCCAACTCGAATAACTCTGGACATTCCTTAGTCATCCAATTTATCATAAAATCATGGAATGGATTGGGTTGGAAGAGACTTTAAAGCTTATCCAGTTCCACCTTCCAACAGACCAGGTTGCTCAAAGCTCCATCCAACCTGCTCCTGAACACTTACAATCACAGGAGCGAGGGTTTCTGGGTGGGCCTAACGTAAAGATGACTTATTTGAGAGACTTCAAGGATTTCCCACAAAGTTTTGGAGAAAAACAGTGATGCTAAAGGTGGTAACATCCCCTGAATCCAGAGAAACCAAAACCTTGCTGTTAAATGGCCCCCTTTAGGGTGGGCACAGCCTGGCTGATAACAGCGTCGGTGAAATACAGTTGAGCTGCCTTTGTCTCAGGTCTTGGTGGGAGTTGCTGGTGCTCATGCTGGGCTCTCCCCTTGTGTAGCACCCAGGTGACATTGTCCCTAGGGCTGGCTGGGTTACACAGCAGTTACCAGCTGCCCCTGGCGTGCGTTCATCCCTTCTGACAAACCCAGCCCCATCTGAGAGCTAGAGCAGGATTGCTCCAGAATCCACTAATTACGGCCACGCTTAATTGGAGTCCTTTCCCCTCTCTCAGCTGCCCTTCACTGAGGTCCCACCTTCCAGAAACTCTTCCTCTTGCTGCTATTTTTTTCTTTTTTGAGAACTATTCAGCATTTCCACGCCTCCAAAGAACCCTCCAATTTAATGGAGCATAAGGGAGTGAGATGGCAAGTCCTGAGGGTCCCCCCAGCTCCACCCTGGCTGGCAAAGAACTGTTTTTAGAGGAATGTGACAGTTTTCAGGCAAACCTCAGAAGCCATATAACCCTTAGACAAACCAAGGACAGTCATGTCAGTGTCTGCATATGCACAAGAGTTGGTATTTTGTAAGAACCTCCCAGAAAAATGAGTGGTCTCAGAGCTGCCTCAGCCTAAATAAAAATAAGCCAGACTCAGGGACTGTGCCTTTTTGGGGAGTTTAAACAAAGAAAGGCCAAAAAAAAGGGGGCTTTTGATAAGTGATGCTGAACAGAAGCAGCCCAGTCGCTAGTGGGGGAATGGGAGTGTTGGGAGAGAAACGTTTTCTCTCCCTTGGAAGGTGTCTGGGACGCTTTCCAGGGCGCTTGGGAGCTCTACCTGGCCGACCAAAATAAAGCCAGCTGAACTCATTCCCTTTTTCATCTCCGTGTTCCACAGGCTAAAAATGACCCGTCTGAGTGTGCCAACTGCCTGGGCTCTTGGCAGCTGGGAAGGGTGAGAGAGAACCTGCTTAAACTGGGCACAGTCCTCCTCAATTTACCGTTCAGCCGCACAGTGAGCCCTTTCGCGTTTGGGAGTTTCAGGGGGGACACAGGGCTGTGTGGGACAGGACACTTTCCCACCAGAAGGTGTTACCTCCTCCTGGAAGGTCCTCCAGGATGCATCTTTAACTTTGGCATTTCCTGACCGTGGGGGGTGGTGGGTTGTTGTTGTTTTTTGCATGGACCTCGCTTCTTGTCTTTAGTTCATTTGCTTTTTATGCCACGGAACAGGGCTGCTCGGTAGCTCCTTTACCAGTTTTTCCACCTTTACATAATTCTGATCTGTTCTTTTTCTTTTTTCCCCCCCTCCTGCTGCTGTACAGCACAAACAAGTATCTGTGCACTTTGGGAAATCTGTATTTCCACCAGAAACGGTCCAAGGGTGGCCTTTAGCGGGGGCCCGGTGCAGGTTCTTGCCGTCGTGCCTATGGATTAGGAGCATCCTAATCCTCCTGGGAAGGCGAGAACCCCCAGGAACGTGTCCCCCGGCATCCCAGTGCTGTGCTGGAAGGAGGAAGGGGAGGGCAGATTGCGCTTGGAGTGCCGCGTTCTTTCCAAACGCAGAGCTTTGATTTGCTGTGGTAAAGGAACGTACGGATCGCATTCCTTCTCCAGAGAGCGGCCGGGTTTTGGAAAAGCTTTGGAAAATCCCGAGCGGGTGAACGAGGTGCAGCTCCCAGTGGCTTCGTGCTGATGAAAGGCTGCATGAACGTGGCATGGGAAGGGCAGAGGCGCTGGCCCGTCACCGCATGTACCGTGGGGAAGGGGTTTGGCACCTTCTGCTCCCTGCGACTGCTTGGGCTTTCCCCTGGCAGTAAAAAGGAAGCAAACCAGCTTGTTGTTCCTCTGTGGTGTAGCTTTAAGCTACGATAGACGTTGCCATCAGCCATTGGGACCTGAACGTAGCGCATCAGAGTCCTCAAGAAAGTACTTTTTCTGTGGTTGTTGGATCAAATAAGCTAAAATTAGCCAAGATGCTGTTTTAAAGGGTGTGTTCTGGGGTAAGTAGAAAGTAAAAACTTCTTGGCTACATTCCCCTGTAGGAATGTAAACAGTTTTTACTTTAAAATCCATATTCTACGCAGTCTTTAGTTCAAAGCCATGAGGGGCCTGGGTTATAACATGTCCTTCTTCATTCTACCTTTCTCATTGCTCAGCTTAATACAAAGAGTTTCCATAAACGTTTCTTCGGCTCTGGCTCTGCAGAAGCTCCATCCATATCCCCACGTTCTTTCTAATCCTCATATTTTACTCTTTTTCTTGACTTTCCCTGTTCCTGCTGTTACTGTAAGTAATTTATAAAGAACAAAATGTTTTCAACTGCGACTGTTTACCTTGTTACAAGTTAATTTCTGGGTGGTTTGGTTGTGTGGGGTTTTTTTCCCCCCTCTATTACTCGCACCTTTCTCTCCCCTGGAAGGGAGAAAGCTGTCAGGCAGGCACAGGGTGAGTCTGCAGCTACACCCGAGAGCCGGTGGTGATCCAGCAGCTGAGCTCCTCTGGGCCTCTAGATCCCCATTTCTCAGATGTCACTGCAGATTTCCTCCAGGTTAACAGCAAGAGAGAGTCTCTGTTACCAATTAGTTTGATTTTTTTTTTTTTCTTGGTTTGCTTTTCTGGACCAAGACAAGCATCTCCATTCTTTTTTACTTTATTTTAAATTTTATTTTATGTTCTCCCTCCAAACTCTTCCCGTTGATGGATCCGGAGAGAAGAGCGTTGCCCTCAACCCCAACTTCCAAACGCGTTAAATTCTTCTAAATGTCCTTCTCCAGAGTTTTCCAGCCGCTCTCAAACTTGCTCTTCCTGGAAAGCAAACTCCCCGGGGCAGTTGTCAATGGCACAGATTCCCCAGCGCTCCCTGGAAGGGCTCTGAGGTAGAGTTGTGTTACAACACAAGGCCCCCGAGGCCCTGGCTCTTCCTTTTGCGCCTTCGAACTGAGACTGAAGAGGAGTTTCAGTTCAATGATGTTCCTCTTGCCCCATTTTGCCAGGTGCCAGCGCAAGAACCGTTCTGAAGTAGCCTCTTTGCAAGGATTAAAGCAGGAGCACAAACGTAGAGTCCCTTCGGATGCAGAAATTTGAATTTTAGTGCTGGAAGTGCCCTTTTAGTGTTTAATTTTTAACTCCCACCAGTCGTAAGAGGCTACACAAGAGTAATTCGATATTAAATACTGCAGCTTGTAAAAGGAGGTAAAAAGCTGAAGAACTGGGCTAAATGCCTGCTAAATTATGGCTGTAAGTAAAGGGTGAGGGTTGGGGGGAGAGGACAGGACAAAACACAGCCCCCTTCTCCGAGGGCCAAAGCAGGACTCACATTCCCAGACAGTTAATCCAAGCGGAGGAGCTGAAGCAGGTCTATTTGTCATCATCCTACCGTTGTAATTCCCAGGTGGTTTGGCCTGGAGGGGTTGCTTACACGCGTCACACGATGCGTTAAGAGACGGCAGCGATTCCAGCGTTCAGGAATGTGCTGTTTTGGGGCAAGTCTTAAAGCAGCTCAATCACTGGATCCGCAGGAAAGGCTTGGCTGGTTGGGGGTTCTGAAAATCTCCTCCTCCGTCATAAACGAGGGGCTTTGGGGGGAGGCTGCAGATCCCCTCCCACCTCGGGAGGAAATTCCTGGGAAAGGAGGGGATGAGAGTGGTGGATGATTAAAACTCCAGCCTCACCTGGCAGCGCTTGGGGAGCGGAAGGGAAGGACACGGCGTGTTGGGAGGATGTTCTCTGCGGCTGTCGCTTTTCCCTGCTGTCCAGAGACAACCCGGTCCTAGCGCAGGTCTTCTGGCATAAAGCTTTGGGGTTATATTGATATTTGTCGGTTACTATGACTTCTTTTTTTTGTTTGTTTTTTTTCCCCCCCCTTCAATTGCATCATACCCTTAAAAAAATGGTGGTAAGTGAGAGATGTGCATGCTTTGGAGTTTGTTTAATCTCCGCTTCAGTCTATACAACGCACAAGTCATGATGTTAACACTTTTTTTCTTAAAACCTCCTTCATTCACGTTCACGACTAATTTGGATTTGAGTTTGCTGTTTTTAATCTTTAATTTTGTACTTATTTTTCTGTCGTTCTGTTGCCCCCTGATTTCGCTGAGGTTCCGGTCTGTGTCTGTACTTGTGCTGGGGCTGCTTTTCCAGCCGTTAATGACTGACCAGGGTAGCGACGCCCCGAGACGTTTTCCTCTGTCTTTATTTTATCTCCCTTTAGGTTATCGGTGGGACAGGGACAAGCAGTGGTGATCCACTGTATAACCTTAAATATTCCAAGAGGCATTTTTGTTGGAGCTGTTAGGAAAACATTCCTTTGGAAATGTGAAGCTCTTACTTTTTCTTATTTATTTTTTTTTTTAATTGTTTTTAACACACAAAACTACTTACCTGAAATAGGCATCTAAATATTTTAATAGAGAAAGACAAATGGCTGTTTTATAGCGAGAGCTTGTATCCCAAGGGGGCACTTTGCTATTTCTGAAGTCCAGCCAAACAAACTCTCAAAGATGTCAATGGTGCTCGTCAGAAAGCCGGGATGGCCCCGTCTCAGCGCGGCCCCGGTGACAGGACGGAGGTGGGGGGGGAGGCTTGGGGCTGGCCCCGTCCCCCCCCTCCCCTTCCCCGGCGCAGCAGGCGCAGCGCAGCCTGCTCCAACCATCTTTTGGTGAAGCAAAAGATGTTTGCGGAGGGGAGTTCTAGACCCTCCTGTGCTTTGTGTCTCAGCACCTGATGTGTCTCTGTATATCTCCACCGTATCTACGACAGCACATTGATGTCTTGGTTGTCCTTTACTAGTCCTAGTTCTCTCTGTACCTTGTCCGATAGTGTACTGTTGCTGGGAATGGACTTCTGTGGACACTGGTGTGTCGCTAGTGTGTTATTTTTTGGCTGTTAAAAGCTCTTGGTTTGTGGTTAGTTCTTTCTTTTTTTGACCTATTATTTTTTCTGTTGTTCGGGTCACTGTCTGTGCTAGCGGTGGCTTTGCCTCTCCGTTTGCCTGGAAGGTCCAGGTGGAGTAATGTCCCCGTTGCCCGACATTACTCCCGGCGTGTGCTCATGCGGATGCCTACACCGTTGAGACTGTAATTTCCATAACTGCTTCATGTGCACTGAGCACCCTTGTGGAATCCTGCTGAGAGTTTTTTAAAGGCTTCAGTGAAAAAAACCAAAAACCAAAACCAAACCAAAAAACCGCCTCCAGCGTGAGGTGGGGACGGCAACTGTCAAGTGCCAAAACCAGCAGGT
>VXBJ01000364.1:93657-285363 GCA_013400055.1 Nycticryphes semicollaris
GGACTGGATGAGCTTTCAAGGTCCATTCCAATCCCTGAGATTCCGTTTTGGAAGGTAAGTCTTTCTTTCACACTGGTAATTTAGCTTCCCTTGTCTTGTCATAAAGCAGAGATTGGTCACGAAAACCACAGTTGCTAAAGGGGCCTTGTTCGATCCCTCTCGCTGGCTTGTACGAGGACAGAAACAAACCCCTTGGGGCGAGCAGTGGGGTGAGTAACAGCTCTCGCTGCAGAGAAGGGGGTACAGGGTGTCTGAAGACAGCGGTGTTGAACGGGCTTTTGGGTTTAAGAGATGACAGACCTGCACAGGGGAGCGCGGGAACTGTCCCTTACGCCACTGATGTGAAGAAACATCGATTTCATCGTTCTGTCACTACGGTGGGACAGACCCACCGGGGAACCCCCTTAGAAGCAACTGCACAAAAACAAGGGGCTGGAAAGAGGCCAGTTTTTAACCTCAATCGTCTGGTTCTATTGGGTCCCAAATTCACAGGAAAGCTGCAACAAACTGCCAGTTATTTTTAAAGACAGCTTTATCCCAGACTTCCCAGTTAAAACTGTGGGTTGAAGGACTTGAGCTGTGATGGCAGAAGTCATTTCTGTGCAGCGCTGAAGCCATTTGTTTATTTGGAGGAGACCTCTGGGTATGTGTTTGCTGAGGGAGTGCGGGTTCTTCTTAGGCAAATGGTGTAATTGCACCATGAAATACCTGGTTTTGCTACTTCCCAGCTCAATGCACAAGATCCTGCGTTGCTGTTGGTATAGATGACTCGGAGAAGACATCTACCAGGTGTTTACAGCGCATGAGAAAGCTTCGGTTTTCTCTCTGTGCCCGGGAGAGAGTCGGTTACAGGAGCTAAATATTTGATTTAATTTTGTTTTTCACCTGTGCCAGCTGCGTTACAGATCTTCTTTCTTCAAGGCTTGTGCAGGAATCTGGTGGAGGCTCATCTGGCTAGAAAACACCAAATGCAAATAAGGGCTTGTTACCAAGCAGAGTGTGGGCATGTGCCAGAAGGGAGGTAGTTCCATTTTTAGAGAGAAAGGGAAGAGAATGTGCTCAATCACCTTAGGCAATAGAAAGGCATCTTTTTATGGAACCTGAACACACACCTGCTCAAGCCTTTACAAGTGAAAGACATGAAATAATGGGCCTGTAGTTAAACTGTCATGTCTAAACTAAGGTAACTTTTAAACTATTTACTAGCAGTAACTTTAAAAAGTGTGAATGCTCAGCAGGAGCAGGCTTTTTTTCCTTCCCGTGGCTCCCAGCACTGAAAAGCTGTCAATTCTATTTTCTGAGCAAAGTTTTAAGTCTTAATTTCTGGAGCAAGAGCATTAGCAACACCAAGAGTCTGAGTGGTGGTGTTGGATAGCGTTCTTGCTGTTAAATAGCTCTCCTTTCAGTCCTTGCTTTAGCTTCCGGGGAATGAGCAAAGCCCAAAGTGGAGGTAACCTGCTTAAAGGGACACACAATCCATCTTGAGTGACAGCTCTTGAAGGTCTGGGGCTGCCCATTAAGGAAATGGTGTGAGTCGAATTAGAATCATAGAATTGCCCAGGTTGGAAGGGACCTTTAAGATCATCAAGTCCAACCATCAACCTAACCCTGATAAAAGCCATCACCAACCCATGTCTCCAAGCAATGTGTCAACCCGGCTTTTAAGCACCTCAAGGGATGGGGCCTCAACCACTCCCCTGGGCAGCCCATTCCAAGGGTTCAGAACCCTTTCTATGTAAAAAATATCCAATCTGACCCTCCCCTAGTGCAGCTTGAGGCTGTTTCCTCTTGTCCCATGGCCTGTGACTTGGGAGAAGAGACTGAGCTCCCAACTACACCTTCCTTTCAGGCAGTTGTAGAGCGAGGTCTCCCTTCAGCCTCCTCCAGGCTGAACACCCCCAGCTCCCTCAGCCTCTCCTCACAAGGTTTACTCTCCAGACCCCCCACCAGCTTCGTTGTCCTTCTCTGGACCCGCTCCAGCACCTCAATGTCTTTTTTTAGTGGTGAGAGGCCCAAAACTGGACACAGCCCTTGAGGTGGGGCCTCACCAGTGCCCAGGACAGGGGGATGATCACCTCCCAAGTCCTGCTCCCCACGCTGTCCCTGACACAGGCTGGGATGCTGGTGGCCTTCTGGCTACCTGGGCACGCTGCTGGCTTGTGTTCAACTGGCTGTTGACCAACACCCCCAGGTCCTTTTCTGCCAGGCAGCTCCAGCCGCTCTGCCCCAGGGGTTGGTGTGACCCAAGTGCAGGACCCAGCACTTGGGCTGGTTGAACCTCATCCCATTGGCCTTGGCCCATCGATCCTGCCTGTCCAGATCCCTCTGCAAAGCCTTTCTACCCTCCAGCAAGTTGACAGGGGTTGACTGAGTCACTGAGGGTGCATTCGATCCCCTTGTCCAGATCATTGATAAAGATGTTAAAGAGAACCGTCCCCAATACTGAGCCCTGGGGGACACCACTCATGACCGGCTGCCAACTGGATTTAACTCCATTCACCACCACTCTCTGGGCCCAGCCTCCAGCCAGTTTTTAACCCAGCAGAGAGTCCTCCCATCCAAGCCATGGGCAGCCAGTTTTTCCAGGAGGATACTGTGGGAGACTCTATCAAAGGCCTTACTGAAGTCCAGGTAAACTACAGCCTTTCCCCATCCCTTGAGGGTAACAGAACACTGGAAGGGGCTGCCCAGAGAGGTTGTGGAGTCTCCTTCTCTGGAGACATTCCAAACCCACCTGGACACGTTCCTGTGTGACCTGCTCTGGGTGTTCCTGCTCCGGCAGGGGATTGGACTGGATGAGCTTTCAAGGTCCCTTCCAATCCCTGAGATTCTGTGACCCAGCCAAGCAGGTCGTTTTGTCATAGAAGGAGATGAGGTTTGTTAAGCAGGACCTGTTTTTCCTGAACCTGTGCTGGCTGGGCCTGATCACCCGGGTTGTTCTTCACGCACCACATAATGGCACTCGGGATGATCTGTTCTATGACCCTTTCCAGGCACCGAGGTCAGACTGACAGGCCTGGAGTTCCCTGGATCATCCTTTGGACAAGAAGTTGTGGATGGGTGTCACATTTGCTAGACACCAGTCAGCTGGGACCTCCCCAGTTTGCCAGGACTGCTGGTAAACGATGGGAAGTGGCTCAGTGAGCACTTCTGCCAGTTCCCTCAGCACCCTCGGGTGGATCCATCCGGCCCCATAGACTTGTTTATATCCAGGTGTTGGAGCAGGTCCCTCATCACCTCCCTTCACTCTGCTCTGCTACCTCAGGGGTGAATTCGTGATATTTTTTCCCTCTCTGCAGTACAGTAGGACTTTCCTAATCCTGTCAAGAGAAATGATGGAGCTGAAAACTTTGTCATTCCTTTTTTAGGCCTCAGTCTTAGTCCCAGTATTTTTATTACATTTTTATTACCCTCACACTATCCTGGGCAAGTCAGCTGCAGGAGTGTTTTTAGAGCTGGTAAATGGCATCCTCTGGACAACCAACAGAGCATATATTTAGGAATTAATCACCCTAAGAAACACTGTCTGTCTCTGCCTTTTCCGTTTCCCTTAGGTCTTTGTCTTAAGAGAGGGGAAACGTTCTGTTCCTACCCTGAAATCACTTTTAAACGTGCCAGGTTGAGCTCAGATTGATACCACTGCATATTTACACTGATTAACACTGCAAAACAGGAGTAGGTAGTAAACACAAGAAGGAGAACACAATTTATGGTTACTTAAAAGACGCTTTTATCATTTTTCTTTCCCTGTGTAATTGATCTGAAAGTCTGCCAGGTGGCTCCCAGCAGCCTTAGCTGAAATCCACACTGATGGAACTGTAGACATGGGGGTTCTGGTAACTATTGAGCTCCTATTCTTGTTCATTAACCTCAGCAGAAAGCATCAAAGTCTTCTGGTTTTGAGTGCTGTTCTGTTAACTCTTTGAGGTGAGCTGAGGAAAGAGGGAGATGGTAGCTGGCATCAGCAGCTGCCTTCCTGAGTAATTCTGGCCCTGTTCACTAACCAGGTTTCCCTGCATGTAAACCGAATTTGCGGTTTCATAGTGACAAGAAACTTTCTTCAGAAGTAAAATTTGTCATCTGCAGTTGATTATTTTTCTATTTTTCTTACTAGATGTTGTTGTTTACTCACTATGTGTAGTAGTGACACGTTTTGTTCAGAGTCCCTCACCTGACTGTCACCGTTAGCTGGCTGAGGGAGACTGGGGTAGAGGTTCTGGCTTTGTTCATCCGTTACTTCAACCGGTACGTACTCGGCAAGTTTCTGAACGCAGCTGCAGCAGTGATCCAGCATCTGGGCTCTGGAGTCCCCACCAAACTGAACACGGAACATGCGGCACTCATTCTGCTCAGAAACCAAAGAGAAATTCAATGAACTGCGAATCCCCTCAAACGGTTTTCATTTCATTAAATCCCCGTTTGTTACAGTTAGCGAGAAGGCGATTAATTCTTGGATCACTGCGCCAGCTTAAATACAAAGAAGCGTCTTCATTTATCCCAGCAGCTCAACCACTAAAGCACGGTTTGCAGTTTGAAAATCAGTTAAAAAAGCCCAAGGAAACAGTAAGTGGAGGGGGCCACGTGTGAACAAATTAAAGTTCCAACCAAGTGAACAAACCTGGCCCCGACAACAGGGTTTTTACGAGGAAAGCAGGGAAATGCAGTTCTTATCTATAAGGACAGGCCAACTCTGAGCACCTGTGTGTGACAAAAAAACCCCAATGAAATGGCACTCAAGTAAGTGTAAGTCACCTCTGGAATCTGAACTGAAAACTTCTGGGAACTGTATATTCCATTTAGGATTTATGGATTTATGCTACTGGCTGCATCAAACCCAGCCTTACCAACCCACCTGCTGCGGTAGCTGAACCTGCAGACTCAGCTTGGCACTCACTCTGAACGTGGCTGTGCCTTGGAGAGACGCTGACCCCCTTGACTAGGAGGGCAAGAAACTCAAATGCGTCACTCCAAATAGTGAAATGAAGTGAAATGAAAAATCTGGATAGAACTGACCCCCGGTATAGGTTGTCGGGCTGTACCTCAATAGATATTTCTTTAAGTACGTGAGGATTTAGGATGTAAAGCAGAGAAACTACAATAGGACCACTGCAGTGCCACCAAATCCACTTTAATTCATGTGAATTTATGGTAAGTAAATATTTAGATGCACTAAATTAATTTAATGTTAATATTTCTCCTTTTCCAATGTGTCTCTCCAAGCCTCAAAGTGATAGCGATGTTGATTTTGTGTTATTTGTGAGAGGCAGCAGAATCCTTTAGCGCTGTGCTGGGCCACAGGTTCTGTTAACTGCAAAGGAAACTGGTGATCTACTGATTCATCAGCACTAATTACTGCAACAGCTTGACAGTCTTCTTCAGTGACAATCCATGTTTTGTAAGAATTTGACAAAAATCAGAAAGCAAAGGTAGTTTGGTTTCAGGCAAGCATAACCCGTGAATTTAAACCAGTTCAAGACTCATTGGTAGCTCCTAGTGCCACCATGAGACCAGGCTTATTCTGAAACAAGGAGTCCTTATACTTAAGTGATGTTTATTATGCATCACATCTGCTTTAATCTTGCAATTAGCACAGCATTCTCTCCTCTGCAAACCATATTGTTTGGTTTGCAACATCCTATAAAGAAATATCTATGCGTCTTTCATGGAAGAAATCAGATAAAAGATGAAAATCTGACTAAACAGGAATTTTTACAGTTTTCAGCTGTTCTGGGTATCACTGTTATCTGCAATTAAACTAACCAGCCTGTACCAGAGTTGCTGACAGAGGAGAATGCCAGAACAGGTCAGAATACTTGAGCTTGTTTTATGACTTATTAGTTCTATGAATGGTGCCAAGCGTTAAAACTGGTCTCTGAACTAGCAGGTACTGAACATGGAGCCCATCCTCTTTTCCCAGAATTCCTCTCTCTAATTTAGAGATGAATTCTCTTGTCAAGCAGAGACAGTTAAACCAGAGGCAGCTGTTTCTGCTGAAACAACAAAGCCTAGAAAGTGTCAGGGGAGAAGGGAGAGGTCTTACTTTCAAACAGGCTTTGTTTCTGAAAAACCTGGTGAACGCGATGTAGATGAGTAAGAAGCTTCTCAGAGTTCATCTAAGAACTAAAAAGCTGAGATTTATACTTGAGTTGGTAACAAAAAAGTGCCCTTTAATCCTTTAAAGGCTAACAAACCACTCTTTCTGAGATCTGAGGGGCAGAGCAGGAACCTGGCATCCCTTCATTGCCTCGAGTACCAAATGCCTGAAGCACCAGCCTGGCACTGCTCTGCCAGGTGTTGGGGGCCACAAAATGGCTAAATAATTGTTTGCTTAGAGACTGGTTTTCCTGAGCGAAGTGTGACTCATTGGTAGCGTGGTTCTGTAAGCATAAGACAATCACTTCATCTAACTAATTGTTAGCCATGGCAGATCAATTCTAAAATAGATAGCGGCCTAGCTGCTTTAGTGGCTACCTCTCAGAAAGCAGTCTGAAAGAACGGAGTATTAGAAGTTAGAAAAGACATAAAGTGAGTCAGTCCATTCTTGTTCAGTACCTAGAGTGAAAAACAATCCTTTCAATTTATATAGATAATTTACAGTATCTCAGAACTTCTAGTTTAATTTATCCAATACGAAGAAATCTTACAGAGAATTGTGGTAGCTGCTAGAAATATTAAAAGCCACTTGGCTTACCTTTGCCTGCACACGGAGCAGCAGGCAGTCTGCTCTTCTCAGTATCTTTAACCACTTGTGGGAATCAATTAATGAAAAGCCTTCCTGAAATAAAGCAGAGCACAAGCTACTTGCACAGCAAACATGCAACACTCCGAAGTACACACATAAGTTACGTGACGTAATTTCATCCCCAATGAAGATGAGTTATCTGCACATGTATCTGTCAAACAACTGACTATATGTAATTTTTACCACACTAGGAATTAAATCTGAATGTGTAGCTCCAGTGACAACACTCTGGCAAGGGACATCCTCATTTCCACATACAATTTACATTTATATTTGTGCATGTGACAAGTCTCAGTGAAACACGTAACAAACCCAGCTGCAAGAGAGAGCTTTACATTCTTCCACACGCCGGGAAGTTGCCCGAGAGGGCAGCAGAGGGCAGGCAAACCTGAAGAATGGGACCAGAGAGGCATTTTCTGCAGATGGAATTTGGGTAAACAAGAAGCCGCTTTGATAACTTGATAAAGATGTTTTTATACCCCAGTTGTGTTAACTGTCGGTCTCTGCAAACAAGACAGGCTGCTCAGCATTCTGTGAAAGTACCCCAGGATACTGAAACCACCACATAAAAATTGCCAGGCAATGGACTGCGTCTCCCAAGGTACTTCCCACAGGCTGCCAGAGAGTCATCACCAGCAGAGTCGCCGTGGGGTTGGAACCCAAACAAATTTAAGTGCAGGTAAGAAATTACCAGCCTGTTTTATCTGAACTCCTAATGCTTTCAATGACCACGGCTTTTTGCACAGGCTGCTTTTCATAGGTGTCCCAAGGGTCAAGAATCACAAGTCGTGTCCATCCTGGGCCACCAGCAGTGTGCTTTTTCCAGAGTTGTTATCCATCTTATGGAGGTCCAGGCTGGGAAACCATCTGTTTTGGCACAAGTCACCTCAGTAAGACGTGTGCTGGCACTCACTGGCTTTACAGTCTCATACAGCAATTGCATGTAGATTTTTAAGTGAACTTGTAGGAGATGAACGTCTAGAAAGCACTGAGGAGTTGAAGCAAAGGCAAAGCAGGTAACTGACACACACCTGATGAGACACCTGCCAGGACAGACTGCAGTGTTAGGCAGACATCATTCCCTACAGGTCTGTGGGTCAGAGGGAGAGAAGGGTTTCCTGTAGAAACAGGAGCTGACAGCAGGGAAGACAGGCCAGTCACTCGCAGCGTGTCTGTCTGCCCTCAGCACTCCCAAAACATCTCCAGGTAGGACTTGCCAAGCTGTGAAAGTCCTGACTTTGTGACTGAGGGGAAGCACCAAGTTATCCTCTGCTCTTACAGGAATTAGTAACAGAATCTGGCAAGAAGGACAAACTGCAAATGATGGACCTTTTTTTTGCCCTTTCCCCTCAGAGCTGCTCTCCAGCAGGTCAGCCCCCAACCTGTACTGGTGCAGGGGATTATTCCTCCCCAGGTGCAGGAAGAACAACTTGCCCTTGTTGAATTTCATCAGGTTCTTCTCTGTCCAGGTCTCACCGTACGGCAGCACAGCCTTCTGGTGTGTCAGCCATCCCTCCCAGTTTTGTATCAGCTACAAACGTAACTTCCATCTAAACACGAGGAGGAACTTCTTCACTCTGAGGGTGGCAGAGCCCTGGCAGAGGCTGCCCAGAAAGGTGGTGGAGTCCCCATCTCTGGAGACATTCCAACCCCACCTGGACACATTCCTGTGGGATCTGCTCTGCAGGGACCTGCTCTGGCAGGTGGTTGGACTGGGTGATCTCCAGAGGTCCCTTCCAACCCCAGAGCATTCCGGGATTCTGTGACCTTGCAGCAGAAACAGCATCTTTCTTGGCAAATCCGTGTTCTCCAGCCATTACACGATGGAATTATATAGAGAAGCTAAAAAGGGTTTAGCCTTTATGCAGAGAATTATGCAGAGAGGCTAAAAGTTTGGAATGTGGACATTAAAGTTTTGGAGGAAGGAAAAGTTGGGAAAAAGAAGGTACTAAGCAGAATGCCTGAGGAATGAGATGAGATCTGTATTTGAAGAAAAGCTGGCAGCGCTGTTAGAACATTTCTAGAGTAATCTGTAGTGCCTCAAAATTTCCAATTGTGTGGCAGAATATATTGCTGAAATTTGGCTCCAGACATCCAGAGCTGTGCAGAGTTTGGCCCCACAGAATTTAGTGTCCAAAATAGAAAAGCATCAGCAACTTAAGCCGGCGATTGTTCACGGCGGAAAGTTATGTCAAGAGGCAAGGAATTTTGGTCATGCCAACAGCATGGAAACAGCGAGCAGCAAAATCGGTGCCGGAGAAAAAAATCAGCATTAATTGTGCATGTGCCTTGCAAAGAGGTCTGAGAACGTGGCTGTGGAAAACAGACAAATGCTGGGTTGTTTCGTGTACCCAAGAAGCGGAGTGAGATCCATCTATACGCTGCTCATCGGCCTGTGCTGTGCTGGTGCTGCCATAGTTGCTGGAAGGGACTCGCTGAGGAAGCAAGCAAGGAAACCAGGGCAGAAGGTGGAGGAGCGAGGTACAGCCAACTGCACTCCGGGAGGGAAACAACCAGCTGCAGAAGACACACATGGTACAGAAGAGTGACCAGGGCAGGGGACAGGTTCTCAAGTCAGACCAGGAAGATGGGCTCTGTAGAACTGGAATATATAAAGCAGGAAAAGCATTTTAAACTGTCCCTTCCAGAAAGGGTATAGTCTTGCCGTTTATAAAAGTAATCTCAAAGTAAATGTTCTCACTGTTTGGAATGCAGTAGACTGAGAGCATTTGTATTTATTTTTATGAAACACACACACAAGGTGAGTTTCCTCTCAGCACAAGGATGTACTTCTCTCAGTTAAAGCTACAAACGTTGAACATCTCCTAGTACACCTATATGCTTAGTGCTTCTGCCACAGGGAATTTCACCACCGCTGCCTGCTCTTCTGCTGGTGCCACTACTGAGCCCCAAACTGCTGTTAGTGAAGCAACCCTAAAGTCTCATTCTTTCACTGGGGCCACTTTACCTTGTGGCCACTTGTGCTTACTCTCCATTTCAAACAGTTAGGACTTCTTAATACACACCATGTTTATTTAAATATAGCTGTTCCCATATTAAGTCTATTTTTATAGTGTTTTTCCTTTCACGGTAAGCTGTAGGTGGAACAAATGTTGTCTCCTTAAAGTAATTGACTGTTTTCAAAGAAATCATAAAAGGCAGCCAATGTTTAACTTTCCTACCAACTACTTTATTCACATTTCCAAGGTTGTCATCCTTTTCTATGCCCTGTTTCTGAAGTAAAGCAAGCTGGAAAAAAACAGCATTTGGAATTTTTATTTATGTACTCCTAATCATTCAACTCCAACCCCCAAATTTGCTTAAATGAATTTTAATTTACTTCAAGTATAATTAACTGAAGAACCACACAGAAAGTATTTCCTTTTGTCTTGTAAGCTTTGGTCGATTGTCTGTTACCAAGCAGGAACAAGTAACTAAGAACAGCTAAACCAAACAGAGGAACTCAGTGCAGGACTTGAGCAATACAAGAGGGTCCTGATTTGGCACAAGCAACCTGAAACAGGAGAGGGAATGTTTTAGACCAGCTCTGGTCTGCAGAACTCCATCATGAAATTGTTTACATCAGGAATTGTCATTACAGTCAGGATCCTCTAGATTTTCCTCAGTTGTAAGCAGCAAATAAGCCTGATATTGCAGCATGGTAAGGTGTATTCTGTTCCTCGTGGGTTTTCAGTGTTGCCTCAGTCAGCACAGGCTATATTTGAGGCTGCCTGAATTAAGACAAAGTAAGGTTTGTCTTAATAATGACAATTCTCTCTTTTGTCAACAATTAAATAGTTATGAATGTGGATACGAAGTCAGGTAAATGAATTCAGAGCAACAAGGAGGATGACCACAATAAATCTGTGCCTTGTTCCATCACTTGAAGTTGAGAGGATCTCACCCAGGAGCTAGGCATGGGGCAGATCCCGGGACGTGCATGGTAATAATATCAAGATCATAATCCATTTGTGCCTTTCTTGAGATAAGGAATTGGCTCTAAATCTGCTGTAGACAGATGCACTGACAAAGAAAGGAGGAGTAATTTCTGCTGCTGCCACCACGCTGACAGAAATACAGAGAATAAAGCAGCCATGGTTGCTGTGGCCTTTAAGCAGGCACCATCTGTAGGTGCTTCACATTCCCAGCTGGGCACTGCTGAGCAGCGCAGGGCACGCGCGGAGACACAGGGCAGTATAAGGTTGATCAGGAATATAGACTAAAAGGCAACCTAGGACTGGGCAGGAACATAAGAGCTCAAGTGTTTAGAATCTGAAGAATATTTATATGGAATCACTTCTCTAAGTATGATCATTAGCATTCAATCACATGTACACTCCTCATGTCATTCTCCAGGATCATATTTGTAAAAAAAAACACTAGTAAAGGAATACAGTTTCATACATATATCTGACAAATATCTAAGTTTCTTAGAGGGAGGACCCTGAGAGGAATTAAGCTGAAGGAGAAAACAAAGCAAGCCTTTCCCAAATATTCTGGCAGTAGGCAAAATGCAACCACACCTTCTATGAGGCCAAGAAGCCAACCTTGGTCCAGCCTTACAGCCATCTAGTCTGTCACTAATCAGGAAATACTTTTGTTCTGATTTTACATCTCAGCATCCAAAAAGCTGCTGGATAACGAGGCCTGTGATCTATGTTGGAAGATATTACATGTTATTTATGAATATTTTTATTATTATATCATCTAGAAACCCTGTGCTGCTAAGCAACATAGGAACACAGGAACAGATTATCCAATTTATGTTAGATTGCAAGGCCTTTAGGTAACCCTATCCTAACTAAAATTATTATATATATTTAAGAAATATGATTTGTGTAACAGTTCAACTATGCTGGCTTGCATCAATTAGTTTGCATTCACTCCTTCATGAGACAGATGTTTTGAACTGGAACTGAGCTATGTGTAAACAATACCTTAGGAAGAAAAACATTTTGCCACTAACATTATACACTCTGCCCTTAAATTCCAACCAGTATTTAAAAAGGCAAAACCCCAGAATGCCACGCACACAGACACACATTCTCCAGTTTTGGCTGCCACTTACAATAGGCTCATGAAATGCAAATAGAAGAGTCTTCTCAGAGTTCACAGTTGAGGATGAACATACGCATTGTATAATGTCATGGATGAAGGTGTCAGCTGGGTATCCCATGGACTGGGAACGTGCATTTGCAAGAAATGATGAGTTCAGCAGGAGATCAAAGCAATTTCATTGTATTTCATTAATATCCCAGTGCAGAGCTTCCAGAGCAGTCCTGTCTGATCATGAAGCAAGATGGCAGAAGAGAAAAGCTAAAGGACTCAGGCAACGTCCCGCTCTCCCCGTTCCGACTCAGGCTGCCCAACACCACACACCACGGTACACAACTCCCCAGCAATCACAGCCACCTCCTACACCCCTGTCAGTTCCTTAAGCCAATCATTTCCCAAGGGAAGCTACCAAAACACAAGCAGGGAGCCAAACCAGCACAGTACGCCTCCTGGGTGCCTTTGCAGGGCAAAAGAAGGGATTTGGGAAAGCATTTTTCTAAAGGGTGAAAAAAACCCCAAAAAACCCCAACCCTGTAGGGATGACTTCAACAACCTGTCATTGTCCCCAGACGGAGAGGCACAGCTCTGTTCCTGGCTCATCACACCCACAACTCCCTGGGTCAGATCTCCACACTGAGGATGTACGGTAAAGTCAGAAATCTTTTCAGAAATAAGAGTAGCTGTCTCCATTTTAAGCATGATTTGTTAAGTTCCAAATACCCACATTTTTGACTTCTAATACACTTGGGAACGTATTATAATGTTTACACTGAATAACACCTTCCTTATTCTCAGAAGTGATGAATTCAGCAATGAAGCAACTGTATTATTATTTCCAGGTTAATACATCTGATAAAAGCCTGCAACAATAGAAATGCTGTAGTTGAGAAGATTCTTATTAACCATTATCTCAAGAGAGAGTAAAAATACGGGTGTGAGAGCAGACAGTCTGAAAAAGCTTGTAACTTCTGTTCAAGTATTATACTGAACACTTAAAGTAGGGGTGAAACTGAGATGGTCTCAGAAAACTAAGTAAAATTTGAAAACGTGTTCACAAGTGTTTCCTTGAAGCTTGACATAGAGATTAGAAATCAAATGCTTTTATCTGTCTGAAAAATACCAGTTTTTAACTTCTTGCCTTCTCAAAAGAGAATGAGTTGTCATTTTACACTTTTTTTAACTTAGAAAGCTACTTAAAAAATTGAAAAGTCTTCCTGCTGTTAATGACTGTAGAATGAAATTGTAATTCCACCTTAAGGTTTTAAGTTGTAAAAAATCAACTTTAAACATAATTCCAATCAAATCTTAATTATTACCTTGGAGCACACCAAGAAGTAGAAATTTTCCTTACTGGTATCTTTCTCAAGTCCTAAATAAAGCCAAATATATTAGTTCTTATTCCCACAGTATGAGCTGTCTTGAAAACTGAGTTGGGAGCAGGAGTGCCAGAGTGACACAAAATAAGCCCCAAACATGACAACTTGTAGAGTGGGGAAAGTGGAAAATTTCCAAGACGTGTGTCAGTATCCAAATGTGTCACGTACAGCGTCGTTGGGAAGGTCAGAGCACAGCAAAACCCACGTTCTCTAGCTCAGATCTTAGTGTAAGCATTAGCCGTGGCAAACAGATCTGCAGAATATAGAATGGGAAGTGGGAAAAAGTGAAAAGGCCAAAAAACCCCACACCATCCAAAGCAGGCAGCCAGCAGGTAACTGGAATAAAGCACCAAAGGTCGTTAAGCTCTGCATTATCTTTTTGCATGCAATTTGGTTTTTACCTCCAATCCTTTAGAAGGCAGGTCTTAAATCTTGCTATTAAGCTTGTTTGTTTGTGGAAAAAGAACACACCAGGGTTGAACTCATTAAACAGAGTGCCCTGTCTCTGCAGAGGCAGGAAAGCTAAATGAAGTAGCAAGTACAGCAGCCACAAAGCACTCAGCAACCGAGGAATGCCTTTTGCCAGAGTGCAAAGCGTTGGGTGCAGGAGCCCGTGCTGCCAGGCGGCCGCTCTCTCGAAAGAGTTCCCCATAGATGGGTACAAAGTACCACCCCTTGAAAGGGTGAACCCCAAAGATAAGCCCCTAACTCGGGACAAACCTTGATATTTCCTAAGTAAGAGCCTGAAGTTTTTCCTAAAGTACACTTTGGAACAGTGCCATTTGACCAGGGTCCTAGAGAGGTGACCTGGATGCTCATGGGTTTAGCTGGGTAAAGCTCTTCAGGGCATCCCATTAGGAAGTCAAGTCAAGCAATTTCTTCTTTAATTCCTGATACAAAATATATACTTCCCTAGATTAATGTATACCATATGTTAAACTCATAACTTTAGGGTAAGTACATATCATTAACTGCTACTCTTTAAAAACTATTCTTATTGTTGGGTTTAGAAGAAGTGACGCAAGAGAAAAGATCAGAAATCCTTAGAACTTTCCACTGCTGCCAATCACTGATACATAATCATTATACAACAGGAATGCATCATTTTGTCAAATATAAATGGGAAAGCTAATTCAGAAACCTATTCAGCTTGTCCAAAACAATCATATCAACAGCACATAAACTGAAACTGACATTTTTGAGTTATGATTGTGGCGCTAAGTTAATAAAACTAAAATTCCTTCTATTCTTTCCAATAACAATCATAGAACTATTGATTAAAAACAAAAAACAAACAAACAAAACACCCAGCCTTCCTCTAGCTTTGCAACGTACCACCACTAAGCAGCATTAATGACCCGCTCACTTCCCTCCGCCGCTCTCAGGTGGCCTCATTTATTGCACAGGGACCTCGGTTTACCCAAGGCACTGCTGTGAATCTCATCTCCAAAATTTGGTGCCTAAGTCTCAGGCACCGCAAAGAGAGCATCGAGAACGTCTGTTAAATGCTTGCCTAATTAATGAGTTAGAATCTACTGTATCCTAAGCACTGTTAGCTTATTAGAAGTCATGATGGGACCAGGAGGGCGCTAAGGACATTTAGTCTACACTTTTTGAAGATCAGGTCACAAATCAATTACTCTGGATTAACTTTATCCTATTAAATAAGTCCTCTCCACAATTTCAATTTGTTTAATTTGTAGGATATTAAGAATTCTAGCACAGGAATTAATTTCACTGAATAAAACACCAAAATGTAATTGTCGTGATGTGTTGATTTGAAGGAGACAAAGGAAAAAAAGAGTTGTGGTAAATAGAACATGATGTATCTTGAGAGTATGGGCAGAAATCAACAGAGATGCTAATGAGATATTCCCGTTAAAATTTCATTACCTACAGTATGTAAAAATGAGGTTTTTCTACCGGAAAAATATGCAGTCTGTTAGGCAACACTGAGCAAAAACAGGTCCTAAAAATACGTTATGTAATTTAATTCCAATCAGAGAATTTTGTTTAAAACAACAGCAACAACAATAAAAAAACCCAACCAAACCAAACCATCATTTGATTTGCATCACACATTAGGGAGTTTTATGTTTCACGCTTTGAAGTTCCATTTACTCTCCTCTTCATTCCATTTGGTTGATCACAATAAGCAGATTCTCTTTTAAAAGGAAGGCAGTTGTTTCCGTGTTAAGATAGTTTCCAGTTACGTCTCTGCCAGTGCCATTAAAGAATGTTTAAAGCCATGTTGAACACCAACCTGTTCCCCAGAAGTTTACCCATTAAAATAAATAATTTATTTTCTTTGAGTAAGTGATGGAAACACTGAACATGTCCACAATGATTTGTCGTAGTGGCAGGGAAGTACTTCAATGACCAGTTCTGGAGTGTTCTCAGACACTGAGATTCTTCTCACAGGGAATTAGCCACAGAAGGAGGGGGAATGGCTTCAAGCTGCACCAGGGTAGGTTTAGGCTGAACATGAGGAAAGGATTTTTCCCAGCAAGAGTGGTCAGAGCCTGGAATGGGCTGCCCAGGGAGGGGGTGGAGTCCCCATCCCTGAATGTGTTTCCAAGTGGCTGAGATGTGGTGTTGGGGGAACTAGGGTAGGAGAGAACTTTGTCGAGTGGGGCTGATGGTTGGACTCCATGATCCCAAGGGTCTTTTCCAACCTGAATGGTTCTGTGATTCTATGACTGTAATCAATTGTTTCAAACCTAGGGCACCTCACCAGGTAGCGGTGTCCACAGCACCAGGTATCTACTTATCTGCCTGCTTTAGAAGTGCTGGGACTCTGTGTATATGTTGTAGCATTCTTTTTGGCAAGAAACCAAGTATTTCAATTGCCATTAGTGAAAAGACTGCAAGAAGGGAATGTATTAAATAGTCTACTACTTTCTTGCTCATTAAAATAATTCTGTAGTCTTCTCCATGTATTAAAAAAAATAGTTGTTAGGATATACTATTTTATAAACGTTCTTAAAACCGATCGTAGAACAAGTCACAGTCTTGTTTGGCTCTAAATAGCTAGCATTCCTTAAGGAAAAGAAAAGATTTTGTTAACACTCTTGCTCCAAGAAAATAAAATAAAAAGACTAAGAGATTACGTAAATACATTCGTTACAGAGAAAATATTTTTATATCAAGTCAGAAACACTTGAATATTATTCTTCCTAGAATGAATCATGTTAATCCAACCATCAACAAAAAGCAGATTTCCACTTCTACACAACTCTTTCACCTCACTTTTGTGCAAATGGAGCTAGGAATATTGTACGTAGATGAAAGGTAAGACACCAAAGATGATTCACTAAGTAAATAACTCACACAAAAGCTCTCTCTTCTTGTTTTTGAACCAACTGAGCTAAGTTTAGCAGAAACTAACTATGAAGCTGATGAGCACTGAGTTCAGACAAGCATTAGTTCATTCAGTATCACTGTTCACTGCAGAAGAATGAACAAAGAAAAGTTATACATGCAACAGAAAGCAGCCGAAGTCTGGAAGTTCACGCTTTTCGGTATGTGACTTTGATTTTTCATTGGACTTTTTAAAAAGTATCCACCCAGAGTATTATCAGCATAAGACAGAGCTTGCTGGCAGCTAAAAAGGTTCATTTTGGCTTTTGTAAAACGTACACACCACTGAAGACCAGATGCACTCTGACTGTTATCTTCCTCAAGAAAACAGAAGGTACAAACCAAGTGAGTTTGCATCTAATAATGAACTGATTTTACTATACTCCTTGCCAATTTTAAACCAGAAAAGATAAAAATGTATCATTCTATAGTAGGACCCATTTTAAAAGCATCCAATTAGTAAGTTTTCTTTGATACATATGCTGGATGAAAACTTTTTTTTGTAAAAAAAACGCTATTAGGATGATCATGTTAAAATTTTTGGGGTAAGGTGAGGATTCCTGCTCTATCATTACTGCTGCAGTCAAAAAAAAAAGTTAGAAATATTTACCACTGAATGAATGCTTGAATTTAGTTAGCTGTTCAGTTCCTTCTTGGATTACTGTTAGAGGAAAAAAAAAATACCTTTTATTCACCCACAGAACTTTTACAAAAATACAATATTGTTATTCATGTTGAGAAGGAAACGGCGTCCCTGTGATGCAGATCTTGTGCCTCGCTGTGTCCCTATGCAGAGATACAAGGTATAAAGCTGCAATAATTGTTCCCTCAAAACCAGGAGCCTGTACTACATCAAAAGGTCTGAAAAGTAGGGATTAGAAGGCAGATCAAAAGACTAGACATCAACAACTTAAAGGATGCGGTTACAACATGGCAAGAAACAGTTCTGTAAGTACATCAGAGGAATTTCAATGCAAGTGAGTACGGCAGCAGGTACGTGTTGGAAAACACCTTGGCAATAAAAAGGAAATACTCAGTAGCCCAGGCCAACAAGTAGACATCAGCCTATGAAGTGAAAACATGAGCTGAATCATTCCAACAATTGCATTCTATCAAACTTGATACATTCCCTCTGGAGCAGAAACTTATGCATTATCCTCTGAGACAAAATGTCCGTTATAATGGAGCCCCACTGAGAGGATTTGGTTTGTGACAGATTCAAAAAAAAACTATGTACTTAGTCATGCAAAGCCTGTTTAAATATTGTGACAGGTTTCTGACAGCTCCTGAGATCTGGAGATGGAACCAGTGAGATTAACCATTTCTACAGTCTGATTATTTCCACAGCAATAACATAGAATGCACACTATGGCAACCTTTGTGTTATATGGCACCTTGATAAGGAGTTTGTAAAATGTCACCAGTGGCCTGGGAAGTTCTGGCTCGACTGGAGTCTACTGCACTGTAAGCTGCTCCTGCTGTCAGCAGGCCTTGCAGACTTCTGTCCAAAGATCATGGTATAAACTGTCCTTGGACAATGATACTCAGTCTCTAGTGTCCTGCCTGCGACTTGAAAACCATTCACTGATCCAGTAATGGTCATACGGACTTTTGATATCACTGCTGTTATCAGCTAGTGGCCAACAGCAGCACTGGCTCCGCTGTCTTTTTCCTGCATGACCTTTCTGTTTGACGGCATTGGCTGCTTTCCTGAAGTGATTCCACAGACAGATCTTCAAAGACTAAAAAGATACCCATAGACTGGGCCTGTCCCAGGAAGAAGAATTTTATCACTGTGTAGCAGAATTGCATAACGTTGGGAAAAGGGTCGTGTTTCTTGGAGGGCATGTGCTTAAGGAACAAGTTTAAGCAGTAAAGCCAAGGCTGATGTGCTGGACACAGTCTCTTGTAAACAGGAAACCTAATAGAATTCTACAGATGCCTACCTATGTTCAGGACTAACAGACTGGGCATTTGATAGGTTTTTCAGCAAGTCAGGTGTGCTTGAGAGGAACGGAGGGATGATGGCAACTGCTGCGATCTCTGAGAAATATAACTGGGCATAAGGTATGTCGTACGCAGGCATTTCACACGGGGTTAGTTCCGTATGCACAGAGCACACCTGCAGCACGACCCCAATTACAGGAACTTGAAGAAGTCTACTCAAAAGAATTGACAATCAGGATTTAAAATGCATGACACCATTTTCCTACACTTTTCTTCTAAAGCTTACTAAAACAACGTTGTTATTGGCCTTAAGGTATTGCCAAAATAAATGTGTTTCATTTTTTAAAAAAACAGCAACTTTAAAAAAAAAAATATAATTAAACTCTCGGTATCAGGTATCGGTCACATTTGTCAAGCGTGTCTCTTCCACCCCTGTTCTGCGCTATTCTTAGGCTGCAATTGGTGCTGCAGTATCTTGGTGTCTCTTAGAAGCTGGATCAGACCTAACAGACCTCAAAAATTCCTCATCTGGCATTTCAAGCAAGGCAGCTGCCTGAAAGCTTCACTAGCCACTAAACCCAGGAGCTGCAAGGAAGTGCTTTTCTCAGCCAAGTCTTTATAAAGCTTTTCTTATTCTTCCCGCATTCATCCCTTATGACAGCACACTTTATCTGCCCGTTGTTACTTGACAGATTCAATCTTTGCCAGGCACTATTTTTGAAGGGCTACAGTTTTTGTCTGTGCCTTCTTTGCTCTTTAGGTTGTTATTAAAACTTACTTTCAGTTAGCCTTTATGTGGTTATTTCAAGGACATTCTATAAAGTAGCAGGAATCTTCTAGTTACTAAACACTTACAGACACCTCATGGGGATACTGAAAACAGGACCAGACCCAGGAGAGGTGCACCCTGCACTGATTCACTCCAAGCAGAATTTGGCCAGAGACGGCAGCAAGTCTCAGTTGCATTTCTTTTGCCTACTTGGACTTTCAATTACTCTATTGCTGTTTTTTATTCAGTGGAACTGCTGAAATACTTTCCATGTTCCATTTTTACCTTGTCCAAGAACATTCAACTCGTCCTCACAAAATCTGTGAGCCAAACACCATGTCTTGGTATAAGGGATATCCAGACTGACAGTTCTCTACTAGCTCATTCATTATCTATTCAATATTCTTAACACACTCACAGGCCAAAAATATTCAAGGGTATCTGTGGTTCTCCTCCTATACTTACAAGATACTTCTTTAAGTTTCAGACCTTTTAAGAGGCACAGCAAAAACTAATTTATAAGCTTATACATATTTAAAGGTACAACATACTCTCTTATATGTTCTGTATTATTAAAAAAGAAGGCTCTACTATTTTAACACTGCAGTGTCTTTCAGTGGCTTATAATAGCTTTCCAATATATTTATCAGCCTCTTTTACATTTAGATATTATTATATGTAATATATTTATTTCCACTGGTTATTATGACCAAGTTTCAGTAATATGCACTGAACACACTTGATTCCACTTGGCAGCACAAGCCCTCTCTGTCACGAGCAACAAACCAGCTCCTTCTAGATGGAGTGTTTCTGGTAAGCTCTTTGGTGTTACTGCAAAGTCTTTACAGTTTACTGGCTGGTCACGCGCAAGTTCAGGCTACAGGAAAATCAGCTGACACAAACTTGAGGTTGTTAATTTGTCTCTATGAATGTAAGTTGCATGTTAGATCCCATTACCCCACAGAGAAAAAAAAAACCATACCCTTTGATAAACCAAATTATCCAAACCAAAATACTAACAGGACATTGGCAAGAAAACAGCTGGGTCATACAGCACATTGTATAGGAAATTATAGTTACATTTTCATCTATTTCTTAACAGTGTATTTTCTGTTTTAGGGAGAAGAATCTTGAAAAAAACCCACATATCTTTCAGCATCAGCAGCATTTAGTCTTACATGTTAATCTAGATTTTTAGAGCCACCAATCCTCAGTATGAAATAACACATTTAGTAGTATTCTGATGAATGTAGAGAGAAAGTAGGACATGAGAATTTCCATGAGCAAAATAAAATTTTCGATTACCTTTCCATGGGAGAGAACGTGAAGCTGTGAAGGGAAATTAAGTTAATACTGATGCTAACACGAAAGGAGAAACTTTCCTTATGCAAAGATAACTTACCAGTACTGTTCGGCCATGGGAAATAAAGAAATGACCAGATATGACAATGGTAAGGATAAGATGGCCTGATTCTTCATTTGATTCAAAAACCTTTAAAGAGATAGACAAAATAAAAATCTATCCCTGTAAGCACATAATCTACATTTTTCGTTTCTAGTGCAAAATAAGAGGTTTCAAAGGTCAGTGCTAAATGTCAGATGTGTAATTTACCTTTCAGTAATGCAACTTGCCTTCCACTCCCACAAGACAGGAGGCATATTTAAGAATTTTTTACTAATTATAACTCCGTGTACAGATTTAACTACTTTAAACAACCACCTGGACTCTTCCAACTCAATCAATACTTTTTAATACCACAGGTCACTGCTGATGGCATAAAAAAAAAGGGGTCACTATCAGATCATTGATGTGGTCACATTAATTCATGAAGCAAAATCTCTCCCGATTCCTGCATTAGCTGTGGACTTGCAAAGAGACACCTGCAAAGGCCTCGCTTATCACTGCTTGCTACACAGCGGCCTCCTCGACGCCAGTTAGAGCAAAGCCAACCAGCCAGTCTACCCTGCGCCGCCCATCACCTTCCAAGAGGAGGTGTTTTGCTCTTCACCGTCTCCGTCCGTCGGGGGTAGGAAGCGGCCGTAGCGCTTCAAGGGCCACGTCGTGGCGCTGCCGAGAAGGGAAGTGTCGCCGGCGCCACCCGGGGCAGAGGCCTGCACCGGTCCAGACCTACCATCACCGCCCGGCATCGCCATCCCTGCACTGAGGGAAGAAGCGCAGCGCCGGCAGCGGGCCCACAGGAGGTGAGCGGGAAACAGGAGCCAATAGGAGGGAAGAGAGAGCGCGTGGGGGACTTGCTTACCAATCAGAGGGCAGCCTTCGGGTGAGGCGAGAATATAAGAGCGGAGGCGGGGGCATCGGTAGTCGCCATTTTGGTGGGAGTGAAATAGCTGTGTTGGGGTGGGTGTCGCGATGGAGGCACCATCGTCATCCGTTACCAGACTCAGTGAAATACCCGTGGAAGCCGGCCGCGACATCAGCATGCGTCCTTCCTCAAGTAAATATGTCCAAGTCCCTGTAAAAAGCTGCCCTAAACTCTAAATTGCTTTTTCATTTCTTGGTGTGAGCTGCTCTGCTCACTTTATGGGACTTCAGCAATGGTTTTGTGGTACCTGAAGTGGGATTTGTGTTAAATGTCAAAAAGCTGCTTTCTTTTCAGTGTCTGTTGCACGTTGACCAGCTTAGGTGTGTACAGCTGCCTAAGTAAATTGAAATTGCACTCTGTAAAGCTCTCCTTGTTTTGCTTCCTCTCTGTTAAGAGGTTGCTCCTAGAATTATGTAATGCTGTGCTTTCTCTAGAAATAGCATGGCAGTGAAATGACTCATAATAAGACTTGCACTTAGCTATTCCATTTATAGTATATATCTTGGCCCATTAACAATAAAAATGTGCATTAGCCTGCCAAGGTCATTGGGAGGGCATGGAAGAGCCAGTTAGCATTCAGGAAGATGTGCATGAGTCTCCTCACCTGGATGAGTTTAGGGATGCTGGTCACCACTAGCCATTGTTAAACTGCCTCTGTGCTTGAGGGTACTCCTACCAGTAGCTTTAATACTAGTTCTGAGGTTAAAAAGGAATGAGTAACTACCTAATTTTTACTTCATCTGAAGTAAAACCTTCAGGTACAAGTTTAACCTATTGCTTAGACTGTGATGGTTTAATCTGTTAGAAAACATTATATCGACGTGTATGTCATGTAGTTGTTGTGTTTTTCATCTGGTGTTACATCCCGAGAGCCAGATTAATATCTGAGGAACTGTTTCTGTAATAAACAATTTTAACAGTGTTTTCAAAAGGAAGGTGTATACTTAAATGTTTTGCAACTAGGGAAACACAGGCAGAAAGGCATGAAATGACTTGACAAGGTCATATGGAAAAATCAGTAATGAAACAGGGAATACAGCGTGGGCCTCCAAGCTGCCAGTTACCTTCTCTAATCACTGCTTCCCCAGGAGGATTTCTCAAATTGTGCTTGTCAAACATTCAGAATTGGCCTGTAGACTTGGGACTTTCTTGGAAACTACAGAAGCAGCTAAATATTGTCAGAGAAAGATGGTATGAGTATACATATTGAATCTATTTTCCCCTAATTCAGCTGAAGTTCTGTGGAAAATGGTTTGTTTGCAGCATCTGCTAGAGTCAAGTTTCCAAAAGTCACTTCTGGCAGATGTGCTTCTGTAGGAGGAAGACAATAGCTCAATCTTATTACTAAGACAAAAGTTACAAAATGGGGTTTCTGAAGAGTCAGAAATAAACCAAAAGCATCAGATACTTCCATGAAATCCTTTAAAGAGAAAGTCTTATTGAAATGGTATGTGAAAAGGAGTTATGGGGGGGGGATATAAAGCCAGTTGCAGTGTGCAGAAGACCATACAAATTGTTTCTTTCACAGCTTCTTTAGGGTAGCCATTACAGTACCTGCAGTCTGCCAGGACCTGAAGCTCGGCTGGTGCCACTCAACTGTGATTGAGCAGTAACTCCTGCTACTCTCATCTACAGGTACCAGTCACTGCTGTGTTTACTTTGGATACTGAACCTAAACATGATTCTAGCACCCTTTAATTTTCTAATAGTAGGTTTCTGCTTGGCTAGGGTCAATTGATTTTTGGATATGAAAGCATTACATTTTTATATGTGTATAAAGCAAGGCTTGAGCCTAGGAGAAATGGATATTGTGTTAAAGACTGCTACACATGCTCTTACTGATTCTGATTTCTTTGGGGAATTGCATGATTAGCTCTGCATTCAGAGAGTAAACATGTAGGAAGATGGTTAAAATGTTGTTTGTTTGTTCTTTTTTTTTGTAAAAGGCTACAGAGGTTGCCAATTTTTTAAAATTACAGAACAGAATGTAGAAGAAGGAGACTGGTAGGTGAGCCTGACAGATTAAAATGTCTTTCATCGAAGATGAGATAGCAAATCCCATGTACGTGCTGAGGGTTTATCACTGTGCTGTACTTCAGATTTGCTTGAGACTTCACAGACTGCAGTGGTAAAAGTTAATTCTCTCACTGCAGAAGTATGTAGCCCTGTTCATAAGTTTGAGAGACTCTGCCAGAAGCAGAGATCTGCGCAGGAAGAGAGATCTGTTCAGTTTGTGCACAGTAAGGATTTGATAATGTGATAACAATTGCTTTTTCCATAGAGTAGATATTTGTTGCTTTTTGGGAATAAAGCAAAATGAAGTAATTTACTAGTCTGGGTTACAGAGACTGTATGTATGGCAGTTGGTTTTGGTACTAGGTGTGTCACTGAGCCATCTACATTATTGATTTGCAATAATAACGCTGGTGATAGCAATAATAAAATCATATTACTGTAACTACTGTCAGATGTGAGTGTAGATTTGCTCCAAGTACAAAGGACAAACTGAAGTAATTCATGCAACTTGGACAAATAATGTATTAAAAAATAGAGGCTACCAGATGCATGAAATGGATAAAATAAGCAACAAAAGGTACATTTTAGAAATTCTGGAGGTTTCCCTCTGGTGCTGACAACTTACCATCTGCTTCTACCCAGCTGTGTGAAGGGGATAAATAGGATTACTCACAGTGGCATAAATAAGTCTAGTGAAAATGTTCTATTTGGAATATTTGATTATTGCTTTGATTTTTATAATAAACAGTATTGCCTTATGCTTTAGTTGCTTTGTTAGTGATTGTGAGACTTCTTCAGTAACTGACAGGTTTATTCCATTAATCAATGTTTCACATAGTTAGTTGTACCTACTTCCATCTGAATGTGATCTGACAGTCAGCAGCCTCACTCCCCAAATCCATCCGTGCTAATGAAATTACAGCATCTCAGTACTTGATTATTGTGTGGCAATTCTGTACCCATCACAAAAATATCTTCATCCAGTTCTGTCAGCGTATGCCTGCAGTGAGGGAGATGAAATTAGAGTTACCTTACACAGGAATTTGAAGCTGAGGACCATGTGGCTTTCTGGGCTCTGGTACGATGGCCTCTGCTGTCCTGAGGAGGGTCAGACATACACACCCCTATTGGGAGTCCTCCTTCCCCAGCTGTTGTGAACTGCAGTCACTGAATTTTACTCATCAGTTTTATCCTGTTTCACTTTTTTCCTTGCTAAAATCAACCCCTGGCAATGAGCTTTAAATTTTGAAGTGAAAAACGGAAACCAGATCAGTGCATTTCTGACTGAATGTATTTCATGTATTGTTGTAAGGTAGGAGTGAAGCCTCATGACTTGTATTAGGCATCAGGCTCAAACTGTAATTTGCAGTTATACCTCATAGTCTCTCTTTTCTTTTCAATGGCCTCATCGAGATTGAGAACCCACCCTTTATGCACCGCAAGAATTAAAGGATCCTTCTGACTCAGAGTCTTCCAGAATTTTAAGCAGCTGATTCTTCTTATTTTCCACAGTCAAAATGTTTTCTCCAATGCCTTCAATTACCCCTTTTTTTACAGAAACCATTCAGTTTCGGTGTGTGCCTAGTAATGGATTCTGTAAGTTTATGTATTGTTTCTGTTCACCCAATGGTGACAGTTTTGACTTGTAAAGTGTTGTACACCTAAGTGACACCTTCATCTTACTCCCTAAATGGTATTATTTGTGAGGATGCTTGCAATTTACAAGGAGGCTGTGGAAGGTCATGTAGGAATGTATTTTATGTTGTTTGTATATCACAGTTGTCACTGCTGTGGGATTTGCTGGAGTATTTCAAATCTAGTCAGAAGCTTTAAATAGTAGATGGATATAGGTGTCAAAAAAGTCTATCCACACACGGTCTCTGTGGCTGGTGAGCAACAAGTGGAAGAGCCTTGTGCCAGGTCTTTTATGAACAGCTGGTGTCACCAGAAAGCAGAGCTTGCCCACGGTCAGCAGGGACAAACAATAGACAGTGCAAGTGAATTTGCCTGAAGAAACCTGACTTACTGGTGTCTTTGGCCGTGTTGTGTGTTTTGAGACTGTGTTCCATAAAGCCTGAGACTTTTTTTCTAGGGAAGGTCACATTTATTCAAAGAATAATTTATTTGCATTCCCTTTATTTCCTTTTAAGTTTTCTAACTTTAGCACTCGTGGCACAGATGAAGGAGCTTCTGCCTCACAGATTTCCCATTTACATAAAAAAAACCTCACCCACAACCACCCTTTGCTTTCAGTGCATCCATTTTCCTGAGTGCTTTTCATTTTCCATGACCTTGAAAACATAAGGGCGTTTATTAATTAATTCAAATTTACAGATGGGTGGAGGGGAGAATTGCAGATTGGAGACAAGCAATTTGTTGTCTGCCCCTTATTTGATGAGGACTGTAGGAGGAGAAACAGTCCTCACTACTGCCAAGATTTCCTATCCCAATCAACTGTGGTTTTCATTTAGCCACTGGTTAAATAGTGACCCTAGCAGGAAGACTCATGACTTAGAGTAATTATTGTAAACTGAATTCCTGACCATCTTGGATATGGACAGGAGCTGTAATTATCTCTGCTTTAACTCTTGCATTGATTAACTGTGGATGTTTCCTAACATAAGCAGTATATACTGCTACAAATGCAACAATAATGGAAGGGACTTTTGACTTCTACACAACTCCATCAAAGTTTGTTTCTGCCCAAACATATACCATAGCATTGAGATATTTTGTATAGAAAAAATTAGATCTTTTCCCTTGGCTGCATTTAACTGGTTTTAGCAGTTCTTGTAGTGAGCTTGTAGGGGAAAATACCTCTTTGATTCTCTCTTTAAGTCTCAACCCCAAAGCTGATGTCAGTGAGAGTTACATGAGCATAGAGAAGGAAGAAAATAGGTCTTGAACTTTTGTGCATTTTCAAAGAAAGATATTCTTTCCCCTACACCCACCTTAATTCTGAATTCTCTTTCTAGCCTACTGGATTACCATGTGTTTGACTTAGGATCTACTGGAGCAGGTGAATAGAGGACTCTAAGTCTGTCTAGCTCGTGTAGTATATCTGTGCCTGTTTCTCCATGCCTGTATAGAATACAATAAACAGAATATTTCAGTTGTAACAACCTGCATTAGAACCACTTGACGTTTAATGATGATAAGTCTAAAACTCAAATCATCCTGTTCCAAATATACAGCCATTTAAAGTAGAGAAATATCTTTTCTAGCTGTTAATGGCATAAGATTTTGACATTCTGAGCAGTTGCTTTGCCTTCCAATAAAAAGTGTACTGTGTGATACACTTAAACCCACCTTTCCACATCCAGCTGACATGTAACCCGGAATATCTACCACATGAGAAGGAGCCTCTAGTCCCCTAAATCCCACACTGTTTAGGAAGCAAGCACCAGAATGCTAATAAATTTAATTTACTTGCTTAATCTCCCCTGTGTTTTCTATTAATATGAATTACATTATAGGAGCAGAGATGTGCTTATATAACAAAGTGTTCTCCTTCAGCCTCAGGTTAATGGAGTTACTCATACTTAGCACACATAAAATGAAGGTCTTAATCTCCTGTGGCTGGATACAAGTAACTTCCAGGAGAGTTAATTACATTCCATGCCAGGAACATCTGAGCCCGGGAATGGGATACCAAGGATTTGTAGTTTCCCCAAATCATGTAATATTAGATACTGGAGACATTTCCATCTTGCCAAATATGACAGAATCGGTTCAGTATGTGTAGAAAAAATGTCAGTTAGAAGCATACAGCGTTACAGGCAGTCTTTGTTTGCTCTGGTAGCCTAAAACAAAAATTAAAGACCTGTTCCTTCTCCAGTCCTCAAAGACTTCTGCTTTGATATTGGATTGTGTATGGTGCAGTGTAGAAGTTATGCTATCCCATAATGTACACTATTGTTTTCTTGTTAATTAAAATATGTGAAATTCATAATTTTTTCCTGTCAGCGCTTTCTTTCAGGTTCCCTTTAGACCACACTGATGAAATCTCACTGGTAACAATTGACTGAAACAGAGTTATAGTCTCCCAGCATTTGACTGACTAAAAGACGTTCAACATAAGGGAATATTCTGGGCTTTTTTTTTTTTCCCAATCTTTTCCCAGTCAGTGTCAGGCATATGATATCTCGCTATCTTTCTGTATATCATCAGAAATTAATCTGTTAAATTGTGATATGTGCAAATCCCAATCTCTCATGCTCCTGTATGGTACAGGTGGCCAAACATAACTGTCCTCTATTGTCCCTGGTTTCATTTGGGCCACTTGCCATACTGGCAAGCATGATTAAGCTTTGGATGTTTGTTCAAGAGACAGTTTTATAACATTCCCATTTCTGAGCCTACCTTAATACCTCTTGGACAGGAACTGTTCGTTTGTTTTCCTGTGTTTTTATAGAGCTAAGTATGGTGTCACCATTTCATAAATACAGGATGTCTTCTCTGTACTCTCAAGTTATGTTTTTGTTAATTTTAATGCAGCTGCTTAGTTCAGATGAATTTTGTTGCTGCATGAAAACTGAGAGATATCTACTGTCATTCTTTGTAGAACCTGCATGTGATTCTGATCATCCAGCAAACTCACAGCAGAACAGTTTTGCCAGCTTCAGCTGATTTCTCCTTGATATTGTTTGACAGAAGGTAAGAATGAGAGCCTCTCTCTGTCTTATTTGTTGTTGTTACACAAGACCTGAATAGACAGGGATGCAAATAAACACAATCTTAGTTGTTATTCTCAGCAAAAAATCAAGTGTGATAGATGCAATGCCATTTGTGATAGAAGATACTTTGTTTTCCTATCTTAGCATTCCACAGATAGGGTATTTGCTAACATTTAACAACAGCCTGATGCCAGTGGAAAACTGGGATGTCATTTTACATAAGCTCTGACATTAATCAAGAAAAATGTAATCTTTAAGAGAGATTTCTGCTACCTGAAGAGAAGCGAGGCTCAGGGTCACAGTGGAAGGTTGGACATCATTCGCAAGCTGCTTTTTCTCCTCACGTGCTCCAAAGCAGTCTTTTTCAGAAACAGCCCCTTTCCAAAGTCAAACAATTTCATGGTTTCACTACATTCATTGTAAAGGTAATGGTACAAATGTCTTAATTGCAACAGTGCTAATGTCAAATAATTGGTTTGTGTCTGCGTTTTAAGAGGCTGACAGAAATATTTTAACTTGAAGGTTAAAGGAACTGGAAGGGAGTGGTTTTCGATCGCACTAACATTTCCAGTGCCTCAGAGTTTGTTGCATATTCTGTGCAATGAGCCTCTGGGACTTAAAGCTACTGTTGTAGAGAATTTACAAATCACCTAAACTTTCTACCACTCTGGGATTCCTTTTGAAAAAAAATATGATTTTGGTATGATTTCCACATATTCAGTGTGGATTTCTTCATGCTGCTTGGGTGGTATGCAAGCCTGTTAGAAGTAAGACAGCATAAAGGCTATGGCATTAAATTAACTTTCAAACAGAACAGAGCTTGCTGGGATGCTGATGAACTTAGCCTATTTGTCTTGGTAGTAACAGCCTGAAAGATGTTCGGGGTTCTCCCCATGAAGGTCCATTCTGGCCAATGCACTAGGGATAATTTAATGCCATATAGAAGGTACTGGGAAAGATGACCTGCTTATATCCTGTGAGTGCTGTCTTTTCCACTTGTAGGTATCTCACTAGTGGAGTAAAAGCCATCATACCAAAGAGGCTTAATACTTAATAACAAATTGAAAGTATTTGGCAATTTTAAAGGTATTATTGGACAATGCACAGCAGAGAATACTTAACTTAGCTTTTCAGTGTAAGTGCAGACTCTTGCTTTCAAGTAAAGATAAGCACTCTCCTTATTTAGAAGAAAAGAACCTTTAAATCTATCTTCATTTATATTCAAAGCAGTATAGGAAAGTGATGCAATCTGTAGCTTTTCTTCTCCAGCAGGTACAAGTTTTGTAAGACAATTATTTCTTAAGGTGTAGGCTGCATTGATCTGAGAGTTCCTTGTAAAACAAAGAAAAGTATATTCTTTCATATGTTTAAAGATTTTATTCTTTTTAAGAAAAACATATAAAAATACAGAACACATACCTGGCTGTACAGCAGTACATGATTCACCTGTAAGCCTCTTTGGCATCTACAATACCCTATGGCAAAAGTTTACATGGGACTGAAAAGTAATTAGACAAATGCAGGTGAGGAGAACCTGTGATAGGTAGTTAAGCGTAGAGATAGCCCTTATAACCAGAAAGTCCTTGAGCCATAGCTTGCTGGAAGGATTCAGAGTAGAGAATGGAAGTGTTTTTATAGGATTTTCCTGTGGTTAGACTTTTTCCCTGGAGATCCACTACTATTTACTCTTCTCATGATTCCTTCCCTTAAGCATAGGCAACAGCCTTTCCCCCTCTTTCTCTCCAAAAAGTGGGGAGAAAGGTATGGGAAACAGAACAAAACAAATGAGTAGAAGGGACAACAAATGAACAGAAAAAGAGTGGTGAGGGCTAAGGAGTGGAAAATACAGGGACAAGAAAACAGGTAGGACACTGAGGAAAATACTCCCAACAGTGCCCAATGCTCCCTTAATCTAAGCGGTGAGCTGGTAGGTACTGAGAGGTTTCAGAGTCCTTCCTGGTGTTATGGAAGGCAAGCTTAGCTAAGATCAGGAGGCTGACAAGGCAGCCTTGCAACTTAGGGCAACTTTTGAATGGAGTAATTATAATGTGAGGGTAAAAAAAAAAAAGCTGAAAGAATGCAGCCTGCCCCGCTTGGATGTACACGTGTGGCCTTTGTCTTTCTCAGAGGAAACACTAGTCAGGAGACGGTGAACTGCATCATGAACATGCCTCCAGGCTGCTGTTGGAAACTGGACTGTAGGTAAACACATTTTTAATTTGCACCTCTATGTCTGTTCTTTACTATATGACCCTTTTCTTAGTTCAAAATTATGCTTTTCTAGCTGCTTCTTTGAATGATAGAAACCATACAGAAATATGTGCTGTCCTAGCCATGCATAATGTGCATGAAATAATTTCAGGCATAAAATCCAGGCGCCAGTCTTTATCAATATTACAGTTTTGAAAAAATGCTATTTATTCATCCTTTTAAAATCCCTTTATTCATTCTTTAAAAATATGCAGGCAATCCAAACTAAAAGAAACTCTCATCATATCACATACAGCAGCTGGGGAACTAGAATTTTGTATACATGCACCCACATTATTCATTCCACCAGCATGCATACGTTCACCCTCTGTCTCTTACCTGCTTTAATAATAAGCCTTCAAGAAGGAAGAACACATGTCCTGAAACAACTTCTGTTGGTTACTTAATTGCCAGGTGACCTTTTCTAAATTTGCCAAACCACTTCAGCCCAGGCACCACTCATCAGTATTTAATATATATCATGAAGTGCCACTTTAGCTCATCTCACAGCTTTTTTTTTCACAGAGTTGCTATTTCCATGAAGAAGGATTTCCAAATTATTATCTGTGGTCAGAATGTAAACAGGCAAAGCTGGGTAAATCCTCAGCTACATGAAATATGCCAGGAGGCAACCCTTACAATCACACTGTCATATGCTTTAAGCTCAGATTTTTGTCTTGCCTTAGCACGGTTGAAAATTTGTGAGAATAACCTTCAGAATCAGAGGGTCAGCTAGCGGTGACAGGCATGGGGAGCTGCGGCCTGCAGTGCTCAGCGTGGACAGTGGGATGAGGTTTGCCTGTAATACAAAATACAAATGTAATTGCATGTTGCTGTAATAGGAAATACAAGAATAATGGCCACTAACAATCATGCCATGCATGGACTTAAACTTTAAAGCACATATTGTATCATGACAAGATTATTTTATTTTTGATGAGTTTTTAAAAGTTCCATTATCTGCACATAAATGTCAGTAATACTTTCTCCCTAACAACCTATGTGAAAAAAAAAAATTATAATCCAGAATTGGTAGGTGAGAGTTAAGGGAATTAACCTTTTGCAATGAATTATGCAGTTTGTAACGCCCGAGCAGAATGATGTGTTTGCGTATCCTGTGAGCACTGCGGGATACCTGAGCTAGGAAGTGCTAATGAGATGGAAACACCCAGCCTTGCCACAAGTTCATAGGGAATTAGCACCAGCAGGGAGCTACCCCCTTACTCCGTTCAGGCCATCGTGCTTGCATTTTATAGATGCTGGTGGACAATTTTTAGCATCAGCATTAGTTCATGAGGCAGTTCATCACCTCTTTTGTTCTAGGATGGCAGTAGGCTCAGACGCTCATAGTGTGAGCCTATTTTTCCAAGCTCTAGTTTGCAAGTATAAGGGCTAGAAAATGCAACTTTTTTTTACAATATGGGAGTATCTATTAATGACGTGCCACTAAGAACTGAGGACCTCAGCGTATGTTGTAGCTTCTAACACTTCATCTGGCTCATGCCAGAGGGATCATGATAATTATTGTTATTGAAGAGTATGGATATCTTACTGCAAGGATATAGAACATTCAAGGAAGAACTATCCAAAAAGGAGTTAAAGTCAGCTAGATAGAAGGCAAAATACTACTGTATCTAGGCACTTCAGAATGTTCTCTGAAACAGTCTGAAGATCCAGAAGACCCTGCAAGTCATTGCTGATTGAAGAGAACAAGTCAGGGAGTTCAGGTTCCAGCTGATGACTTTTCTTATATGAGAGTTTAGAAATTCCATTACACTCATGTTAATTTCAGAATTCTTCTTGCTAACTTTCTCCATTGAAGTGCATTGCTTGAAACTTGATAAAATAGAAAAAGTAATTATAAATTTGGCTCAGAGAAAGACAGGAGCTATGTCTGTGGCTGTTAAATATTCATTTTTCTTCTTCATTTCGCGCAGTGAAAGGACACAATTTATTTTTACAATTGTATTGAGATATTTTGTGGATGCTATCAGATGAGCAGTTTAGTTGGAATTTTCTCGCTCTACAAAGAAGCGGTTCTTGGTCAGTCCTTTTGTTTATACCCTGCAGAATTCAGACATCAAGATAAAAGGAGGGGAAAGAACAAACCAAACAAACTTCATGTGGTTACGTTGCTGAGTATACAGCGGGATGACAGGGTTATATAGAGGAATCTGTATAACCCACCTGTGCACTGCACTAGGGAATGTTACAGTATTATTCAGGATACAGTTTCTGGAACATCAGAGACTCCACTGGGAACACATAGCCTGACTTGTATACCATAAGATGTAGAATTTGACCCAGTGCTTCTTACTGCAGCTTGTAGATAAGCTACAGCATTTCTCTCAGAAATTCGATCTTGGTTTAAAGCCACTAAATGATGCTCTACCATTTCCATTTAATATAGTCAATTAAGAAGAGAAATCTTTAAAAATTCACCTTGTAAAAGCAGTAGTTCCTCTTCCTCCTCGCCATCCTGTGAGGAGTAGGCCAGGCTTAAGCTGGTGACCATAAATAACACTTGGTATACAAACTCTTGAAACTTTCAGCAGAAAGAGGGAGGTCCTGAGTCGGCCTGCAACTGTCACAGGCTATTCACCTTCTGTCAAGTTGCACATTCCATGCTGTCCCTCTCAGTGCTGCTCCTTGCCCTCAGCAAGTGGAATTAGCACTGTGACTGCTTTCTCACATACAAGTTAAAGCATCTTATTCTTCATACTCAGACAGTGGCATGTACCCCCTTTGATGTTGCACCCCGTATTTCCTTCTTTGGGCTTAATATTCTCAGACCTATCGCAGCAGTTAAGAGTTGTTTCATTCCATACCAGAAGTTGAACAGGGAAGCATTCAAAGGTGACGTTGAAGTTCTGAACAAAGTCAAGTATGCTTCTTGCTGTGAGTCGAGGGAAGCCCTGGCTTCTTTCATACAGAGTAGGATGGATGGAGCAGTTTCCCTGTCAGTCATTAGTGTGGCATGTGAAAAATATTCCTGCTGGGTTTCATGCAAGGGCCAGGTGCTGGGGTTTAAAAAAAAAAAAAAAATGAAGACATGAGCCTAACAGGAAATTCCAAGGAGAAACTGCTGTGTCTTGAAGTTCTTTTGAATTAGTTTTGGGTAGGAATGAGTCTTCCTGCTGATTGTTTTCTTCCCTTGTGTGGTTTGTTGCTGGGCTGGCTGATGGAGAAAGGTGGTGGAGTTTTCCTGTGTTGAAGGCTGTCTAGGTGTGTGTGTTATGTATATGATAACAGACATTGCTGTTGCCTAATCAAGTGCATGTTTACCTGCCATATTTGAAAAACAACAAAACAGATGGTAGAGCTTATAACAGACCTAACAGCAGAGTAAACTGCTGGACTGTATTTATCCTGCAGAGAAGGTAGAGGTGAAGGTATAGCAACATAAATCTCTCTCCACTACACATGCTCAACTCCAGTCTGGAGGGAATTAATACACTGGTATGAGCAAAAGACTCTGTTTGACTAGGACTCTGAATTCACCTCTCTGTTCAGTCTGGCAGCCAGGGACTGCATTGGAAGTATCTGCAGAAGGGCAGGTGAGAGGAGAAGGTGTTCATTCCTCCACAAGGCCTTGCCATGAGATGCCAGAGGAACACAGCCACTGTGCAGTCATTCAAACATGGACACCTGCAACCAGTGCTATGTCTTGACTGGGTCTGAAGTTGTGACTGGGGGATAAGGGTTGTCTTAAAGAGTTGCCAGTGTGTAGTTGGAATCCTCCGGATTCATGCATTTTAAGTAGTAATCTATTTGTTCTTCTGCCTGTTACCTATATCCAGTTGTGGGCACACAGCACTCAGGCTTCAGTGTTTGCTCGCAGCCAATGCCCTCAGATGGAGTTAGGAACTTGCTTAGTCCTCCTCTAGGCTAAGCCCAGCTCTAACTCCTGTCATAATTTATTGGGATATTTTTACTCTAAAAGCATAGCCTGAAAAGGCTAACTTGTTTTACCATGTATGGCAAATGGATCCATCTGTTGAGCCACCTGGAAGGCCTCTATTTTTAGGCTCTTTCCTCGGAGCAGTTGTAATTTGAATTGACATATTGTTAGCCAAAGGCATGGCACAGTGAGCAGTAATACCTCTGGAACCATGCAAGTCGCTGATTGTTAACAGCGCTAGAAACAGGACCCCTAGCTTTTTGCAAGCAGGAAAACAAGCACAGAAGTTTAGCTGGTATAGGACTTCCTTTCAACAGCCAGGACCGAGCAGTCTTAACAAGGCAGTTACTCAAAGAGAGCAACAGGATGATGGTCACATATTTTATCTGTCTGGGAAGAGTTCAGACTGTGAGTTACCAGTTAATGAGTGAGACAGACTCGAGTGACTCACGCCTGAACTGCACTCATTAGTGAGGTACCTAAAGCCTAATGTGTACACAGCAGTCTTGACTAACATTGTTACGTTACTGTTATTTAAAGAATGCAGCAAAAGTAGTACCAATAGACATTAGGAATGTCTTTAGTCATGAAGTGATTTCTTCAGCATGTTCACACAGTTTAGAGGAGCTTGATCAGGAGTTAATGTATCTTAAACTGCACATTTTGTACATGCGTTTGTTACTGGCACGTAGTTGACTGTTCAGATCCTATGGATGACTTCTCACTTTGGCAGTTGCTATCTTATACACAGTGACAGACATCTGTATGTATGCATGTAAGTTCAGAAAAGAACGGGTGTTGGCCTACAGCATTTCTTCCATAAAGATAGTACGGATTCTACAGCTGTCCTAGATTCACCAAAGGGAAAAGCAGAGGGATCATTTCATTCTTCCATTCCTCACTGAAGGGTGAGAAGTCCTATCTGCTCAAGACAAACCTTCTAGGGGATGATCCAGTCCTGATGCAAAGTTATTCAATGACTTAAAATTTGCCATCTCCTTTGGTAGTTCATTTTGCTAGTTAGCAAGCTGTCTTTTAAAATGTTCTATCTTCCACTTACTTTGAGACAGTTCTTACCTTTATGTGTTTCTGTACTTGCTTCCAAAGTTCTTCAGCTATAAGTGTAATGCCTTTTTATAAATAAGCACATCACCTTGTTCTCCTTTTCCAATAGATTAAACACATTGAACTCTTTAAAGCGTTTTTTTCCAGATCTTCACACATCTTCCTCACTACACAGCTGCTTACAGTCCATGAGCCTTGTGAGCTCATGCCCGCAGTCCTTTCCAGGGCCACTGCTTTGTCAAGATACAGCCTATAGATACTTCCATATTTTCTTTCCGCATATACGACCTTGCAGATTGCTGTATTAAAACACTTTGTTAAATCATCTCACTTTACCAAAGTGCTCTCTGTGTTGTGCTGACAGATAAATCATTACTTATCACGTTGTCAATCTTTGTGCCACTCACAAAAGGAATGGGCAAAGACTTTGCAAGTAAGTCAGGAAGTTAGTTTGTGTTTCTGTGTATTTGTGTGTATGCGCAGATGTACATTTCTGCTTGCTTTGTTACCACTGTTAAATGTTGAATCTGGAGCTATTCTTTCTGGGTCCCTTTTTCCCAGATCAACTCTGACAACTCTACCAAGACAGATTTGCTCAGAAATCTGACTTCCTGTTTATTCCTATTGTGTTTTAAGAATAGGGAAATCTAACTCTTATCTCTGTAAAAAGCCACACGGTGAAGCTTTGCCAAATGGGAAACTGTGCATTCCCAGGAAAGCAGTAACACCTACATTTGCTGGGTTTGTGCATCTCTTGTAAAAATGGATGCTGTTTAGGTGCTAGTTTTTGTTAAATTGTGAACAAGGGAGTACTTTGATTCCACTCAGTCAATTTGCAGCAGTCTTTCCTTGCTCTGAAATACTGTTAGAATCTCAGTAATCCATATCCTGCCTCTAATAAACATGCATTCATTGAGTTTAAAATTATTTCTACTGAGTTTTGTGTTGAGCAGGCTGCTAGGCCTGAGCATTGTCTGGCAATTTGAACTGACTGTAGTACTTTACTGCTGTAACATGTCTCCAGCAGTACCAACGTGGGTAAGTCAATAAAATACTGGTCTGTTTGGTCTCCACCTTTTTGTTGATCTAAAGTATGTGCCCCAGATGTGCAATCATATCTAAAAAATAGGTAACGTGAGGCACTTTATTTCTGCTGAAGTGCAGAACTGTTCTTACGACATGGAGGGAAATTAGAGGCTAATAATTTCTCTGGTGCTATTGATATGAGGGCAAGAAGAAAGATGACAAAATCTGCTTGTCGATACTGGTTGATAGGCAGGGCAGAGTGATAGTCTTTGCTTTTCCTGTTTGGATCTCTATGGCCAGATCTTCTCTGTGTAGCTGTGAAAAGATTTAACAGCGAACGAATGAAGATTCTAGAACACAGAGCTGTATGAAACTGGGAGTCACTTTCTGATTTGTCCTCAGTCAGTATTTGCACTGAAAAGATCACGTATATACCTCTGTGCTGTACCTCTGTCCTCTAGTTATACCACCCTGCTCTATGGGCAGGAAGAGAGAGAAGTAACACTGAAATGACTTCATTGTGGCACATTCCTACAACAAGGGGATAGAGGAGTGACTCAATAGATTAAAGTTTCTTGCTAAGTATGCCCAACTATTGTATTAGATCCTTATTAATTACAAAAGAAACCGCCTCCAGTGGCATTATTATTGTGATTGTAGGAAAAGTCAAGAATATACCAACTACATAGTATTAGAATGTCTGTTTCCAGATAATATAATATATGGTTACAGTCAGTCAGAAGCTGCTACTATACCTCAACTCACCAAACACTGTAGCTGTTCAGAAATCCAAGGTAACTGTGGTACACACTTTGACCCTACTTGTCAAAATAATCATTAACTCAGGGAGAGGATATCAACCAAGGCTGCAGCATATTCCTGTGGGATATGGAAAGTTCTTCCCTGTGTAATAGAGGATGTGATTAATTCTGACTTTGTTGACACAAGAAGGTTATTGAATAGGATTTCCTTGTGAATTGGCAAATCCATTTCAAGCAGAAAACCATTACAGAGTTGTCAAATATACTCCCGGTGTCTTCTGAAAACCCACTTCAGGGTCACATAAAAACAACTCAGTGCACAATTAAAAGTTAGAGAAGCATCTATCAACTTGCGCATTTTGTAGTATTGTATAGTTACAAAACAATATGAAGAAGACTCTTTTTATTGAAGAAAAAGGTTAGCTCTGCAGCCAGCCTCCCTATGTCTCCTTGGTCTCTTGTTTTGTGACAATTGACAATAAATCTGTGCATGTGTAGGTGGGTAATAATCGACCTGAATATTCCTTTTCCCCTACTGAGAAGGATGTAAGAACAAGTAATAAATATTATTCATGGTGCTCTAAGCACTTGTGAAAGATATTTTGATGCAAGGTAATGGGTGTAGTATAGGTGTGTAGAATTCCCATTGAATTCAGTAGGATTTAAGTGTTCATTAAAACTCCTTGAGTTCTGCACTGCCTGAGGTAAGATCCCCTGAGACAGCAGTCTCCTTTCTATTGCTAGGTTAGGCTCACTAAAGTCAGTGGAAAGACTTACAGCTATTAAAAGTCATAGAGAGGTAACTTAGCTCTATGAAGCTCTAAAATCCTCCTTTAGCAACTGTTGAAAAGCTCTGCCCATGACTCATAAAGGCTTCTGTTTTTTTTATGACTGTTTCTGGCAGGTACATTGTGGTGGACAGAGCAGTGTGTCCTTCTGGAAGCTATAGCTAGGTGTGAATAGCATTTGATATTTTTCTGGTGCTATAAGAGGCCTAGATACATCAGCACCGAGTATTACAGCAGTGAAAAGGATTGGTGTGACTGCAGGGGCCCTCCTTACTGTCTGGTTGTGTAGATCCCTTGGAAGAGTTTACTGCTTATCATGGTCATAACACAAAAGAGAGCACAAAGTCTCAAAAAAAACAAACAAGAAAAAAAATAGTGTTTATTTCTGCCATCTCTTTCATATATTGGACACCCATCTAGAATATAAAGAGGACACTGGAGAATCAAGACATTTTGTACACTTTCTTGCCAGAAAATGTGTTAGGCATATGGTAGGTTTTGGAATTGATTGAATAACTCTCCAAGTCCCTGCCACAGCTTTCTAAGAGCATCAAGCCCCTTAGGAGATTGTGCATTAACATATTGGAAGCCACTAGGAGTCTTGTGGTTATTGGAAGAATGGTATTAGGAATCTCACTGTTAATACAAGTTCAAAAATTCAGTCCGTGGGAAAGGAACCAATTCAGAATGTTTTCTGTCCTCCAGAAGTCAAGAATTAGGCTAGGGTTTTTGAACTTCAAGTGCTAACTGATATTTCATGTACAGAACTGTTGGATATAACCTGCATGTCACAAATACTTCAGTAGCAATTAGTATTTCAAACCCTGTAAATGCGTAAATTGACTAAAGGATGTTAGTACTTATGTTGTTGTTAGTGTGAAATCTTAGAGTTGTCCTTGTACTTGGACAGATCTTACTGATCAAGTAAGATTTTTTTCCGACTAAAATACAAATTCCAATTAAATTTCATTCTTTGTTGCAAAGAACAAATAAATGAGCAAGTGTGTGTTTGGGTCACGCAGCACTGCACAGCTCTAAGTCATAGCAGGAACACAAACCAGTATAACTGGGGGTGTAAGCAGAGCATTAAAAGCAGTGGCTTTAGTTCTGAAGTACTTAAAGTTAATAAAATTAAATGCCATTTTCAGCATTGTACTTATTCTAGAATTTCATGGGATTGCAGGTATTTGCCTGATTTCTGATATTTACGGAATCGCAGCATCAGAGAATGGTCAGGGTTGGAAGGGACCTTCAGAGATCATCTTGTCCAAGGCTCTGCCAAAGCAGAGTCACCCAGAGCAGGCTGGAAAGGAACACATCCAGGCCGGTATGGAATAACTCCAGAGAAGGAGACTATTTAGTTCTGCTGTTGTATAGTAATTGGTTATGTCACTCCTGCTCCTGAGGTCTGGAGGTGGAAACTCTACAGCTTAATTAATCAGCACCGGTGCTATTTTTATTGTCCTTGTGGGATTTGGAGCTGGTTAGAGTTCTTTTCCTGCTTTTAGCAATGTTTGGACCCATTTGTGTTTTACCCAGTGAGTGTGTAAGAAGCATAGTGACCGATATAATGACTTTAGAATGTATAGCTTTAAGCATTGGCTTCAATGGTAGTTAAGCACATTTGTAATGCCAAGCATAATTGCTAGTCTGGTATTTTTCCATCAACTTGGATATCCAAATAATCATTTCTCAATGGTACAACTTCTTTGAAATACAAGAATTTGTCTCAAATAATTGCTTCTTGATGTCTGCAAGATAAGTCTTCACTTGAGCAGTTAACCTGCCTTCAAGAGAAAGGTGTTGGTGACTGGATGGCTGCTTATTTGCAGTAAATCTTTTCCAAAGCATGGTCTGAATATATGGGCTTCAGCTCTGCTGTCAGTCTCACTGAGTAAATACACAAGAACTCATCCCAATGTCATCAGTGGCATTACTCTACAGGTTCTTATATTAAATCAGATTCTTAAAAATTCATTGTTCTACCTTTGGTTGTGGCGTAAAGAATTCAAATTGCTTTTGCTATCTGGTTGGATCATTTTTCCCAGGTAAGTGAACAGCCCATTGGTAGAAATACAATATATTTTTAACTTTAACTCTCCTACTGAGCTTGTCAGCTGCAGCAGTTTCAATGCAGTTTCTTCAACAATGTAGTTAGATCTTGGGCTTTTCTTTTCTTTTGAATCTCAAAACATTTGGTACTTCTCAAATGCAAGAGCTTCCAAATTAAATGTACAAGGCAAACTTCACAGATCCATGTTGTTACTTCTTTTGGGGGAAGTGTGGAAAATAACATTTGTACACGTAGAAAACCATCGAGTGAATTGTTGAGCAGTTACTATTTTAAAGTAGATACCTTTGTTTGAAGGCCTGGTTTAAAACACTTGAGGTGGTAATGCTAAAGTGGAAATTATTTTTTTCAAAAGATACTGAAGCTGTAGTTTTGGTACTGTGCAAAAGACCATCATAATCTGAGTGATGCTGTGAGGGCATCCTTGGGCATGTGTAGTAGGTAGTGGAGAAGTGTGATGGAAGGAAAACAGAGAATATCATGAGCAGGTGAAAGGAAAGATACTCCTTAATGCTATTAACTTGCTTGCTCTTGGAACAATGAGTTAGGACAATTTTGAAGTGCCATTGGCAGTCCGGGAACAAAACCATTCACTTTGTACTGGCAGCATGTTTCTAGTCTGTGTTACTCAGCATCACTTGTTTTATGCCACAAGTTATATCTACATGGGTTGGGGGAAGGAGCAGGTAGATTTCTGCTGTGTTAGATTATTAGACCTTATCACAGATTCCAAAAATAAGCAAATTCCTGGGATTGTAGATCCAAGGAGTAGCTAGATGGAAGCTGTATGCAGTTTTGTTGCACACATCTATCTGAATTGGAGTGGATGTGATGTATGAATATCTAAATGAAGGGGTTTTTTTTTAAGGTGCATTATTTAGATTGGACATATATTGGGTAAGAAACTCTTCCACTGATGTGTATTTCTTTAATTGCCTGTATACACACATAAGTGTTATTAAGTGTTATTATCCTCTTTTGAGAATGTTGCTTCCATAGCCACCTTGGTTTTGACTTGAGATGAAACACTGAACCACCACTCTTACGTTCAACTTGAGCTAAAAAACGACGTTGGGGAAGTAACTAACTTGCTAGTAAAGGAGCACAAGAGGAAATGTATATCATGTACAAAATATTATCAAAGCTGGACAGTATTGTTGCACATACCTCAAGGATAATATGGACTCAAACTCAAAAGAACCCCAAAAATTTTAGTTCAGTGAGGAGAAAAAAATGAAAGTATATTGTGTAGAAAATGGCTTTTTATCTCAGTCAACAGGGTGCATCGTTGTCCAAGACATCATCAATTATACCTTTTCCCCCCAAAGCTGTTTACTGTAAAAATCTATTTTCAGAGCTATATGTAGTAACAACAAGAAGAAGACAGGCAAAGAAAACCGACATTTTACCCTTCAGGTACAGCAAAAAGAATCTATTAGTGGTAGGGGATGCTATTTTAGAAGCATTACCACTGTCCTACTTATTCACTGGTCTGATCCATCCATCTACCTTTCAAAAACCTGTAACAATTGCAGGAAAAAAGCCTTTAGAAATATGTGCGTGTCTTGCTCCTGTTTAATTGGTGTGTTGGGTGACTGAGCTCAAAAGCCTTTTTCCTTGTTGGTCTCTGTCCCAGTTCCTGCGCTGCTGGGAGAGGCTGTCCTCACCACAGTCCTGCTGTGTGTAACACAATGCTCAAGCACAGCTGCAGAAGACTTGGGGTCCCTCTGCTGTATATTGCTGTCACTGACAGCAGGAAGGAAGATGAACGTAGATGGACGTAGGGCCTTTTTTAGCTGCAGGGAAAAGTGATGATTATTTCTAACTGCAGAAAAGAATTTATGTACTGGAAGGGCCCAGGTCGCCAATCTGTGTAAGCCCTGCTCCACACAGACTGCCGAAGGCTTTTGACTAATGTTAAGGCTCCGTGTTTCAGGGGCAGGGTGTGTGGGAGTTTGAACAGCATGATCTGGTTTACAGTCCGTCAAATAGTTCTGGAAGCTGGAAGTCACGGGAGTTCAACGCACAAATCCTGACCTTCCCTTTATCTAGGTAAGCTCAAGAGCAGAAAACAGCAAATGGCTTACAAGTGTGTGTGACAAATAATCCTTACTGAGTTAGATCTGCTCCGGCTTTAAGGCAGTTTTGTTTCTGGAGATCCTCCAGTGATAGTTACACTTGAAATGTACTTTGCTTAGTAACCATCTAGGGTTTAGACTGGAAACCAAGGCAGCCTAACCTTGCAGAAGTCATGAAATTGCTTATGATCATATTTGCACGTTAGAGATAGGAATCCTCTTCTTGAAGAAGAGCAAGAAAGTGTCTCAAGGTTCCTAGGAAGAAGACTGCTGTGAAAGTGAGCATCTACATGCTTGAGTGAGACAGGACTACAATTTGCTGTGAGCTCTGTAGCATGAGCAATGTTTTCTTCATTCTGTTGTACTGAGATTTTATAATTCTGTTACTCTAAAATCAATATACCATGAAGGCAAATCAACCTGTGGAATGGAAGTGCACATCCTTCTTAATATCTTTAGATGGGGTACATCCCATTGGAAATGTTGTGAAAAGCTTAATACGGGAAATGGAGGCACACACATCCTTCAGATTATTAGTCACTCTGTCCTCTTTCTAGCCATATCTCCAATTCATAAGAGACTGTTATTTCATTTTGTTCCTGACAATGAATTGCAGCTGCACAGCAGAAGTACAGAAGAGGAGAGAACTGAGTGAGGAAGTAACCATGGAAGAACTGCTTCCTTAGTTCCTCACCATCCCACCCCCCGACACATCCCTGTGCCTCCCATCCACACACACATTGCCCTCACCAAGAGGTTGTAGGTGAAATTACTACGTTTTGGGGAGCAGCAAGAGTAGGGTTGTTCCATGAGGAATGGCAAGCCAGCAGCTGAGGGAGACCACAGCACAGGCAGGGGCAGCATCCTCACTAACAGGGCACAGCCCCACAGTATTTCACCTGGGCAAGCAGGACAGGGCTGGTGATGGTAACTGGTTCTATCAACAGTTCAGCCATCCTCAGGCAAAGAACAAGTGAGGTCTAAGGTCAGTCCAAGAAAGCTAAATAACAGCTCAGGGACAAGCATGGAACCAGATACTCCTTCAACATAGCTCGGGCCAGGCCTGGGTACCCAGGCCTGTGCTGGAATGGAGCTCCTGGAGCAGAGTAGAGGTTGTTTGGGGAGGACTGGTGGGGTAATCAAGGCCTGTTGGTGCACTGAGGATCCTGACACGACAAGTTGAATAGTTATCCGTCTTTAAAACAGATCACTATTTCCCATCTCCCTACACAGTGCTGGCTGGCATTGTGAATACAGAGTTGCTGTGCTCTTCATTTGACTGAAATGAATCTACTGAAGTCAGTCACAGCCTGACCATTGCAAGCAATTTATGATGAAAGCAATTCTGTTGTTTTCCGAAGTGTCATCACAAGCCAATTTGAAGTGCAGGTTTATCTTCCCATTTCTTTAACTGCTGTTTCCTGCAAATTCATAGGATAGAATAAATTAAGAGCACATATTAATAAATTACTCCTGTTGAGGCTGCTGGGTGGCCAAAACTGCAGACAGAAAGGGATGTCACATCATTGTTATGGTGACAGTGAAGTCAGTAAAGGTTGATCTTTCCCTGACACTCAGCTCCAGTCATGAAAATTCAGCTATCGTATCTCTTTAGTCTGTGATGTATGCCAGCTGCCACTCATTAAGCAGCAGTAGAGAATTTGCATGCCTCCCTACATCTGATTTACCAACCAATGATTTGGAACCTATTCTAAAGGAAATAACTTGTTTCTACCTTCTCTCATATATACAGCAGGTTGAGGTGGGGCTCTCTCTTATTCCTTAATTCCTATTTATTTATTTTTGAGGCAAAGAAATTTACAGACTTATTTCCTAACTGCTCCAGTGTCTTCATATCTTACAGGCTCTTCCATGGGCTGTTGCTGAGCTGTCTTTTTAGACATTGCATCTTGGCTTCTGCTCCACAGGATACTTTAATCCAGTTCAAGACTAAAATATTAGAGTATTCACCAAAAGAGAAACTCTGTATTTCAGTCAGATAGTACAGCCAAGGGATGAGTTTTTTCAGTCCCATACAGGAGAAGCACTCCAGAAGTTACTTATTAAGGGAGAAGCTACGTTCTCATTTGGTCTCATTGTCACAAAGTCCTCTTCTTTAGTCATGGTCCCTGTGCCTTGGGCCTGCCTGAGGCATTGCATCTTAGAAAGCTGGTTTAAACACACTTTGGATCAGGTTCCCAAGAGTTAAAGTTGATCTGACAACATTCAGTGCCATAACCAGTTGTCTTTGTATTCCCTATTTTAGCACATTCTTAGTAAGACAGCTTTATAATAATCTCTCCCTAATCCTCTAGAAACTGGTTTTTACAAGGCTGCCAAGGGCTGTGATCTTTAGAGGCTGAGCTTGGGATATAGATACACTCAGGAGCATGGTCTTTTTTACACCTGACAGGGTCTTGTCAGGAACAATTGCTCTGTTTCTCAGCCTCTTATTTTTGACTCTTATTTTGGCTACTCAGAGTTTCTGAAAGCAAGGGATTCTTCCACAGATAAGCCATGATTGGCTTACAAGTCTGTTGGTCTTCTGTTTCCTTTTCGATGAGAAATGATCCTCACATCTACCTCCTGTTTATTGATCAAAGTGGCTCCCTGAGTTACACTCACGTCCTCCAAAATAGACCAGACATTCCTGTGTAGGTCAATACATGGAGCCTTGTACCAGTTTGAACTAGACTGCAACTGGTTGTCTTTTTTTATCAAGACATTTAATGTCATGGAAGAAGATATAAATATTAAGAAATAGTTGGTGTTCTCATTAATAAAGGAACCAATTTTCTGTTGTCCCAGGAGCAGACACTGGTTTCTGTAGAAATCCAGCAATCTCAGACCCAGAGAACAGATCCGGTCACTATTCATGACCTAGGCTGAAAGGTTTTCTAAAAAACTAGAGAGTTGGGTTGAATGATTAATGAGAATCAGAAAATAATCAATCCCCAAGAAGGTCTGGTAAGTGTTTCACAATTGCAGCAGCATCCTCACAGACTTTATTCCTGTTGTTCAGTTAATATCTTATCAGTCTCCGATTTCTTTCTGTCTTACCCATAACCATCCTGACTGGATCCAGGGACAGGCAATTCTGTCACTGTCTCTATTAAGCTCACAGCATTCGTTTCTGAGTTACCACAACAACAAGGATTACGTGACAAGCAAATGAAGAACCAGTCAGATAATGGAGTTTTTAAAATGGGGATTACTGGTGCTGAAGTTGTAATGGCCTCTTTGATGCTGTTACTATCTATAGCATAAATCCTTCTCAGTCTTTGGGCTATTGACCTGACACACTGAAAAGGCTCCTTTGCTGCCTCTATTGTCCAAAGAAAGGGAAAAGCTTTGAGCACCGACATCTTCAAGGCACAGGAAAAACACAAGGCCAAGAGATAAACTTGGTCATTTGAAGGTATTTTATTTCTTTCAAGCCCAATCCCAACGTTTTAGCAGAAACCGATCTCCCAATTTTTATCTGTGTTGCTTTTTCTCTAAGGTGTGCACTCAGCACTTGGTAATTTCTAAAGAGATCCCGTGCTGATCTCCTCAGGGGCAGAGCAGCAGCCTTGCAAATCAGCATCTGTTGAAAAGCACTGTCTGGGGAGATTTTGGATAAAGCTGTTGTCCCTGACAACTTTGGTGGTTGTACCTCTTGGAGGGTCTGCAGGCCTCTCATACTGTACGACTGGATGTATACCTTTACTATCTTGTATACCTTGTAGACCAAGGTGACATAGTCCCTCCCACTGTAAGTGAAGACAAGGTGTGTGATCGACTGAGGAACCTGGAGATATACAAGTCCCTGGGACCTGATGAAATATATCCCAGAGTCCTGAAGGAACTGGCTGATGTAGTTGCCAAGCCACTTTCCATGATATTTGAAAAGTTGTGGTGGTCAGGTGAAGTCCCTGTGGGCTGGAAGAAAGGAAATATCACACCCATTTTTAAAAAGGTAGAAAGGAGGACCCTGGGTACTACCGACCTGTCAGCCTTACCTCCATGCCTGGGAAGATCATGGAACAGATCCTTCTGGATGCCATGCTTGGGCACATGGAGGACAGGGGGGTGATTCATGACAGCCAACATGGCTTTACTAGGGGCAGGTCCTGCCTGACTGACCTCTGGCTTTCTGTGATGGAGTGACTATGTCACTGGACAGGAGATGACTTATGGATGTGATCTCTGGACCTCTGTACGTCTTTTGACACAGTCCCCCATGACATATTGCCCTCCAAGATGGAGAGATACGGATTCGCTGGGTGGACTGTTCAGTGGATAAGGAACTGGCTGGATGGTTGCATCCAAAGGGTGGTTCTCAATGGATTTAAGTCCAGATGGAGAGCAGTGACAAGTGGTGTTCATCAGGGGTCTGTGCTGGGACCGGTACTGTTTAACATTTTTATCAATGACCCGGACAGAGGGATTGAGTGTGCCATAAGCAATTTGCAGATGACACTAAACTGTGTGATGTTGTCGATACATCAGAGGGATGGGATGTCATCCAGAGGGACCTGGACAGGCTGGAGAGGTGGTCCCAGGTGAACCTCGTGAGGATCAACGGGAGCAAGTGCAGAGTTCTGCACCTGGGCCAGAACAATCCTCACTCTCCACACAGACCAGGGGATGAGGTGTTAGAAAGCAGCCCTGAGGAAAGGGACTTGGGGGTGCTGATGGAGGAGGAGCTGGAGATGAGCAGGCAGGGGGCACTTGCAGCCTGAAAGGCCAATCACATCCTGGGGTGCATCAAATGATGTTGCCAGCAGATCCAGAGAGGTGATTCTGCCACTTTGCTCTGGTGAGACCTCACCTGGAGTCCTGTGTGCAGGTCTGGAGCCCTCCAGATAGGAAGGACGTGGATCTGATGGAGTGGGTCCAGAGGAGGGACGCCAAGATGATCAGGGGGTTGGAGCACCTTTGCTCCGAGGACAGGCTGAGGGAGCTGGGGTTGTTCAGCCTGGAGAAGAGGAGGCTCCGGGGAGACCTACCAGCAGCCTTCCAGTACCTGAAAGGGGCTACAGGAAGGCTGGGGTTTAAACTGAAGAAAAGCAGCTTTAGATAGAGTATTAGGAATGAGTTCTTTACAATGAGGGTGGTGGAACACTGGAACAGGTTGCCCAGCGAGGTGGTTGAGGAGATATTCAAGGGGCGGCTCGACAAGGCCCTGGGCAACCTGGTTGAGTTGGGGGGATCCCTGCTGACTGTGCGGAGGTCAGACTAGATGACTCTAGAGGTCCCTTCTGGCATGGATGGGGAAAAAAAAGAAAAATGTTAAAAAAAATATAAAATTACTCAGGAACTAGCTGGATTTTGGAATAACTAGGTTGATCATTCTTGGTTTGGGAGATACTAGCTAAAGGGAGTGGAATAATTTGTAGCAAGGTGAGAATTTTTAGCCTTTGTCCTTATAATAACTAACTCCCTGCTGAGCTGTTCACGTACAGGGAACTTTGTCTGAATTGTGCAAAAATGAACTGTTTGTGCTTTCATCCAGAGACCTCTTGAGGTTTTTTTTTACTAGTTTATCAGTTCATAACATTGTGATGAAGTAGGGGAATGTAATTCTCCCCATTTTACAGATACAAGGTGAAATTCTTTCCTGAATTAGGGCGACACGATGCTTTATAGCAGAGCTGTGATGACTGCCTGCAGGAACTTAACAAGTGTAGCTGTGCTTCACACACATGCACACACGTTCCCTTGTGAGGTTCTCTGGTTTTGTGAGAGCACTGCGGGATACCTGGCAATTAACAAGTGTTGGACCAGTTTCAATTTGCGCTGACTTAACGTGCGTAAAAGAAAACTGGAGGGTGAGGCTGAGGGCTACACTTGTATAGAAGCAGCCTCCCTAGTTGTTAACTCTGCTCCTCAGCCGCGTTCGAGGACAGGCACATGGAAACCAAGAGCAGCGAGACTCATTCAAGTGTCTTTTCATACAGATACTGTATCAACACTGTCACCGTGAGTCTCTGGTACGTAGCAGATGCTGTCACTCAGGGCATGAAGAGGGCTCTCGCTCAGGATGACGTGTTTGTTATGTTACACTGCTCGAGTTCGCAGAGACTGGTGCTTCCCTGTGCTTGAATCACACGTTGTTGCCTCTTTGCATCTAAGGAAACCAAAGAGTTGTCCCAGGAACTTGAAGTAAGTGAAGTGGACGTCGGCAGTGACATCAGGGTGTTTTTCCAGGTCAGCTGTGCTTTCCCTTTCTGTGCTCCCATTCTCTATAGCAGAGCTGGTCAGGCATTTGTGCTCAAGACCTTCATTTCCACAAGTATTGAACGTTTCTGTCGTATCAGTTGCACTGTTGATGTAGCAGCAACATCTCACTGTTGGGAAGCTCTCTCGGGGTTCAGCCTATGCTGCCTTTTGTCTATTCTCTTTCCCTTCCTTCTCACTACAGCGTTTCACAGCAAACTAAATTTCCCTCCCGCCTTGTATTCAAACTGTTCAGCTATTGGTAGGTAGCTATCATGGGCCCCCAGTCATTGCTGAGACAAGCTATACATTCTTTCATTTTGTTAATCTTTCTTCACCCTTCATCTCCTTAATCACTGATGTTGGGCTTTTCTGAACTCCCTACAAAATCAGTCAATGTCTTCATGATAATAAGGACCCCATCACAGAACACCGTGTTATAGATCCAGTTTCACCACCGTGGGAAAGAAGACATTTCACTGTTTCCTTGTCTCATAATACAATGCTGCAGATTCTCCCTCAAAATTGCTTTGTTTTCTCTTCCTTTTTGCTCATATATTCTAGTGAAAGCTTACCTCCAGTTTTCTTGTTATCCTGAGGCCTCGGGTGTTGCCCTTGGTCACACATAGGACTTGGGGAAAGCATTGGCCTTAAGTTATTTTAAAGAACAATCCAGCTTCTTTTGATTGTCTTTTGTGTGTGTGAAGGATGGTGGTCTTATTTATTAGGGTGGAGAGAGCTTGTGGCAGGAGTCCCTCAAGCCATACCAGTTTAAACAGGACTAAATTCAGTAATGAGGCATGGCCAGAGCTGAGAACAGGAGACAGGAACTCTGGTTACTGATTTTCTGCATCAGCCATTGACCTCACACCTCAGATACACAGGCACCTTCCCGACTGAGGAATGGCCCCTATCTCAAATTGCTTGCTTTTAACTGCCTGTGGCAAGCTAAACAGCATCTGTTACAAATTTAGGTTTATCTGGTGTTGAAGCCACAGCATCGTTGGTTGTCTGCAAGTCCCTGGAGGGAAAGCAAAGTTTATTTGCAAAAGCAGTTATAGACATTGGAGGCTGCACTGTGTGAACTGATCTCCTTAGATTGGAGCTGGTTTAGGTGTTATCTGTTACACAGATAGTGACAAGTTGAAACTTTGCAAATGGAAAGTTAGCTGAGATATCAAAGTGTTGTTAGAGAGAAACAGTGTTGGTATATTGAACTGGATTGGTGCTCAGGAGACCTTGGTCATACACCCGTTTTCACCACTGAATGACTACATGACCGTGATTAAATCACCCTCCCACCCTCATCCTCTCTCTGCTCTTGTCATGGTTTAACCCCAGCCGGCAGCTAGGACCACTCAGCAGCTCACTCACTTCTCTTCCCCCCTCAGTCACATGGGGAGAAGAATAGGAAGAATAGGAAAAATAAGGAAAACATGTGTTGAGATAAAGACAGTTCAAGTAAAGCAAAAGCCGTGTACACAAGCAAAGCAAAGTAAGCAATTAATTCACTAATTCCCACCAGCAGCCATCTCCAGGAAATCAGGGCTCCATCATGCGTAAGGGTTACTTGGGAAAACACCATAACTCCCAACATCCCCCCATTCCTCCTTCTTTCCCCAGCTTTATATGCTGAGCACATATGTTTTATGGTATGGGGTATCCCTTTGGGCAGTTGGGGTCAGCTGTGTCCTCCCATCCCTACTCGTTGTGTACCCCCAGCCTACTCACTGGTAGGGAATGTGAGGAGCAGAAAAGGCCTTAACTCTTTGTAAGCCCTGCTCAGCAATAAGGAAAACATCCCTGTGCTGTCAATGTCGTTCCCAGCACAAATCCAAAACATAGCCCTACTGTGAAGAAAATTAACTCTATCCCAGGTAAAACTTGCACATCTCTCTGACCCTTCAGCTAAGAACATCAACCCTCTGAAACAGCAACTGCCTGACAAAGTATGGTTTATGCAGTGCCTAACACAGCAGAGCCTGGTTTTAGCTAGGATTCACCTATAAATCACCGTAATGAAGCCCTATCACAACACAACAAACTACAGAAATAGAGCAGAATGATAACCCCCTCACCAAGTTATTTGAACTACAACAGGGCTAAATCCCACAGAATCTGCTGAGAACAAGACTGGCAGCAAAGGGAATGCAAGGTATGTGAAACATGGGTACGCTGAGATACACTGGGACAAAAATAGATGGCCATAAACTGGCCACATGTAAAAATTAAACCAAAAAGGAGTAAAAAAGCTTTCCTAGCATCAAGCCAGAGATGTTCTGGAAGAGTTTCTCACTTAGGAAGTTGGAGACAAAAGACCTATGTTTTTGTACTAACTACAAATGCCCTCTTTAAAGTACATTAGTAACAGGATACAGGGCTTGCTCGATACTTTATTAAAACAGGTGAGTCATGAAGTTTAGGAACAGATTTCTAGTCTACATCTTCTCTTCTTGGAGCTATGTCAGATCTTCAGTCCTTCTTTATTCTTTCCTACCTTTAATTCCTTGAGGAATTTCATTCAGTTAACTTTCACAAGAAGCTAAAACAAATTTGGGAAATTGACTGTGCTCGGATCAGAGGGTTTGACCTTTCTATTCTGAACCTGAGAAACTGTGGCTTCACAGTCAGGACTTTTAACGGGACTTTTGTCTGGGGCACACTGCCATAAATGGAGTTAATTTGTCTCTTGATTGCATCAGTCCACTTAAGGAAGTTTGCAACTTAAGTGTGCAAGCAAATGCACATTCTTCTCTAGGAGTAGGAATGGAGCCCCTGCTCCCCTGCCTGTCACACTTGATTCATGCAGCACGCTCCCCAGGACTTGCCCGTTCCTTAAATAGGTCAGTCAATATGCAAAGTGGAACCGTAGCTAGTTATCGCAGGTGAGAAAATCAGTGCCTTGGGTTTCAGCACAATCTGCTGATACAACCTGGTGGGAAAATTACTGCAGTGTAAAAAGCTACTTTTGTGAAGGAACAAAGCAGACAGGAATTTGAATCTACTTAGGAGTAGCTGAGAAACCCCGCTTGGTACCTGCCAGCCTTTGTCCCACCTAACAATGCATTTGCTCTGAAGTATATAGCAGAAGAATAAGCCAAATACTTCTTGGACTGTAAAATTGCAGTTCTACCTGAGGAGAGCGGTGTCACTCTTGGGCCGGTACTGTGTCTCTGAGAGGATTGCTGGATGCAAAGTCCAGTCAGAGCCAAAGATAACCTCAAGGCCCAGCCAACACTTTTTTCCTAAGAGCTGGGTTTACAGTATCTTTTTCCAGAAGGTTTTTGCAGGGTAATGCTGACTGGCTAGTGGGACAATCTTACACAGACCCTCCACTTGAAGAATTAACACAGTTTGTGGAGTGGGAAATGGTGTCTGCATCAGTTGTTTCTGTTTGAGGTCTTGCTTCAGGCTGTGATTCACTGCTTTGTCCTTTCTCAAGTGATGGCTTGTCCTGTGATGCAAATCACAGTTGCTCTGCCCTTTTTCACAGGGAGTTACATATGCCACTGAAATTAAGAGTCCTGAGACTCCTGTAAAGGTACTACCGTACCTTTACAGGAGTCTCAGGACTCTTAATTTCTATCTGATACTGCCCAGTCAGAGCCCAGTACAAAACGTTCTTCAGCATTTCTTTCTGCAAACATCTCAGTAGCTTTCCTGGCAAGAAATCCCTGCCTGATGCCTGTACCTTACCTTGCTATTTTGTGTGTCAGAGTGAACCTGATCAAAAGGTTACTGCTACTGAAAGAGGGAAGCTTTATTTCCCCAGCTACATCCTACGGTGCTGCTTTTACTGCCTTTGGCTCTCATTGTGTGCTTTAACAAACAGATGTGGTCTACTACAGCAGCAAAACAAAAACCCCTCACTTTTTCTGTATTAGCAAATAGAAACATTTGTTTGTGAAGGTCCCAAGGGTGCATGGAAAGGGGAAGGGAGAACGGAGCTGGAAGGTGAAGCAGACATCTCCCCTTTCAGCATCTGCCAGCTGGTAGATCAGTGTGTGAAACCACAGCTGTAGTTTCATCCAGTTATTTGCATAAACGTAAGGAAAAACGGAAAACCTAGAACCAAATTTCATGGCTCAGGGAGATGTTTCTTCTAATTATGCGAAAATATCTAGAGGATAATGATCACAGCATGATCATTGTGAAACTACGTGAATGTAGTTTCCCTTGTAATTCCAGTTCTAGGTGTATTTTGGCAGAGTTCAACCCTTAATAGTGAGTATTCTTTTCCTTGGGTAGAATTTAGACTAGACTCACATGTTGAAACAAAAAACCCCCAAAAAACTAGCTGGTCTCAGTGAATCACAGAGTGGTGCCTGTCTGTATGTCTGTGGTGGTGTTAGAAGTTCATCCCGTTATTCTGAATGCAGACTGTTCGTTCCACTTCATCCTTAGCCTGGTTTCATCTGTCTGGAAATAGCAACAGTGAGGGTCTGATAAATGGACTGAGAGGTTGTGCAACTTCCCTGCTAGTGTCAGCCCCAGAAACTCCCTTATACCAGGAGCTTCTCTCTGATTCACAACAGTTATCCCTGCCAGAGGCAGCCGGAAGAACCATTCTCCTGCTCTCTAGTGGTAGAAGTGCAAAAAAGACAAAAATGTCCTGCTTTTTCAGAACAAATTCAGATGTGCATGCCTTGTTCTTGCTGCACAGGCCGGAAAATGGCTGCCAAATTCCAGCTGGGTAACTTGGAAAATGGAAGTATCTAAACTACTGAAAAAATAGCAAGAAGTAGTTTAACCCAGTGTACATGTACATGCAGGAATGATTTTGCAGAATGAAATTTTCTCCCTGCCATTAGCAGCAGGTGTCCCAGGACACACAGTTGCTCCGTTTGGTTGCAGCCAGTAGATACCAGCAGGAATCAGAACCACTCACCAGTTTGCTGCCACTTTGTGCCAGGACAGAATCATAGAATTGTCTAGTTTTGAAGAGACCTTTAAGATCACTTAGTCCAACCATCAACCTAAGTGATAAAAAATAACAACCCAGCACTAAACCACGTCTCTAAGCACTATGTCAACCCTTCTTCTGAATCCCTCTAGTGATGGTGCCTCAACCACTTCCCTGGGCAGCCCGTTCCAAGGCTTGGTGTCTGTCAGGAGCATCTCGAAGGCCTCTCCTGGAAATTCTTGGAAAGTCAGGGAGCTGCAGCTCCCTCTTTGGGAAAGTGGAGGACCTGTGTCTAGTCATAACTACTCTAAGCAGGTGCATATTGTCTTTTCAGAGACCAGAAAGCTGAGATCAGCCAGTAAAACTGGAGGCAAAACCAGAAATAAAGTCCTTACCCCACCTCCCTGCCTCTTATCTCAGGGGTGGCTAGCTCATTGTTTAATTGTGGCTCACAAGTGTCCACTCAGGGATATGTCAGCAGTATTACACATGGCTTGTGACCCCTTGTGAGGGCATAACCAAAATTACCAAATAGCACCCATCCTTCCAGAAATTATTTAAATGAATACTTCTGCTTTGTGTGTACATGGGTGTGATCTGTGTAACTACAGCTCCACCAGAGACTGGGGTCATGGAGTAAAAGTAGTAACAGTAGGGAGGCTACAGGGGCTGCCTGTCTGCTCAGGATGAATCCTAAAACACCTGCAAACACTTACCTATAAATATAGTCAGGTCCATATTAAATTAAAGGGGAATATGGATTTTAAACATGCAAGCATTTCAGACAAGTGACGTGTGCTGGAGACCGTCTGCAGTCCAGTATAATAAGCAAAAAGTTCCCTTTAAGGCTTGCTTTAACACAGGCACCTCAGAACAGATGAGTCAGTGCTGGAAAACTGCAGATTCTTCCCTTCTCCTTCCCCATCCAGTGGAAAATAAGGAATATAAGTTTTTTCCTACAGTCACCTGCTGACATGTGAGTAGTACATGTTTGATACCTGGATAGCAATCCTCAGCTTAACTGCCTCAGTCGCTGAAGATCTATTGTAATCAGTGTTGCACAGCACCCTCTTCTGCTGAGAGGTGATGAGAAGTGGAAGTCCCTGGTCTGTCTCTTTTCTTGTCTCTGATAGGCATTTATGTACTGAAGAGCAAGGTAAGTATAAAAACTCAATTACAGTAAATAGGGGAGAATCAATAAAGGAATGAGAAGCTGGCAGCCACACAGATGGGGGTTTATCTCTGCAGCAGAATCCTGACACACGACATTAGAAGAACATAGAGTGCTCAGATGAGTTATGAAGATTGACATTTATGATGATGACTTGCAATTGTGCTATTTAAAAAACCCACCTATTTGGTAATGAAAACCTGGTGGCAAGATCTGATCAAAGAGGTGAAATTGCAGGAAGAGTAAAATAAGATCAGTAAATCAAATGCTCTAAGTCATCAGCGAGGCACACCACAATTAGGGTCGAATTCAAGAAGGCAGAATTATTGGAATTGCAAACATAAATCCATGTCATGCATGTGCTGCCACTTCTGGGAAACACACGCTCACCTCCAGCATTTCCAGGCTGACCTCTGTCAAGGGCAGAGGAGATAACAACTGTCTCCTAACCTAATGGTTCCCATTGACTGTAGAATGTTTCACTTCAACAGAGGCTGCACAGGCTGTGAGGATCCCCGTTTTCTTACCTCTGGAAGGCTCTCAGACTGCGTGTCTTCACATCAGCTTTCACATCAATTTATAGAGGGTGTAGTCCGTGATGTTCATCTGCAGGAGTGGCCCATAGTGCACAGAGCTGGATGGAAGCAGAGGGACCAGGGGGCTGTTGGTGGAGGCTCACAGGCCAGAGCTGACTTTGCCTGGAAGATTGTTCACTGGTATTGAAATGCAAAACAACCTTGACGACACAGCAAGGCATTCTACCTTTTCTTGCTACAAGCCTTGTGTCTTGCTCTATTTGTCTTATAAAAGCTTCCAGTCCCTAATCAGATACTTGAGAGAATCTGATATTTGCAGCACAGGAATTAAAAGTGAATAAATCCTTTTGAATAATGCAGTGCAATCTCGTCTGCTGCATTATTATCTCTTTCCTCATATGTAGAAAAACAAACAAACAAAAAAAGTGAGACTATCTAGCTTGCTTCCTGTCTGGGATTTCTTTTTTGGTCAGAGATGTCCACTTAGAACATTGCTATGCTGATGGAAATTGAAGCAGGCCATTCCAGTCTCAATGGTCGTGGCAGCTGGTAGATCAGGTTTTGTGGAAACAACTGCACTTTGGAGAAATGCTTAACAAAAGCTACTGTGAGTTCAGTGACAACAGCTGGATTTTGGTTTTAAGAGGCAGCATTGAACAAGTAGAGAGAAATAACTTGTTGTGATGGGCTGATAATGGAATGAGGAATTAGGAAATCCTCTATTTTAGTGCCTGGCCTGCTACTGTTTTGCTAAAAGGCCTTGGTGACTTCTTTTGAGCATCTGACTTAGTTCATCTCATGCTTCAGTCAACAGTCACACAATCTAGCAGCATGATACGGTACAAATATGCCTTGCTTGGAAAATTAAGTAGTACATATGGCTTTCCTCTTTTAATTTTTAGTAGAGAGGGAAATACTGGCGATCGGCGTTGCCCCAGCAGGGCATGTGGGAGCCTTAATATACGTGAATATCCTCTTCTCACTCAGGGAAAACACAGATCTAAGAGCACCCCTGTCTAGTTTTCCACCCTCTCTCTTTGGTCTCTTTATGCAGAGGAACTAGAACGAAAGAGAGGATTTGTAAGTGAAGAACCACTGAAACTAGCTTGGATTTTTGGGGGAATCTTTAGCTTGTTAACTTTCTTCTGTTGCGATATGCTGCTGAATGCTGACTAACAATTAGGAAGCAACAGCAAGGCTGTTACAGGTTTTAAGTTCTGGGGCCAGTATTGACTTTATTACGGTAATTTGGTCAAGGTACCAATTTCTCCTCCCTTTCCCTATACAGAAACTAGACAGAAGGTGCTGAAGTGAATTTGCCCACCTGCAGTAAGTAGCGTATTTGGTGCAAAGGAAAGTGAACTCATTTCAGTAGCTCCACGATTTTCATTCTGTGTGTACTGAAAAACTGCTAGAGGGAACTTAGTAAATGAATGGTTAGTTATTATTCAGTCTTCAGAATGGCTCCATCCAGATCTTTAAAATACCAGTTTATTAGTCATTTTACTTAGCTACAAGGCATTAATAAAACATGAAAGGCGAAAGCTGACTTCATTGCATTGGAAATCCATGCAGCATAGTTACACAGACTGGGAAATCTCATTACATTGCCTTCATTTTCTGCAGAAGAATGAATGTTATGCACCTGCAAAGTTTACCATTTGTGGGCTTTCATTTGGATTCACGATTGGGCCACACTGCCGTGCTCCCAGCAAGATGCCTGTAAGAAGCAAAGAGACAACCCCAGAGAAACCATAGTGTCTGTCTTTGGAGCAAGACCATATTGAAACTGGGATTGTGATGGTCCAGCCCTGGGAGAAACTCTCAATACTCAGAACCCTGTACTTACTTCCATTTCACGTGGGCACAAACGTCTGACAAGTGTGTGTGAACCTGCAGGGGATAATGACCCAAAGGCCTTATGACGCTGTCTTTTTCCATGTAGGCATAGTAGGAGTTCCATCAAGAGTATGAGAGAAGCGAAGGAAGAGGAAGGAAAGGTATTATCTCAGCTTCAGGCACATGTGACTGACAGTTCCCCTCCAGGCTGATTTTAATCAGAGTGCCAGAGCTGGCACTGAAAAGTATCAGAAGTGTAAGCAAAACAGAGAGCTGAGTAAGGAGGGTGGTATGATTTCAACCAGAAGAGAGTGGAGAGATCTTGGCTGAGTTGCAAAGCTGTGCAGTGGGGTAAGACTCGATAGTAAGCAAGCTTTCTGCTGTATGCTGGATCAAATAAGCAGTGCACAATTCAGTATTCTCATCCTTTGAGTACAGTAGCTACATGATATCCACCTTCTGTGCAGAGTAGGGTTTACACAACTGAGTGGTCAGATGCCTATTCTTCCTGCAGTTCTGATCCGGAGAGAAATTTCCCGCTCCAAGTAATTGAGCAATGTGTGTATGAGGGATGGTTGATGGTTGCAGAAGATGTTGGTGGGCCAGAACGGGGATATTGCAAGTCAGGTGGGTGTTGTGGCAATAATAGTGGCAGTTCTTAAAAGGGAAGAAATATCAGTCCATTTCTGGTTTATAATACTGGTTTTATAAAGGACATGTGCAGCACTTGGCTACGATCCTATTAAAAGTGCAACACAACAAAGTCTGTGAATGGCTAACTATTTTTCCCAGCTTAGAAGGAAAACTTCTGTAGTCAAATTATAGTTCACTAGAACCAAAACCAGAATCATGATCTTCTGAGGACCAGAAAGCTCCTACAGGATATGAACTTGGATAAATATGATCTAGTTCGGTCTTCTTGGGAAATGTCAAAGTGGCTTCTGTAAAGGAGAGTCCTAATAGTTTTGAGATCTCTTGGACATCTTTGGAGAGTCACCAATAAATGGAGTAAGAGTGATTCAAAAGGCTTTGGCAAATAAGTTTTTGCAGAAACTAAGTAGCCAAAGAGGACAAGTGAAGGTTCTAGCACGTGTGAGTAGTTGGGTAGACAACAGAAACATATGGTAAAAGTAAATGCTCGAGCTGAAGAACAGTGCCAGTGGGGTTCTTTGGGGATTTCTGCTGGGATGTAGGCAGTTCAGCATATTCATAATTGAGCAGAAAAGGGTGTGAGCATTCTAGCCACTGTTACTGGTCATTTGCTTTTCCAGTTTTCCAGATTTTAATGTAGAAAGGAACATTATTAACATTTATTCTAGCCTCCTGTGTGGCATGAACTAGGACTAAGCCAAATTAATTGCAGATTCCAATCTAGTATCTGAGATTGAATTAAAGCAAATCTTTTATAAAATAATATCTAATCTTGTTTTTAAAATTTCCTGTGACAGAGAATCTACAAAAAACTTCATCATTCTAATCTAGAGGTTAGTTGCCCTCAACATTAAAAATTATTAACTTAATTCTGGCCCGAATGTGTGTAGCTTCCAGGCAGCATCGCTTTTGCAACTGTGTCTGCTGGTGTAAGGATTCCTCTGTGGTCAGGTCTCCACCTCTCTGCGTGGGAACTTACAGATTATTATCAAATAATTACTTATACTTCCTTTTGCTTAACTAAAAAAGATTAAGCTCCCAGGATCGTTTCTGTTAAAGTGTGTCTTCCAGTTCTTTTCCACTGAGCAGGATCTTCAACTTAGACTTGGTGCCAAGATCTACCCCAAGCAGCAAAGCCAGTGCTGAGTACATCTTAACCACCTCTTGAGTGTCCTCTGCACTGGGGAGGCCTTCCAGGAAAAGGGGAAGAGCAGAATCACCAAAGCAGCTCTGATACCACCCTCTTGTAGAGCAGGGAGTAGGTGCGTGGTTGAGGGGTACATGTTGTAGAGGTACATGATAGAGGTCTGCCTCTTGTGAAAAGCCAGTAGTCTTCAGACTACTTAAAGTCCCAGGAAGATGTTCTAACAAATTCTGTGTCAGTGGGATGATCAAGTCATTTCAAATCTCACATTCTGTAGGTCTCACAGCAAGACTCACTATTCCCTATTTATTCCATTCCAGTCTTCCCCCTGCTAGAAAAAGTGAAGCATTCTCTAGCACTGAAGAGTGTGGGTGGCACACACACCTGATGTGAACCTTTTCCCCTGCTGAGAAGTTTGAATTTAAAAAAGCAACAACAAAATTGTGAGCTCTTCCCCCCATTACTCATGAACTGGGTATTTTTATCACCACATGTTTCTAAATAAATCCTGTCACTTAATCCTGTTAAGTGAAACCTGCAAATCTGAGGAAGCAGAAGTCTGTTGCTCCACGGCAACAAGGAATTTGTGAAGGGTTTGGCAGAATGGTGAAAAACAAAAACAGAATTAACAAGCACAGGCTAATCATGTGTACAGTTTTTCTTCAAGCAAACTTTGAACAGCAGCCTGTTGAGCATCCACCTTGACATGAAGGTGCTCAGAAGGTGAAAAGTGGTATTTGTTGTTGTTGTTGTTCCTTAACCTTAAGTGATTCCTCTGGGGTACAGTATGCACTGAGATCTCACCAGCTTCAGCTGTTTGGTCTGACATCCCTCCATGAGAGTAGGAGGAGAGAATGATTGCAGTGTCTAGGTCTGCTTTGCTGAATTACTTTATATATATGTATGTATATCTATGCAGTTTTTTACAGCAGTAGCAAAGAGAAGCAACAAGCAGGAATCTATATATTTTTCTAGTAACTTTCTGTTAGAACTGTAGGAACATGTATAACCTGGGAAACTCAAGGGACAGATATCCCTTGTTACGTCAGGCAAGTCTTCTTATGCCAGACACAGCAAAGGATGGGAGTGCTCAAAGGTGCAGCCTATAACTCCTGAGGGCCCCACCAAGCCCAGAGTGGGACACTCAACCTTTCTGTCCTGGTGGCTTTCCAGGGACTACAGGCCAGCCTGCCTGCTGAGCAGGAAACAACCTAGCTGTGAAGGAAAAGCTGACAAAATCAACTAGCCACAAATGGCTTCTCCCCATCATCTCACCACCCTTCAGCTGTGTGGCTACATTTACCTTCACATCATCTAGAACACTCTCAGAAAGATATTAAGCTTTTTTTAAAAAAAAAACAAAAAACAAACAAACCCAAACAAACCACCCAGAACAGTTCATACTCTTTTCTCCTAAATTGCAGCTGATGAAGCAAATGCCACTTTCCTATCCCTTGAGTGGCCCACAGGAAGCATCTTTGTGAAGTTGCTCCATTGAACAGAAGATTTAAGATTCCATCAGTTGGTAGGAGAGCACAGGAAGGAATATGATTCTGTCAGCTAATGGTTTAGAGGGAAACCAGGAAGGCCTGATTTCTGGTCCTGCTTTGCGGGAAGCTTTCTACAAATCACATGGGAAAGGGCATTGTGTGAAAAGAAGACAGAGTCCAGGAAGCAGCATCTCAAACTGCTGTGTGTTGTCATCATTGTAGAGCACAGAGCAGTAACATTAGATGCAGCGTGAAGCTTTCTCATTGATTTCACTGGAAACAGCTTCGGCGTTCACAGAAGAGCCAGGTGAGCAGGATCCCTCCCCCCTCACAAAAACACACACGCGCAAACACAAGACTACCATCCACTGAGACAAATTTATACAATGATGAACTGATACTATCAAGGCAATGGCCTCAAGTGTCTGTGGAGCTTTGTTTAAACTCTTAGACAAAGGTCAGCGGAGTGTTGAAAACAAATGAAAGCACAGGCTGTGAAAATTAATCAATGGGGAGTCCCTGGGTGGACGACTAGAGCTGCTGCAGCGTGAGGCAGGACTGGTCACTCCTGCCCTGTGCTGAGCCCATACGGTCGTGCAGCTCAGCTCCAGCAGCATCTCAGCATCTGACATTGTTTAATTGGGCCAGTGTGTGTGGCACCGTGGAAGATAAAAAGTTCGTTAGTCTGTGTGCCTGAGAATTAGGGAGCTGCCTGCTTGACAGATACTAATTAGGAGAAGGGCATACAGTCTGAATAGATGTGGCTGGCAAGGGCCGTCCAGGAAAGGAGAGGCAAAGTTTAAGAAAATACTGAATGGACCTTCTGCCTCCACCCTTCTGGGCTTACTGGGTATTTAATCTTTGTCAAGTGTACAGCATTTGCATATCCTTTTCTTAGGAAGTCCAAATACCATTTTATTATTAGCCATTTGGTTCACACGCTGGTTCCTAAAATACAGAAGTGCTCTTTTTTCTCTTCTACACGTACAACCTTCTTGTTCCCAAAGCCAGCAGGTCTTGCTTTAACTTTCAAAATTCATTTTTTGCTAAAGGTCAGGTTTTCAGAATGTCAGCTGAATTGGTTGAGAACAAGAATGACCATAAAGAAGCTTATGAGGGAAACTTATACCCTCCTTAATGGCGGCATTGCAGGATGGTTTTACAGTAGAGAAAGGTGAATGCAATGGAGACAGTGCTCTCCCAGCTTTTTTTCCATATCCTTAGTTTCCTTCCTTCTGCTTTGGATCCACCTTTCTTTGTGTTTTCTCTCTGCTCTAGCTCCTCTCGACAAAGCCTTCTCTAAAACTAAACACACAAAAAGGAAATTCCTAGCACTGAACTGGCATTTGAAGACCATGAGATTGTTTGCTCTCCTGCTACATTCTCTTCTTCTTTTTAGACTGGGACTGGACTACCTTCCTCTGCTGGGGCTTTGGTAGCAACAGAATTTTCTAGATGCTTCAGTAGCACTTATAATTAAACAAAAGTGAGAAATGACAGAGGCCCAACTGGACCCTTAGGAGCTTGTTTGATCTAGAATTGAGGTAAGAGCTTAATTAGCAGAAACAGAAATGTGCACGCGTAGACATTGGTGTGCACAAACTTGGGCAATAATCTCCGGATTTAGGATAACCACAGGATCTTTCTGGTATTGAGTGGGATACACGCAGCAGCACTTGAAGGGCTGGGTTTCTAAAAGCAAAGCCCAGAGAGAGGAAGCATTTCTTTGAACCTCACAGAATTATTTGTAGCCTTATCAACTGCTGCCTCTTCCCTCTCCTCTGCTGGCTCACTGAGGCACTCAGCATTGCTGGAGGTTGCAGACATTGCTGCTGAGCGACAGAGGTGGCGGTGGCACAAATCACTCCTTTCTCTTGCAAGGTAATGGGAATGTCTTGAGGACTCAGACTGGCCTAACCTGGTTGCTTGTTTGTAGAGGAATGAAATGCAGACAGAAATACTCTATCTCCCTTGCCCTTGGCCTCGTTCTTACTGGCAGTGAAATTCTGCTGCACTGAAGATGCTGAGTGGGAGGGATAACTACCTGAAACATCCCTCTGTGGGCAGCAGCACAACCAGGGGTATCTGTAAGGAGTAATGATAAACTGGGATCCTCTGCTGGAAGTTCCTCTTCTGTCTTATTCTTTAGACATGCTGGCTAAGCTTGTTTTTGCCATTTTGCTAGCTTCAGGAGTTCCAAAATCATGAATAAGCATGAAAATGTCTGAGTTTGTCATGCAATTACTTTTAGCTGCTTACCTGAGGAAATGAAGCTTAGACAGTCATGCTTTCGTCAGTCTGTCAGGTCCCTCCTGCTAATATTTCAACATGTTTGATGGTTTTAAAACAATCTGGCAGAGGGATTTTGCCTCAAAGACTGTATCTTCCTGCATGTTTGTGAAAGCAGGTAGCTGGAATAAAGAGAGAATTCCTGTTGAGTCAGAGTCATAGAATTAAAGGATAATTTAGGTTGGAAGGGACCTCTGAGGGTCTTTTGCTCAAAGCTGCTGCAGCCTACGGCACCGGCATCAATAAATTACTACCCATCAAGGAATCCATATACACCAGTACAATTATGAGTTATGGAGGAAAAGTTTGTATTGAATCCTGCACATTAGACATGGGAGACTCCAGTCACAAGGCATAAATCTATGGGACAATTCTCTCAAAGCTATTTTGCTCACAGAGCAGCTTGTTTCTAATTAGTCTCTCGTTTCAAATTTTGAAATCTTCTGCCTGTCTTCAGCAATTTGCTGCAGGGAGATGTTGTTAAGATACATCCATTAGGATTATGAGTTCTTAAATCACAGCTGTGTAAGTTTCTGACAGGTGATACGGCTGTGAAACTTTGGTTTGCAGTTGCATCAACACCATGATGTTGAGCTCATTTGATTCACTTTGTGAGAAAGGGTTAAAGTCAGCCCTGACAAAATTCAGATCACGGAGAGCAGAGCCTGGACTTGGAAAAGTTGGGGGCTGCCATTCCTGTTGTTGGAGACAATACTGCATTTCCCATCAAATCCAGTGCTGCCTGATAATATAAAATAGCACAGTTCATGTAGACAGAAGATACAACGGCAGGGACAGACTTGTGAAGAGGGATCCATTATTCTTTGTGAAGCTCCAGCTCATTAAATGCTGGTGAAAGGTGCTATTTTGAGAAAGAGTCATTTGATAGTCACTGAACTGATCCAGTTTGAGCAAACCTCCCCATGCTGTCTCATAATTCCAGATGAGGGCAGAAAAATAAGCTAGTGCTCAGTTTTTAAATAGAAGTTTGATGGAAGGCATTTGGAAGGCAAATTTTATTGAAGTCTGAGATACAAACTCAGTATGAGCACTTCAATGTGAACATTGGAAAATTCATTGGTAGATTTTAGACCATATTGCAAAAATGTAGGTACTTTGTACTAAAAGTGCAAGGTACTAAAGTAATAGTGACTAAATCATGTAGTTGCTCTAATCTCAGCAACTTTTCAGAATCTATGTAATTACTCTTCCTCACAGCTTCATACCTGGTTACCTGTCTCTATTTTTATATTTCTGTTAAGTTTTCTGTTCTCTGAGGGGAGTATTATGGGTTTGATGGGAAGATGCTCACACTAATCAATCTCTTTCTAGCTATGATTTTTAGCTCCTTGCTTCAGTCAGGTTTTCCCGCTTTTGCAAGACATCTAAACATCCTGAAAATCTCAGAGGTTTATTTTCTTCATAGCCTGTAAGTTCTTTCCACAGATACCAGCATGGCTGATCCTTTGGATAACATTTCCTTTTTGCAGTCCAGTGGCAAAGCAGTTTGTTCATTATAAGCATATTCCCAGCAAATCCCCTATATTCTAAACAAGGGATCCTATTTTCATCTTGGTTATGAGGATGCAGAGAGTGGGCTTGCCCCAGATTTGTTTACCACTGAAAGTTGGAATGAATATCGCTTTCCAAGCACTTCCTGAGACAAGCTTTCTTGGCCTGTTGTGTATCTCATCTCCTGCTGCTGCCTCTCTCGCCAGGCTCCGCAGCCAGTTGTTGTTAGGGATCTGTTCAGTATCTCCCTGGTCCCACTGATGGGCTTTGAACTATTCTTTCTCCCACCCAAAAGAAGCTGTCTTCTTCCTTCCACCCTGACCTGTGTGACTCCTCTCTCTCTCCCTCCCCTCTGCCCTCTGGGCCGGCTCCCCGGAGTCCTACATCCTGGCATGGATCTCACTTCCCATTGCTAGTTGTTCTCTTTATCCTGGCCAGATGTTCAAGTGCCCTCTTCTCTGTGCCTTAAATAGGTATCAACATATGTTCTAGCAGTTCAATCCCCTCCCACTTCACAGTCTCTACAAGGAAGCAATGAGAAAGCACTGGCTGAATTTCAACGAGTACAGGTGTGACAGCACACCTGGGTAATTAATAGGGGCGAGAGGGAGATAGGATTTGTGTATTTACAGTGATTATTTCTTTATTATCTCCTAGGTATGATACAAGCTGTGGAGGCAGCGAGTGCAGACTCTGCCACTAAAACTCGGAGGTAGTTTTGTAGTCTTGAATATTTCATGAATTTCAAATGTCAGTTATGAGTTACTTGCTGCCTGCTAGGAACAATAGGTGGCTTTGAAAGGACTTGCTCCCATTCTTCCGATCTATACCTCGTGTTTGCTGACCCTGAGAATCCAAGGGTTCAAGGGTAATGACTGAAACTCTGACTGAAGCAGAGGTGGTCCTGCCAGGCCAGCGTGCAGAGAGCTTGCATTGGTGCTTTCTGTGCCCTGAGCGAGAGGATAGCAGCTTTTATGGCTCCCAGTCTATTCTTCTACAGTCCTGAGCTCATCAGGAATGTGATTTGTCACATTTGCATTGTTGACTGGATTGTTATTAAACTAGCACCACATATATATGTACATATATATGTATATTTGAGCTGGCAGAATCCCCTGAGAAACAAATGACTCTTTGGCGGCTTTGAGTTCTTCCTACTAAATGCATTCTCTTTGTATCTATGCCAGGTCTCGGAGCAGTGTCTGACAAATATTGTTAAAAAGCAGCTCATTTCCCTCAAAAAGAGTTCTCCCTTTTCCTGGCAGGTGGGTTCTCTATACCCCCTTTGAATGTAGTGTGGAGCCAATGGTAGGCAAGGCTTAGGCCTACAACAGTCCCAGCTTTTCTGAAATGTTCTGAAAACGTGTTGATCAAGGTCCGTTTGCTGACATGGGAAGCACTGCCATAATGCCTACAATAAATAATGGCCGTGATAGTAGTTTCATACCCTTAGACAAGGATAATTCCCAGCCTTCTGCACTTAGTTCTTGGAAGGCTCTCAAATAAAATATCATTACTTTGAAGTTCTCTGGACACAAAAATTGTCATTACATTCTAAGGACTTTAAAACTTCCTCTGAGTTTGGTATCTGTAACTCCTGGAGCCAAGGTTTTAGAAGAGTTAAGGAACCCACATTTGGAGACAGAGCAACAACAACATTCTGGTTTTTAGCACTTTGGGCTACCTGCTTTGGCCAACTGCTAGATGAGGCCTAGACTGGGTACAGCACTTAGGTTCTTACATCAAGTTAAGCATTTTTTTTTGCTTTTCAAAATAGGACCACAACATTTGCTACAATTATGTGCTCGAGAAATTGCTTCACAGCAGGTATGAGACTGAAGTGAAGCTCACTGCTTTATAGTTAGATGTAAAGGTAACAAATGTCATCCCCCCAAAAAACCAACCACCTGAAAAAATACTTTTTATAACTGAGGAACTGTCTATAGGATAGAGTGGGGGTATTTTCCAGGAGGTGGCCAGGATGCCTACAGCTGAAGGAGGAGGAACAGCTTGACTCCTTGAGCACGTCCTTTATTGCTCTGTCATTCTCTGGGAACGTTAGGGACTGTGCTTAAGAAGCTGCATCAGTTTCAGCTGTTATGCACCTCATTAATCAAAACACATCCTTTTGGAAGGCAGTTGATTGCAGCTTAGGCACAGAAGTGCTTACACCTCAGCCTCCCTAGTGCCTGGAGGAGGGAAGAAGAGGAAGAAAAAGACCTTTAATGCTATCACTGGCTTAGTTCACATTATCTAATCTACAGGAACATTAGAAAATGGAGATTTATTTCCCCCAGAAAAGCCTGTTCTACCAGAAATTGTGATGAAAATCCTAATAGTATTAAATAATATTTGCACTGGGTAGCTTTGCTGTGGACTATTTCACATGAGTCGCAGCCGGTCTAGATTGTGCCAGGAGGTGGGAAGAGAAGAGGAGCAGGTGAACGCTTCAGAGAAAGGATTCAAGAGAGAGCAGGCAGGCGAGGATGAGGAAGCATGTGCTGTCTGTGTGTAGGGTGAAATCACTGCTGATGGCTGCGTTTCCTCCAAATAAGAGCCTAAGTAACAGCACCCTGCTGCTTTAAATGGCAGGGTTACCTTAGGGCGGTGACAGGTGACTTCCTGGAAGGGAAGAGGTGACTATTTGCTTCCCAAAGCAGGGGGTGAGGATTTCCTCACTGCTGGCAGCAGGGTGGTCGCTGCCTGCGCCCTGCCTGCCTGCCTGCCTGCCTGCACCGCTCACGTGGTTGCCTTCTCCGAGGAGGTAGGATTTTAAATGTCTAACCCAGCAGACATTCTAGAAAGCCTCAGACAGTGAATCTATGCAAAAACCTATGCAAACAGATACACGGCCAAACAGATTCTGAATTTTTAACTCTGCTGGTTCCAAAGGCTTTGCCTGAGTACTTAATTTGAACTAGTTCATCAGTCGAAGAGATCCTTACACATAACGGAATAAACAGCCGCTCCCAAAGAAGCAGAGACAGGCTGATTGCTACCCCTTTTCCCTCTTTTCTCCAGGAACAGAAAGAACAAAAAGTAAGGAAGAGCCCATTTTTAGCCTTTTTCCACTGCTTTGGCCTCTGTTATACGAGATGCCTTGTAGCCAGCAGTGACAGGCAGAAAGATTTCCACGGGGAGCTGTTATTTTCCCAGGACCAGCCCCCTGGGAAACAGGCAAGTGGAGGGTGAGCTGCAGAAAGCGCTGACTCAGGTGCCCACTGGGAAGTGGGTTTCCCCGCATCACAGGAGAGAGCCCACGCATCCCACACACTCCTCCATCCTAGTCCAGCCTCCCTCTATCCAGTAGGGGAGCTCTTTGAGATGCAGCTTGCTTTATTCTTTTTTATTTATTTATTTTAAATTTTTTTCAAAATTATTTCTACAGATCCAGCCCCGCAGGGGAGAAATAGTAACGTCTGGCATGTCTAAGGGGGAAGGAAACAAGGCAGCAAAGGAAAAAGCAACCCTCTAAACCTTGGGTGGTTTGCAGACAGGTACAAAACACAACGTGCTCCCAGCAGGCAAACTTCTGCTGGAAAAGACAGACACTCCCCGAGCCCCTGTTTTGCATGCAAGTGAGATTTTCAAGGTGAACCACTGTTTTGCCTTTAATTTGGATTTACCCCTTCCCACAAACGCACCCCAGCCCCGTTGTCTTCACGCGCAAACCCTGCCACACACACTCCCCGAAGGAGAAGGGATCCTCAGCATCTAAGAAGAAAAAGGACTCTTCCTGCTCCTATTATTTATTTATTTATTTATTTTTAATGCTGATGATGCTGCCGTTTCTGAACCCGCGCAATTGGATGCCGTTCGGGGGAGGCTGGCGGCGGCGGTGGCCGTAGCCCGGTGGCGGGTGACTTTGGCTGCCCTGCGGGAGCTCCGCAGCGCCGGGGCGGCGCGGTCCTTGCAGCCCGGCGGCGATGCGGCGCCCGTTCGGCCACACACACCCCCTCGGCAGCCAGGCGTTGCCCTTTTAAGAAGCCCGGGTGCTGGCTCAGGTAGGCAGAGCCTGTGTGCAGTAGTCGCTCCTATGGCAACCCAATAGAATGGGATCGCTTCATGAATATTCCCAGGAGCAGGGGCTGCATGAGGAATAAGTGATGACAGTGATGTAAGCAAGCAGTGGCTGCTGCAGGTTGCAGTTCATTGTGTTACTGGCCGCCAGGTTGAGGAGTTTGAGGCACCCGGGCTTGAGCTTCGCTTTCCGGATGATGTCTGCCCGCCGGGAGACATGGCACATTTGCATCTCGAAGCCAACATGGCAAGGCTGCTGCTGCTGCTGCCGCCCTCCCTCGCCTTCCAGCCAGAAGTGTGTGGCTCTCCTCTAGACTTCTTGCCCAGTGCTCTGGATCTGAGCAGACAGGGATTGCAGTAACACTCACCAAGGGGAGACAAGCAGCAGTCGGGCCAACGGAGGAGCGGGGGCTTTTTTGCCTTCCCTCTTTTTTTTTCTTTCTTTTTTTTTCCCCTTCCTTTCTGGATGCAGAGCCTATGTTTTGATGCAGAGCCTGTGGATGCCACAGTCTGGTAAGAAGATGACACGCCAGTCTCTGGTCCCTTCAGCCCCCTGAGCAGGGGCCAGGGCCTGGGGGCAGTGACAGTTCCCCTCCTTGCACAGAGCCGGGGGGGTCTCTCCCTCTAACTGAGCAGCAGCAGCAGCAGCAGCGGCCATGGACAAGCTGCCCCCCTCTATGCGCAAGAGGCTCTACAGCCTGCCCCAGCAGATAGGACCCAAGGCGTCGATCATGGACGAGGAGGATGACAGCGACAAGGACACCCAGAGGAAAAGCATCAGGCTGAAGCCACTGCCTTCGCCCTCTGCTGGGAGCACCCGGGCACTCGGGGGAGACCCCAGCAGAGGGGGGGACCCCGGCCTGCTGGAGACAGAGGCAGGCAGCAAGGGCGCCAAGACCAGCACCAACGGGGACTGCCGCCGCTTCAAAGGGAGCCTGTCCTCGCTGACCAGCAGGCACCTCCACGATGCAGCTGAGGAGAAGAGGCTGATCGGCGGGGAAGGGGAGCCAGCCTCCCCCTGTGAGGACAAGAGCCCCCCCGGCAGTGGGGAGCTGGAGCAGGGACTGCCTGCGCCCCCACCACCGGCTTCCCCCCCGGAGCCACAGCAGCAGCCCGCCCGGGCTTGCTCCTCTACCTCCATCAAAGTGGAAGGAGGTGGAGGGTGCGACCAGATCACCCCAGATGAGGAGCAGAGGCTGGGACAAGCTGGTTTCATGCAGAGGCAGTTCGGGGCCATGCTCCAGCCGGGGGTCAACAAATTCTCCTTGAGGATGTTTGGCAGCCAGAAGGCCGTGGAGAGGGAGCAGGAAAGGGTTAAATCTGCCGGGTTCTGGATCATCCATCCCTACAGCGACTTCAGGTACAATCCCCCCCTCCTGGCTCACTCAAAACTAGCTGGCCTGCCCCCTGCCCCTTCCCAACCATGCCCAGCTCAGACCTTTCTGCAGAGCACACACCCGGGCATAACTTTCCTTGCTAATTTACTAGTCAGAGGAGCTGGAGGACATATCAGGGATCTAAAGCCAAACCATCTGCAGGTTTCACTTATATTTAAGCTTAATTTTAGTGTCCCCACACATTGCTCATTTTAAAATGTGGTTTTAAACCAACAAATGTCTTTCACTTTGGTGTCTTATAAGGACAAGCCTCTCCATAAGTTCAGTGTAAATGGGGAAAAATGATCCCACCTGATGCGCAACTCTACACCAAAAGCGTGGTGTCTGGTGCTTAACTAGTCCTACATCTCCAGTGCGGAGTCGATGGGCTGCCTGATTAATGTTTCAGTTCCCATTTTTGTGCCTCAAAGTCCTCTCCCCGAGAGTTGGGGCAGGATGTTGCCACTGGTGCTGTTCTGTGGGGCTTCTTACTGCAGCATCGCTTGTCAGGAATCGGTATGTGCAAGGGACAGCAGCATTCCTTAAGAAGGAACTTAACACCTTCAGACTCTCACTCAGGGGAAGATTTTCTCTTTTGCCTTTGTAGATCCTTATTTGCAAAATGAATTTGGGTAGGGAATAGTTAACAATGTCTTTATGAAAATACCAGCTTGCTTTCACTCAGACAACAACGTTTCCATGAAGGTTAATAAGAAAATTAACTTGTAAAGCCTAGAGCCAATCCTTGTGTAGTTCTGTGTAGCAGAGGTGTCGAGTTTGGGTATTTCTGAGTAAAATATTGTCCACTGCACAGGTGAATTGTCTTCTGCAATATATATGCAAAGTACTGCAATCAATAATTAATTACTTAGTGCAATCAATGGCTAAGGTTTATTGCTTCAACTTTAATTACAACTGGCTTACATCTCAAATTTAAAAGCATGCAGCAGAAGAACGTTATTCAAACACGTATCTATCAAAGCATATGTTTTTATTGAATTGTTGGACTCTCCAGGAAACCTTGCATTATTCCCTAAAATACAGTGAGCAAGATAATTGCAGGAAGGAGCGCCAGGGTGGATTTGGGTGCCCAAAGACAGAGATGACACAGACCTCTTTGGGGGATTTAGCAGGCGGTCCACACGCTGGGAAGGTTCAGCGCTGGCACTGAACAGGTTCCTTGGTATTTGCTTGGATTCACAAATGTTGTGAGAAGGCTACCTGAGTTGGTAGACTGCATTGGTGTTTGAATTCAGGGCATTCAAGTATCCCAAATGCGCAGCTGACCGAGCCTATGAGGGTTTCCAGTAGCTACATCACGATACGTAGTCCTTGCGAGTACAATCTTATTCAAACCCAGGTTGGAAGGAGTATAAAATTGCCTCCCAGTTGTGCCTGGTCAAGTCCCACCTCGCAAGTACAGTGAAATGTGAGAGTTAATAGCTTTGAAAAGAACAAAGCCAATTTCATACTATAGATCTTGTATTATTTGCCTCAAGTCTGGAGTTAAAAACTATCTACTGTGCTTCCTCTAGCAAGGGGTTCTGTGCATGTCACACCCTCAAGGAATTTTGGATTTAGTCTCTGAATTGTATTTGGTTTTATGCAAAAGTAGCGCTCAGTTTGCGTATCTTTCATGTACCTGGACAGAGGATTTATTCCCTTCCATCTTCCTGACTGTGTTTCCAGCATAGGACCAGACTGGCAAACTAGAGTAAGAGCATTGTAGCAGTAGCTGAGGTAACCACCTTGCCCAAGGTGAGATAGTCTTAAGAGGTTTTTGTTTTGTTTTTTTTTTAAGCTTCCTAGCAAACCACTGCTTATTTCTTAAAATGGCCTTAAACATGGTGAGGTGAGGTTTTATCTCTGAGGTACTTGGCTCTAGGGCCGCTCCCAGCCTTCTGCAAAGGAATGGAATATGCAGGCAAGCAAGACTCCCAAGCCAGCCAACTTAGACTGCTAATACTCAGAGGTCCGTGTGGCTGCAGATGTATATGGATGCACGTAGGACTCGTTAGTAATAAAGTCCTCCCCTGGTGTAGCTTTGCATCTGTGCAGGGAAAGCCCAGGGATCTGGGTGTCTGTACCCTGGTGCAAGGCACTCGCTGCTCGGGGTCAGATTCTGGGTTGGCTGATACCTTGCCTCTTTGTGTTTCTTCTAAATTGGTGCTAGAAGCCTAGACACAAAGAGGTGCTTTCTCCTTAATGTTGTGTGTATCAGCGTCAGGTGGGGCAGGGATGGTGATTGTACAGAGACATCTGAAGAGGCCAGGGGAGCTGGATGCACTACTGTATGGTCAGTGTGAATATTTTCTTGGGAACTTTGTTCACCTCTTGTTTCTAGGTCACTTGCAGCATATCTCTTTTCATATGACTGCCTTTTAGAGAAAACGCGTGGGCTTCCATGAAAAATGGCCTATGAACAATGGCTGCCTTGAAGGAGAAGAGTGGGAGCTCTCCCGGATTCTCTTCGGGTTTTGTATTCCCTCCTTCTCTGAATGCCACTGAAGCAGCTGTCTTGGAAACAACAAAATGTTATATGAATAACATTTTTTGACCTCTGAAATGCAGCACATTGCACCAAAGAGCAGATATTATCAAAATATTTGCAAGTGCTATATCCTTGACCCAAAGGACTCTGGTTTTCTGCTCTGCAAATTACGCAGTGCAATGCGTGATTGCTCCGTGTTAGAGATGGGTGCAGATTCGGGAGCGTTAGGATCTTGTAAGAGGCACCGTCCTGCACTTTGCTCTCACCAAAGCTGTGCAGCACCCTTTGGGGTTCCAGTTTCAAGTTAAGAAATATTTAGACCCAGATTTGTTTTCTTTCTTTTTGGAGAAACCATTTTCACCTCTGAGAGTGAGGTGCATCTCCAGGCGTTTTGGTAGAGCTCCAGACCTCGTGACTCCTGCCTCAGTGCAGCTCGAGAAGGGAAGTTTTGAAGAGAACGCTCCAGCCCTGTTTACCAGAGCTTGATTCTGCTGCAAAATGACATAGGTCTTATTCCTCTGCCTTCCTGGAGCAGCTTCTCCTTTGCACTAGGTGAGAGGAGTTCCTGTTTTAGAACAGAACAGAGGCTTTCATCATTGTCTCATTAAATTATCATTTTAGCATCTAATATGGCTAATTCCAGTGGCAAATCTATGATCTTCCAAGAGTAAAACAAATTAATATAGATTAAGGCTCTGTTGATTTCTGCTTTTAGTCCATTGTGAGGGGAAAAGACACCGAATGACCTTTATAAAAACCAAACTCAGTGCTCCTGAGTACTCATGACTAATGCAGTGGACTAGTTCTAGAAGCACTTACAAGGCAGCTTAGCAATTTCTAATGAAAATAAGAATACAGGTTCCTATTCTGAGGTGCAGATGTATGTGCTGGAGCCTTGAGTTCATTTGCATCTGTGGATGAGGGCACATCAGTGCAGAGTCAAACTGTATTTCCTAGATCAAGATTTATCTGTGACTTTGAAAGCTTTTTCACTGGGTAGATAGAACCGTAATTTATTGCTTAGAGGAAGCATTGATCCAGTACAATTGGTTTAATAAAAAAATTCCAGACAAACAATGATCTATCTGGTTTGTAGCTGACTGAAGCATATTGGTTTTAGCTGCTATCCGGAATTGCTTGCAAAAAAAGTGTAGTGTGCTGCTTTTGGAAAGGCCTAAGAACAGATAGACTATCTGAAAGACCAAAATAGTCCAAACAGTGGATGTAAATAGAACTGCACGTTACTCACTGCCCAGTCACGTCTTAACGTCTTCACAGAGAAAAAGGAGCTGCTGCCTCCTTGAAAACAATGGAAAAAATTCCACTCAATGACAGTCCCATCTTCAGATTTTAGAATTTTTCTTTTCACTCTTCTCCCTTACTTGTAATTCTTGTCTGCAAACAGATCCTTTTTTTCATTTGCTCCCTCTGCCAGAGCCCCCTCTCTGCTTGGGAACCCAAAGAAATTCCTGCTCAGGTGTGATGTCTAAGGTAGGGCAATTCCTGAAGAACTAAATCATTCACTCCCCTTTGTGCTGCTTCAGACGCCTGAGCGGCGTCATTCCGACTGCCTCCTTGGGGACCATCAGTGGGATTTACTAATTGCAGTTCTATATCCTGAATCCAATGGCACTGGTGAGACTGAGCAAAAACAAGCAGGATGCGCGGTTGCCTTTTGCACTCTCCTGAGAAGAACTGGTTTCCAGAATGCCTGATGGAGTGCTGTCTTGTGGAGACAGTTCCTTGGTAAGCTTTTTGCTATTTTTTAGAAGGGTAAGCAGTTTTTGGAGCACACAGCACTGCTCTCTGCCCTCAGCAGCAAACTTGGGTGGGTGGTGCTCTCCCCGCTCTCAGACAATAAGGCCCTTTTCTTTACCTGCTGCCCAGAAAGCTGCCGCTTGTGCCGGCCTCGCTTCCTGCCCGGCCACATTCAGAGCCTGCCCACAACGGCACACTCTGATCTTGTGACTTGCCCCCTGCTCATACCAAAGTCAAATGAAAACTGGAGTTGTGGGAGCCTTACGTACAGCAAATTGAAATTCTGGTTCAGTGAAACCTCTGCTTGCGGGGAAAAGTCGGGCACAGGGTTATTGGCAGGCAGCTCTTAGATCTGGCTAACTTCTTGTCTTGTTCGTGCAGGTGGCAGTTGCCTCAAAACAGTGTGGGGACACTGCTGGCTGAGGAAGGGGAGATGCCTTCCTGAAGTCAGATCTTGCTGTCTTTACTGCAGACAACTTGCCTGCCAATTCCCAGGGCAGTTTTCCTGGAGCAGAACGAGGGGATCCAAACAGGAATAATATAAAGGATAATCCAAATCCCACCAAACAGTGTGGATTGGCTTTCTGTTGTCTTCTGTGGGCTGTGAACCAGGCTGGAGGAGAAGAAATGTGGGTTTGTGACCATAAACTGAGGGGACCAGGTCAGTGCAGCTGTACTTCTGTCCATGAGCAAGTCATCACGTGCTCTGTGCCCTACTTCACATGTCGTGAGGCAGAGGATAAAAAAATCCCTGGGTAAACAATCAGTGTGGGGATATAGTTTTTTGCCCAAGACGTGTTCAGGTGCTAGAAAAGGCAGCAGTTGAAAATAGGAAGGCTTTAGTAAATTAAACACCATAATACAAGACTATTACCATATAATAGTAAGGTATTTTCATGTATATTCACATACGGAAAATGAGATGGAAGAGTATCCATAAATACTAAAGGAAGCATTGAGATTTAAGGAAGTGCTGTGATTAAGATTTTCTGCATAAATTTAATTCAGGCCCTTTGTACGAATCTGCCAACAGATAGTTCTCTCTTCCACAGAAGCCCATTCAGTGCACGTAGGGATGGTTTCTTTGTGAAAAACTATTTCACATTTTCTCCATCTCTCCTTATAAGATAGCATGCCACATTTATTGTATTTTATTCAGATTCTGTTTTGAAAAGAACAGGTTAATTTCCTTGTGGCCTTTTTTTAATTTGACAGATACAAAATATTCACCTAGAATAGTAATAAATGTTTGTTTCACTTCCTGACACCTTGGCTAGGAAACTGGTACTGTCATCCCCAGTTTATAGCAACGTGGCAGAGACTCGTAGGGATTAGGGTCAACAACATTCATTAAGTTGGTGTAGTCACTTTGAGGACCTGTTTTGCAGAGTACGTAGCATTACACAGCATAGCTTACGGTCAGGGCTCTGCCTCTCTGGGTGCTTAGTCAGGAATCAGACATCGCTGTGACCCAGAAGACAAGGGCACGGAGGTAATCACTGCCTGTTCTAAGAGTAATGGGTGCTGTAAGAGGATTGGGACATTCTGATTTGGACTATTTCTTAGACTTGCTTGGTGAGCAGCCAGACAGAGAAATGGGCATGCCTATCCCACCCACCCTCTTCCCAGGCCTCTTTGTGTTTGTTAATTTATCTGTTGTTGTAGCAAATAAAACCCCAAATCCTTAGCTGTAAACAATGACATAGTGTTCTCTTTAATCATCACCTAAGAATATTATTCTAATTAGACTTTTGGACTGAGCGATTTGCCTAACACCTCTGCGGGGACTTTTTGGCAGAGAGGGAATCTCATCTGCCATAGCCATCACATCTCATTCTGCAGTTCCTTATCTCTTCCACTGCAAACCTTTAGAAAATCTCTTTCCAGCTTACATATGCCTCAAGCTCTTCCTCTCATCGTGAATGAAGCATGAATTCTATGGGAAGAACTGGTTTGAATCGTGTCATGGCTGTAACGTAAAATATATGTACAGCTAATCTCTGTCCTGCTGTTTCATAAGCTGAGCTTTTGACTTCACAGTCAATTTTTTTAATACAATGGTTTGTACAGTTGGTAACGCTTTGCAAAACAGATCAATTCTCATCCCCATCATGATAATATCTCTGGGTTCATTAGCAGGTGTGGATCTGTTTGAGGATATGCTGCACTGCCCTCTGCTCTGAATTAAGCAATGGCTGTAGCAGGTAGTTAGAGCAGAAGAAGGATGATTCACCGGCTTCTTGAGTTACTCTCCAGGCTTAGAAGGGAAATGCACTCTGCTTATTACAAACTCTCCAGCTTGTTTTCTCTCTAGTACCTAAGGATGATGCCTTCTGCCCCACTCTCTTCAACCTGTTCTTTTCCCAGTCCCTCACTCCAAGTTTGTGTTTCCTTATCCCAGCAGTCCCATCTCCATTTTCCAGTCTTGTCGTGGCAGGTCTCTTCTCCAGCCAGTCCTAACTCTTCATCTGATCACTGTTTTCCACTTCACCTTAGTTCTTAGTGATGCCTCTTCCCCCTCCACCCCAGCTCGTACGTTGTACTCGGCACTTACGTCAGTCCCCTTGTCAGTCTCCATCCTTATCCTTCAGGATTTTTTCTGGGTGAGTCTCCCCAAAATGCTTTCCTCTCCCTCTTATATATTCTTAGTTGCTATCGTCCTTCTGACTCTTCAGATTATCTACATTTTCTCAGTCCCTGCTTTCCTTCCTGATTTTAGAATGGATTGTTTTGCCTAGTAATTTAAAACCCTTCCACATTATCCCTCCTTCCACCCTTGGACACCCCCAGCCCAGCGTTGTTTAGAAGACTGCCCATCTTTTATTTTTTAAACTTGAAATATCTCAACCCTTTGAGCTAAGCATTTAAAATTAGGAATTTACACAGAAGCATCATCTCCACTGCATTAGTGTGAAACAGATTTTATTTGTGGGGAAAAAATGTGTTTGTTGATAGGCACACAGAGAGTCGGTGTGGGACTTTTCAGTGCTGTTATAATCGGGTAAACTTGAGTTTTCAGTGTTCCTCTGGTCAGGTAACTGTGCTCCTGCTTTCTGGTGCACTCAGTTTTTTCTGCTGTAGAGTCACTGCTGCTGCACTGAAATCTATTTATTATGCAGATAAAAGAGTCATCTTTGTCTGGAGATAACATAGTGTCATTTTAGCTTGAAACCATTGGAATTTGTCTTTGTTTCTCGTGTGTTATGAGCATCTCATTAGCAAGCTCATGAACCCCTCAGTTTGCTCTTGAAACCGACTGTCAGAGCTCTCATCTCTGCCAGAGCATAGATTTCTTCCTTTTCTCTTATTTTTGAAAGCTGTGTTGGTGCCAAGGCAGTTACAGGTCAATTGAGTTATTGTTGGTTCTAATTGGCACTCTAACAAGCTATTAAATCAATTTACCTACAGATGAATGTCACTCAAAAAGAAAGGTGCCAACTCCTTTTCTGTCTTTGAGAACTTCAAAAAATAAAACCAACCTGTTTTCACTGATGAGTGTAAGGGAAAGGCCAGTCCAGCACAAGGTTTCACTCTGGAGTATTTATGCCACGTGGCCTGTGGCTGAGCAAGGTCCTGTGTGTGGAGGAGTGAGGCCATTCCCAGAACACAAGGCCAAGAGGAAGAATTAAGAAAATGACCAACTCTGACAAATGCTCTTCTGTGCCTTCCCTGGGTGTTAACACACCAAGAGCTAATTTCCATGAGGAGAGATCGATGTCCTCTTCTCCTCCTTTATCAGTTCTGGGTTTCCCCCATGCGTTCCTGTGACTGGTGATGCAGGTGTAGTATCCACAACCGTCTTTCAAATCAGGCAGCACCTGGCTGGTGGCATCGTTACCTTTTTGGTGTCCAGTGACCTATAATTCCATGAGATTTACTTGCTCTGTGCTGCAGTAGAGTCAGAGTTATTACAGTGAATAGGCTTGATTTAAGTTCTTTTCTGAAACGTTTTGATAACCTCTTCCTCTAGCAGCAGTACAGTGCTCCTTCCCACATTATCTGAGACGGTTGTAAAACAGTCGCTTTCCAGCCTACAAGTCAGGACAAGGTTTCTTGACCAAGCGGCACCGCAAGTTCCTCCTGGGCTCTCCAAATCAAAGCTGCCTTATCTATGCCCAGCCATAAACACTGCTTAGGTATCCTTGCTTAAGTGGGCAAAATTGGGTTTTTTTTGGTGAAGGCAAAGGCAGATGAGAGCGCAGCTTGGCTCTGTGCAGCTCGACAGCTCTGCAGTGCTGACAGCACTAAACCCAGGGGTTTGTCAGCAGACAAAGCAGTTAGGGCTCCAGAAACAGCGCAGATGTGTGCTGGGCTAACAAGGTGCTGTTATAGAGACCTTTTTCTGCCCCTTTTCCACGTTGAATGGTTTGCTACCTGGGAAGTGCCTTTACAAATTGAAATTATTCATTCCATGCAGTATATTCACAGTGGCTGACATAAAATCTGGTCACCCCGTGTCTAGTATTAGCCCCAGACTACAGTAAAACCAGGCTGTTAACTCCTGAAGAGATGCTGCCTGCAGCGGGGGAAGACGGCGCCGGTGAGAGCAAAGCAGATGAGCATCCAAAGGGGAATTCCAAGGTCAGCTTGAGGGCTCACCACTTGGCCATTATAGGGGCACAACTGTTTCCCCAGCGATACACACAAGCTAATCTCATTTGTGGTGACTCGTCCAAATGTGCTAATTAAGGATTTAAATCTCTGCCTCTTTGGATGGAGAGGTTGTCTGTGTTTATGCATCTATTGTTAAAGAGCTTAGAGGCAGGCGAGGTGCTGCAGGTTGCCAGCTGACTCAAGTGTAGGAGCTATAACTCCTTTTTTTTTTTTTTCAAATTTTCACAGCTGTGCTCAGGGTTCTTGTGACTGCCAGGAAATCAGTAGCTGTAGATGAACTCCTCATCCCTGTACACAGTTCCAGTGAGACTGTATGTCGAGCAACTGGGATGGGATTCAGTCTTCCTGGTGAGAGCTGTTACAGTCGGATGCCCATTTCTACCCTCTGCCTGTTTGGGGGATGGAAAACCCAGTGAAGTGCATTTCGATTGGCCTGGGTGTGGGAAAGATACATCTTGCAAAGTTATCAGTGCTCCAAAGCTTGTGCAGGAGATAAGAGCTGCATTCCAAAGACTTGGAGACTCCACATTAATAAGTCCCTTCCTCCCAGCCATTGCTTCCCACGTGGTTTCAGGGCAAGGTGCTAACTCATCACATCATTGTACCCAGTGCCATGTCTCATCTGCAAAGGAGCTGTGAGCGCCTGCGTAGGTGCGTGTCTCCAGGGGATGGGAGGAAGCCAAGGCCCCTTGTTATCCAGCCCTGCTCTGCCTGTTCTCTCACCCCTGGGCCTGAGGGATGGTGCAAAGCTGCAAAGTGCAGGAGTGCTGCGCTGAGTGAGCGCGGTGACATCGTGGCTCTCTGTGGAGAGGCAGAAGTTGCATGAGGCATAGTGAGGCAGTGCAAAGGTGACGCTCCCTGGTGGTGTCAGGATTTGGACTAGCTCTCCCAACAGTCAAAGTGATAACAGAAGTGATAGCGATGATGGACTCCGTGCAGCTTCTGTAACAATAGCAAAGCTGCTTTCATTAAGCACAAATTCTACATGCTTGATCTTTCCCCCTTTGCTTTGAAGCCCTAACGTGTGCACGAGTTCCACTTCTATTAATAACAAGAGGAATCATTTTTTTCATCCCTGGTTTTCTGTGAATTGTGGGGAGGACAGGAGAAAGGACAAAGATGATGAAAGGAGTGGAGCATCTCCCATATGAGGATGAGGCTGAGGGAGCTGGGTCTCTTCAGCTTGGAGAAGAGGAGACTGAGGGGTGACCTCATGAATGGTTATCAATATGGAAAGGGTGAGTGTCAGGAGGATGGAGCCAGGCTCTTCTCAGTGACAGGCAGTGATAGGACAAGGGGCAATGGGTACAAGCTGGAACAGAGAAGGTTCCACTTAAAAACTTCTTCATGGTGAGGGCTGCCCAGAGAGGTTGTAGAGTCTCCTTCTCTGGAGACATTCCAAACCCACCTGGACATGTTCCTGTGTGACCTGCTCTGGGTGTTCCTGCTCCGGCAGGGGATTGGACTGGATGAGCTTTCAAGGTCCCTTCCAATCCCTGAGATTCTGTGTTGGTTCCTCTTTGATGTCTATACGAACCATTTGGATCATTCTCCCGTGCAGATACACTTGGAATCATACCAGACAGAAGGACGAACTGGAAGGAAGGTCAGGCACCTAATTTTGACCCCGTGAGCCATCCTGAACAGAATACTTTGTGCCTTCATTTCTCCAGCTTTGAAAAGGGAAGGGGGTGGTGGTACTTCCAGGGGCCATGGAAGATGCTATAGGACTCTAACAGAAGATGCCAGAGTAGATGTCAGCAAGGGTCTGCTTAACAGTTACAGGGCAGTTTCAGGGGAATTTCTTCATGATTATCCTTTTTCTGTGTACTGCTGTAGATTTGGTTATATTTCTTGTCTGTCTTTTGTTAGGGCCACAAAAGTGAGTAGATTCAGGTACTGTTAGGAGATTTCTGAACACTTGTTATCAAAAGTAGTCAACATGGATTCACCAAGGGTGGATTCCAAAGATCCATGGATTCCATGGATTCATGTCTGACTAACCTGATGGCCTTCTACTGTGGCATGAGTGGATGGATAGATGAGGGGAGGGGGTAGATGTTGTCTACCTTGACTTCAGCAAGGCTTTGGACACAGTCTCCCCCAGCATCCTCATAAGTAACCTTAGGAAGTGTGGATTAGATGAATGGACAGTGAGGTGGATTGAAAACTGGCTGAAAGATAGAACTCAGAGGGTCATGATCAGTGGCACAGAATCTAGCTGGAGGTCTGTAACAAGTGGTGTTCCCCAGGGGTCAGTACTGGGTCCAATCCCCTTCGATATATTCATCAGTGACCTGGGTGAAGGGATGGAACGTACCCTCGGTACATTTGCTGATGACACCAAACTGGGAGGGGTGGCTGACGTACCAGAGGGTTGTGCTGCCATCCAGTGAGACCTGGACAGGCTGGAGAGTTGGGCAGAGAAGAATCTGACAAAATTCAACAAAGGCAAGTGTAGGGTCCTGCACCTGGGGAGGAAGAACCCCCTGCACCAGGACAGGTTGGGGGGGACCTGCTGGAGAGCAGCTCTGAGGAAAGAGACCTGGGAGTCCTGGTGGACAACAGGATGCCCATGGGCCAGCAATGGGCCCTTGTGGCCAATAAGGCCAATAGCATCCTGGGGGGCATCAAGAAGAGTGTGACCAGCAGGTGGAGGGAGGTCATCCTTCCCCAGTTCAGGGACAGGGAACTGCTGAGGAGGGTGCAGCAAAGGGCTACAAAGATGATGAGGGCCTGGAGCATCTTTCTTATGAGAAGAGGCTGAAGGACTTAAGTCTTTTTCGTCTGGAGAAGAGAAGACCAAGGGGCGATCTGATCAACACCTATAAATACTTAAAGGCTGGGTGTCAGGAGGATGGGGCCAGGCTTTTTTCCGTTGTGCCCAGTGAGGACACAAGAGGAAATGGGCACAAACTTGAACATAAAAGTTCCACCGAAACATGAGGAGGAACTTCTTTCCTGTGAGGGTGGCAGAGTCCTGGCAGAGGCTGCCCAGAGAGGTGGGGGAGTCTCCATCTCTGGAGACATTCAAAACCGTCTGGACACGTTCCTGTGGGACCTGCTCTGGGTGGCCCTGCTTTGGCAGGGGGGGGTTGGACTAGATGATCTCCAGAGGTGCCTTCCAGCCCCATAGCGCTCTGTGAATCTGTGCTGCTATATTGTATGGCACGTTTAGGCTGGAAAAAGAAAAAGAAAAAACCTGCACAGGAAGGGAGACAAGATGAAATTTACCTTTTGTGTCCATAAAGGAGAGTTGTGCAGCCCCTGCATGGGGTTTGGAGATGCTCTAGAGAGAAAATGCTCTAGAGCGTTGAATCTTTCCGATCATCCCTTGTGACTCTGGGCTTTTAGTGCAAACACAAGGGTGCTTCAGATCCTGCCAGCTGTGGTTAAGGTGATATGCTGTGGATGCCGTGGTTAGAGAGCAGCTGGGCTTGTTCCAGAGTGGGGAATAGGAACAAATGCCTGGGTCAAAGACATCCTTAATTCAAACTCCACATCTGGCAGTGGCTCTTGGCTCAACCCTGACTGCATTTGGAAAGTACCTCGTCCTCAGTTTTGCAAAACCCTCATGTAAAATTTAGTTGTTTGGAGCTTCTCTCGGTTCATTCTCATGATAACTGGGCTCCTCTGCCATTTCTTTGCACCACAGACACTCCTCTCTCGTCTACTCCTGATCACCCCAAATTGGGTGAATTCCTCTGCCACCTTCTTGTCTACAGACATGGGTTGGAAGCTGGGCCAAAGCACAGTTTCCAAACAAGGGCAGGTTCTGCTGGTTGTGTGCTCCTTTTGTGGCACAAACAAGAATTTAGGCAGATGGTGGCAGATGTGGGTATGGGCTAGGGCTTTTGAACAGGGGATCTGGAAGCCTCATCTGCAAGTAAATTCCCACAGCAAAATCTGCACTGCGGACAAAAAAAAAGATTTCCCTTGACATCATCTGCCCTGCTCTGAGATCTGCAGTCAGGCAGGAGAGCAGTGCACAGCTCCCAGCCTCTCTAGCTCAGTAGAATTAAGGCTAAGCTTCATCATGAGCTAATGCAAGCTGTTCCCACCCCAAATAATTGGCTGCTGGATGGCTTTGTATCTGTCTACCCATTACTGCCTGTGGGTGGATGTGTTATGTGTGTGTGAATGAGTCTGCTTGGGGAATTAATACATAACATCGGGGGTGCAGTACCTCGTGAATGATGGGGAGTGAGAAGCGTAAAACAGAGCCTAGCACGTCAAACATCTGAGCAAAGTCACTCTCCCTGGTACCACAGGATGGCGATTCCCACATCCAGACCACCACTACCTCCCACTGTAAAACACCTCAGGTATCTTTCCAGCCCTTTGTTTCCCATAGCTGAAATTTAAAAATGGGGGGGAAAAAATAAGTGGTGAAATTTCTCACAAGCTCCAGCAGCACAACCCTCTTTGCAGGGCAGAGCCCCCCGTGGTGAATAGGAAACGACAGAGGTGTCAGCCTGTCTGCAGAGATGGAAGACGATGCCTGTCCGTGAGCGTAGCTGTTGGAGACACTGATGTACACAAGTCATGCCTGACTTGGGGAGTTGGGAGATGGAACCCCTCTGGGACTTGGCAGCTGTTAGAGGGTATTATTTTCACAAGGCTGAGCTGTTCTTAAACACTTCCTCTAGTGTAATCATCACACACGCATTTTCTCAGTAATGGCAGGCCATCAGCCTTTCTTTCCAGGCTTCTTAGATAAGATGTGCAGGGACAAGCTGTGAAAGAGCTGAACAAGATGCCTTGACGTTAGTCGTTCACATTTCCTCAGCCTGGCCCACGAATAAGCTTTAGGCCTTGCTTTCTGTACACATCCTCCTGGCTGAGGATTTTCACAGGAAAAAAGCACTGCTTTCAAGTAAGGACAGGTAAATGGAAGCTTTTGCCTACCCCAGACTTGGATACTAAGGTCTGCAGTCCAGTTAGGGAAAAGGACAGATGGTCGGCTGTAGCTGCAGTTGTAATGGCCTGACGTGGAGCTGGACTACAGCTGGGCAGGAGAGCAGGGGAGAGGATTCTTCACAAGCTCTTTGAAAACTTGTTTCTCAAAGGAAACCGCATCGTCCTTTTAGCTCAGAAAGGAGAAGGGAGGATATTCCACATAAGGTAGTTTTGTACAAATATAAACTACCCTGACCATTCCAAATCCACGGCTGCTGACAGAACAGACTAGTAGCCCTTACAGGCAGCCAGCTGACACTGCAAGTGGTTTTAGGACAATTTAAGTGCTGTGCTTCAGCTTTATTCATACCCTGCCCTGGAGCAGGAGTTGTATGTTCTGCTGTGTGCTGCTCAACTGCTGTATTTCCCCTCAGCATTAGCCTTGCTACGGCACCAGGTGACAGGATTTCTCCACACACGGGGGTTCTTGTGGATGCAGAAGGATAGATCACCATTTCTTTGAAATTAGTTTTCTCAGCAGGCAAACAGAGGCAAATTCCTTGGTGAGAATCAACTGCCGCTGGTGCCAGCAGGAATGAGTTCTACTCCTCGGAGCTACTTCTGGCCTGTCTCTCCTGTACACGTACCTCTGAGGCACGTATGGGCGCTGCGTCTAGCACCGCCTGAGACCCGCTGATATTGCACCACAGTGAGAGATACCAGATCACACTCACATTGTGATGTTTGTGGAATGGGTCTTCAAAGCAGGATTTAGGCAGCTTGCTCTCTTGCTACACTGGAAGTATTTCAGAGCACTGCATTTTCCGCTCTTTGCCCACAGAATAGCTATTTCTGATTCAATGATGTCTTTCAGAAAGGAAATCCCTAATTTACAATCTGAATATCTAATGAACTGAAGTGTTTTTGGATATACGTGAGTGCAGAGCTAATTTGCTATCTGTCCGGCACTCCAGTGAGAGGCCTTCCGCTGTCCCCCACTGCAGCCAGGGAGAGCTGAGGATGTCGGCTCGAGTGAGGTGCAGAGATTTCTTCCAGGTACCCTCATCACTAACCCATCTTTCCACTTCACTTTCTCAGCCTGCCTGTGATCTGCTGAGCGCCAGCCGGTTGGGCTGAGTCATATCACGTGTATTTCTGGTGGGATGAGCTTGAAAGAACACAGAGGAAAACCCTAGCTTTTGCCTTACTACTAAGCTTGCTTGAACAGAAGGACTAGATAAACTAAAAAGACCAAAACCATAGAAATAATGTAATCAAGCATTATTGAAGTGCCCGAGTTTCCAGCTAATTTACATAATATATTAGCACGTCCCTGCTCCTGCTGAAATCAAAGGTTAAATCAGTGCCTGCTACAGTGGCCTTGAAATTGGGTCCTGTATGTGTAGAAGTGAAAAGCTACAAGCATATTTCATGTTTTAGAGAAGAGGGAGGGCCTTTGAGAGTGTGTTCTTGTGTGCTTTGTGCTGCTTCAAAAAGCTGGAATTCAGTGAGGCACTGCTGCCATCCCAGGTACCCAAAACAGAGCAGGGAACAGTCTTGCCTCTAGGCACCAGCAGCAAAGGATAAGACCTGGCCTTTCTTGTAAGATACAAAATTTAGAAGTCTGGAATAGTTTTTAGTGGCTGTAACTTTCAGTACCCAGAACATGCTTAGGTTCTTTTGGGGTTTCTTCTTCTAGACTTGGGCTGGGAAGTACATCTCTATCTACACTGGGGAGGAGGGCGATGACATCCACAAAGTGCCGCTGCTCATCTGGCAGTTGCATGTGCTTCTCTGGGCTTCAGGCAGGAATAGCCCCTGTACCAGCAAAAGGGGGGAATAATATAGAAAAAGCTCCATGATGTGTCCCTGCCTTCTAGTAGGGGGATTTAAAATTTCAAACAGGGTCAGGTAGATTTAAAATATACACTTACACTTCATTTGTCAGTGCAATCTGCACTTTAAATAGGCAGGAAAGTGCTCGAATATCCCTGCTGGAATAGGTACCCATCCCGCTGTCCTTTGGGGAATTGCTTACTGTGGCAACAAAGCTACGTGCGTGTTCCAGTTATACCTGAAGTGTATTATAGTGGTCAGATGGCCAAAAATCTTTAAAGAGATTGTTATTTCGCATTCACTTTGTAGTATGGCTGAGCTCTGATGCTGAAGTGCAAATACAGGTGGTTTTCTTTCATTATTTATTGGGTTTTCATGACTATCATATCTACACTGTCCCAGCTGTTTGTAGAAATAGCTTTGTAATATTTCTCTGGAATAGCGAGGATGTATATTCCCATTTTATGCCTGGAAAACTAGTAGACGGAGAAACTACATTATTTTCCAGAGAGTTGCTCACAGAATCTGAACCTCAGTTGTGTAGACAGCCCAAATGACAGGGCTGTCCTCTCTTTTCCTGCAGTGTCCCTCCAGGTAGGATGGAAGCTGGCAGGCTGGAGCCTCCTGGTTATGTATTGATAGAAAATGGGCTGCATCAATCTGAATATATTTCTGAAACAACTTGTTTCTGGCAGGTTGTTCATTCTAAAAATATATTTATTTCTAATTGCTGAGCGGAATGCTTAATGAATTCTTCCTTCCCAAGAACAATTAATCAAAGAAATGATTTAGGGCTGGCTCTTGCTCCCCCAAGGCTCAATGGCTGTGTTCCATTGACTTAAACAGAGCAGATCAAGCCCAGCCCATACTGGAAAAGATTTATCTCAGCATTTTTTAATGGTGCCCATCACTATTTGTCTGGATGTCTCTGGCAGAAAAATACTACAGATACATGAGGAGCAGCACCAAGCATTACAGTGAAGTTACAGCAAACTGCTGTGCTTTGCAACCAGTGTTTTCTTGTTTTGTATATTTTTTAAATATTATTTAAAGTCCTGTTGATTGTGGTGGGGATTTGGTGTGGTGAGGAAAGGAGGGGCTGCAGTTACAACTTGCTCCACAAGGTTTCTTGACTGGAACAAACTGGTGGAGTGGACTGGGTGGGTGACTAGATACCCTGCAACATAAATTAGAGCTTTGATAAAGGAGAATCCCCTGAGAATCCCCAGCACGCCACAGAGATAGGCCCTTTCTACAAAAGATCAGAAGTCAGAAGTTTGGAGTGTGTCCTGGGAAGAGCGGGAAAGATCCAGTGACGTCCCTCGTCCTGGCAAAAGCCAGATAAGTGTGAAGTGAAAATGCCCAGATCCCTTCAGGACCAGCTGCCTCTGCAGGGGTGTTAGGCAGCGTGTTCCAAGCCACACAGGAGGGTGATAAGCCGAAATAGCTCCTACCAGAGTGACACAAAGGAAAAGGCCTTATATGCCCTGAACGTGGCTGATAAATTTTTTATATTCTGTATAATTGGTGATTGAAAGCATCCTCTTGGGGCAAGTGTGTCTGACAGTATCCTTTCTAGGGGTGAATATATTTTAAATGTCCAGTTTCTTGAGTTTTTCATTTCTTCTGTCTCAGACTATGCCCCAATCCTCCTTGTTTCCCCCCACGTCTCCTGCTGCCGTTAAGCTTCTGTTGGATTTCCTCGTTTCAAGGCAGAAGTGTTTGATGGGACACCAAAGAATAGTCTCTCAAAAGCTGGAAAGGGCTTTGGCCCACAGCGGCTCCTTGCGTAAGGAACTGCCTTTGTGTGGAGCTGAAGTGCTGAGGTGGGACCTGAGTTGAGTGCCCTTAAACACTGACAGGCTTCCAGCTTCTCCTTCCTCCTGGGGCTTCTCTGGGCCTCAGTTTCCCCAGCTGGCAGATGCTGAGACTCAGCCACCTGCCATAAAGTGCTTTGAGGTCAAAAGGAAGAAAAAAAATCTCTAGTGAGCTACATAGCATTTCAATACACACAGTAATTAATTCAGCACCCGGTGTTTGGAGGGGATCGTGGATTCACGTGGACGCCTTAGATCAGCAGAGCCTTAGCACAGTATGTTTCTTCTGAGACCTCAAATAATCAGAGGCAATTGGACTTTTTTTTTTTCCTTAACTGCTGCATTTTTAGAAGGTGATTCATCTCTTGTCCAGGGTCTTGGATACCTGAATAACCCCCAGATCCCAGCAGCATTAGTCTTTTGGAGGATTCATTGTGCTCCAGTCCAGCCTGCATAAGTCATTGCAAATGAGAGTCTGATGTTAGCGGCAGGAGAGTTGGGGAGGAGAAATATTTTCTGCTTTTGAAACTGAAACTCACATAGTCACTACTTCTCTGTCATTTCAAATCTCTTAGTCCCTTCCACCCCCGTCTTCTCTTCCCCACAGAAAGAGCCTTTTATGGCTGGCACTTTGTGCTGAAGCTTGGGTGAAACAGCGATGCCAGCGTTAACATTTCCACCAGGGCTGAAAGTAATGATGGAAAACAGTGTTCTGTTGGTTCTCATGGAGTAATACTGGTTGGCAGGAGCCAAAGTTTGGAAACACTACAAAAGACAGGCTCCATCCATCCCAGTCCATGGTTCTTGGATGTTGTTCCTTGGCATTTCCTCACCCTCTAACACTTGAAGCCATACTTCTTGCACTAGAGTTGCCATCCCTCTTGGCCAAAATGTTTCTAACCCAGCAGCAATACTGGTTAAAGAAGGCATTTGGTTTGGGAGTGGACTCTGTCATCCAGGGCTTCTCATCCCTGTGCTGTGGAATTACCAGGTTTGGGGTGAAGTGTCCTTGTCAGGGGTAAAAGCTACATGCAGGGAATGTGTTCTCTCACTACGGCTTTTTTCTCTCCTCAGAGAGCAGGTGGTTTGGGAGGTTTTGAGACTTTAGAGTAACACAGCTTTCAATCTGATCATTCCAGCAGACCCTTGGAAAACCCCAAACTATTTTCTGTTGCCTCTTTCTGGCAGGTTTTTGGATTCCCATCCTGCCGTTAAGCAAGAAAGAAGTTAAGCTCTTCCTCCCTCCCCCATCTGGCATATCCAGGGCTCAGGCAGAGTGGTAGGAGTAAGCGTGCTCAGGGGCTGAAGTCCAGCAGATGCTGTTGCTTGTCTCAGACATAAATCCTGGGAACTCTAGAAGTTAACAAGGGAATAGGAGAGAGCAGCTGTGCCTTTTCCTGCGAGCAGAGGTGTCTCTCATTGAGTAAATGGCTTCATGTGGCCGAACAACAGCTGAGTCAGGTTCAGGTTTGATCCGTCCTCAGGCACAGGAAGCTTTTTGTCTATTTTTCGGTCTTTTGTTGTAAACTGGATGTAAATGGCCAACTACTCAGCTAAAGTACCTACATAGTTTATTCTAAGGCTGTGGAAGCCCACTGGTGACCTGCTGTGGAGATGGTTGTCCTGGTGGCACACGGATCAAAAGCTACAGCAGGTAACTCAGACCTGGGTCTCCACGAGCCTCTATGAGAGCCGTGATGTTGTAGTGAGACCTTCTATTTCACCCCACTTTCCATCTGGGGAGACTGGAGTTGTGATTCCTATTCAACACCGAGCTGTAGAAGTCTCTCTCTCAGCCTGGCAGATGACTTAGCTGTCTGCTGCATGCATTTGTCACCTCTTTGTGCCCTACTGCAGAGCACAAGTGCTTACGCTTGTCAATCCAAAGCAAAGCAGCAGCTGGCAGAAAGCAGAGAGGGGTCCCTTCCACTCTCCCCCACTCTATAAACTGATTCTTACATAGTTCTGACTCATGTCCTCTCTCTGCCCTATTTTAGTGTTTATATTTAGTAAGTTTGGGTTCCTGGTGGTGAGGCTGACATCCTCATCTCATGTAAACTCATATTATGTCAAGACAGCCGTGTTAGTACAAAATAGTTAAGAATCCAGCCTGTCATCCTTGTACCTTACAGAGAACAGTTGGTAGAAGGTACCTGTTTCATCAGTTGGTGTTGTATGTCCTTTGCCACTCTCGCAGTAGTGTCTGCTCTGAACTAATATCCCTGCATGCATAAATCTGTGTCATCTCTATTGAAGTAAAGCCTCCACCTGTAAGTGTGAGCTGCTGTTAATACTCTGGCAAGTCAAGGGGAAAGATCAGGTTCAGAGAAGTTGGCTTTGAAATCTCTACCTGTTTGTCTCTGAGAAATTGGAGTCTGGGCACTCTGAGATGAGATACAGTTCCTTTCATTCATATACTTGGGTACAACTCAAACCCTTTGCCCAATATCACTGCTTTTTGAGACAATTCAGAACTCCCTAGTGCAGATCCACCTTTCTAACAGGCTGCCCAACATTTGAATTTGACTCATACTGGATGTTGGATACGGGCTGAGGCCTGAACTTCATCATGTCACAGCTTAGGCATGTCTTTAGGCTTTAGTCCTTCACATTCCACAACATATTCATGATGACTTGGAAGCTGCAGCCCTTATTGATCTATCCGTTCTCTACAACAGCAACATATGGCACGTTTCCATGGCAATAGGTCCCCCTAAAGGGGCTTCCTTCCTTTCTTCAGTTTATTGGTCTTTTTCATTACTAAATCATCAGAGATAAATGCACACAGAGAAGGGTCAACGCCTGGATCAATGGACAGCAAACAAAAAGGAACTTTTCCATATTCATACAAGTGAGAGATTTCAGAAGATCAAACAATGCAGAATTGCCAGGCCTTTAGCGTGTCACTCTCATACATAATGTATTCGGGGAGCTCTATGAAATCAATACACATCTAACACCTCAAAAGCCTTTGGGATTCAGCAAGGAGGGGGCAGAGGAGCGGGAAATCAAGGCGTATTTATGAGCGCAGTCGGGTGGGATATGAGGAGAGGGTTAAGCTCTCTGGCCTGGGCTTTCTGCCATGAGTGCAGTTTTGGTTAAGTGCTACAAATATGAAATTATTATTAATTCTTTACCTCTGGGAGGATGTGGTGTTGCAGGTTCCTTCTGATGACGTTTGCTGAGACAGGTGTGGAGTGGAACGCTTCTTATGCAGTGCTGTGGCTGGGCAGGGGGTAATCTCAAGCCGTCAGCAGCTGGGTGCAGTCTGGCTCTACCTGCCCTCAGCAGGGAGCCTGGAATGCTCTAGTGTACCACCAGTAGGGAGAGGAGTCCTTCCAGACAGGTTAGAGCTTGCTTTGCCAGTGCTTGCACTGACCTGGTTTCCCTCTAGAGAAAACTTGTGCTTATAAATCTCCCACTCAATCTGTGCCGTATGAGCTTCCCGATGGCGTCTCCAGCCACAGCTGCAATGAATTTCCACTGCAGTACAATTTATATCTTTGATCACCTCAGTGGGGCTATGAAAACAGCAATACATCTTCTAGGTTCAGTGTGTAAATGTTCTTCCTTTGGACCTTCAGAAAGAGGGAATAAGCTTTCCTACAGGTAGTACCCGTGAAAATTTCACTGCTTTTACAGCTTGTTAGAGGGAAATTCTCCATGAGCTAGTAATAGCTGTGTCCAGGCAAGTGAGAAAATATGGCTAATGCTGTTTTTTAGTCAGAAATTGGATGTGTGCTCTATTGGCCTCTATCCTCCAAATTTAGAGCTAGAACAAACTAATTCTCTTGCGGCTATCTCTGTTTCTTGTGTGCATTCCCCAAAGGGGGAAGTGAAATCTTGTTTATTTTTACCTTTCTGGGAAGATTGGGTTCTAAGTATAGGCTTAAGATACGGTTTACTTTGTCAGGATGATATCTGCAGGCAGGAAGGCAGCAGGAGTTGAGCAGAGTGGTCAGTTGACCACTTCGTGCAGAATCCACCACGACTTTTCTTATTCTTCTGACAAGTTTATTTTCGAGCATTATTGGAAATGAAGGGCAGGAACACATTGTTTCTGTGTGATACAGAGCGTCTGCAGACCAAGGACTAGGGGTGAGGGTTCCAATACATTTGCATTTATCAAGTGGCAGATTACACATAGAACTCTTGAAAATGCTTACACAGTTTCTATTAAGCACACTGCAGGGTTCAGTGGTAGATTTTGACTTCAGAGATTAGATGTCCAGAACTCTCATTATCCCAGGAGATCCCATTGCAGATGACACTAAGCTGGGTGGGAGTGTTGATCTGCAGGAGGGCAGGGAAGCTCTACAGAGGGACNGAGCTGGGGAAGGGCCTGGAGAATAAATCTCCTGGAGAGCGATGGAAGGAGCTGGGAGTGTTTAGTTGGAGGAAGAGGAGGCTGAGGGGAGACCTCATCGCTCTCTACAAGTACCTGAAAGGACAGTGCAGAGAGGTTGGTGCTGGTCTCTTCTCACAGGGAATTAGCCATAGAAGGAGAGGGAATGGCTTCAAGCTGCACCAGGGTAGGTTTAGGCTGAACATGAGGAAAGACTTTTTCCCAGCAAGAGTGGTCAGAGCCTGGAATGGGCTGCCCAGGGAGGGGGTGGAGTCCCCATCCCTGAGTGTGTTTCCGAGTGGTTGAGATGTGGTGTTGGGGGATCTGGTGTAGGGGAGGAGTTTGTAGAGTGGGGCTGATGGTTGGACTCAATGATCCCAAGGATATTCTCCAACCTGAATGGTTCTGTGATTCTATGATTCTATGTTCCAGCCGGGGAGCAGCGCTGCAGCCTCCGTGAACTCCTCTGTCCTGACACGCCTCGGGCTGTGATGAAATGACACCCCACCGGGTTTGCTCAGTCTCCATGAAGCTGAGCTCAGTGATACCCCTTGCTGTGTAGTTCAGCGACACTTTATGGCATTTGGGGGAACTTGAGTGGAAGATAGCAGTGTCGAGTGGTCAGGGTGCTGTTGTCCCAGCCAAGTCACTTCAATGCTATCACCAGCTTCCCTGATCTGAGTGAAAGTTCAATACCCTTATTTCAATACCCTTATGTGAAGGGATGTTAGCAGCTCTTTTTTTTTTTTTAACATGCTTGACCAATACTTTAATGTGGCTTTGGTTCATGACTGGTGTGTTCCAGTGCAAAGATAATACAAAGTGCTTGGCGTTTCTGAGATGGAAAACCAGGAAACAGAGTGAAGTTCCAGTGAAGTCGCAGAGTGTCAGGACTGTCTGTGCCCTGGCTGAGTCACAAAGCCTGTTTGAAACCGGCTAGATGGAGACCATTGAAACATCTCTACCTTGAGAAATCTACTTTTTGTGGGACAATCACCCCCAGTTTCTTGGTGGCTCTGCTAGCAGCTCTGGTAGACAGTGCTGAACATCCCAGCTATGCAGAAGAGCCCCAGAGGGGAGATTTTCTTGGTTGTCCCTGGAGAGGCCAAAGCCCATCCAAGGTGAAGGCTTTGCCACTTCTCCTTAGCTAATACTTGATGAAAAAGACAAGTCCCCTGGTAATGGGCTCATTGTGGTGTTTTTCACCGGAGCCGATGGGAAGTGCAAGATCCAAGACTTCTACAGTCATGGCAATAAAAGCTGGGGCTCATCCAGAGGGTCTCCCCACCGCCGTGCCGTCTGTGGTCCCCTCTGACTGCGCTGGCAGCAGGGGCTGTGCCAGCAGCTACCAAACTCTGTGTTTATTCAGAGCGTTGAGCTGTTTCATAGTTCAAACAAACACATTCCCTGGTAGATCACCTTCAACGTGAGGTCTGCTGTGCTAGTTCTCAGTTCTTCTCCTGTGAAAATCTCCATCAGGCAAATCTTCCTCTCTTTAAGAAGCCTGACGGTAGAGTGGGTGTATTGTAGAGACTAGCAAAGAACTAATAATTTAAGAGAACACATATTGATACAATGTGTTGTGATTTGCAAGTTAAAGAAAGGGCATAATTCACCATGTACTATGTTATAATTGGTTAAATGCATCAGTGCCTCAAATGTGTTGTTTGCAAATTGTCAGGTATTACAGCTGGAATAAAAATATCACCAAGTAATGTGTATATTTATACTTTAACAATGGAAAAGAAAGGAAATTTCCCCTTTGCTGCTCCTGATCAAATTACAGTGTATAAGATGACAGGAAACCTCTTTGGAAACCAGGCAACCAGATTTTCTGGATAGTAGTCCTACCTTGGAACAAGTTACCTAAGTCCTTACTATCTAATAGTCTACCTATTTGTAGTATAGAATAATAACTTCTTAATTTCATCTGGTGGGATTTGATTAATGTATGGCCATTACTTGGAAAAATGCAGGGTATTGATTATTGTTCAATAACCCAGCGTTAGATTTGAAAACTGAGGCTAGAGAAGCAATGAAAAGCTCTCCCACTGCCTTGCTTGGACTCCAAATGCCATTTTCAAGTATTAAATAAGCAATAGCTTTCTTAATTTTCCACTCGCCAAAATCCATGTAATTATATTTGAAGGTAATAATAAGAGCATGTGTGTTAAATTCAAAACACAGTGTGGAGTTCTGCAGTGTTCAGAGGGGATCAAGTGAGCAGTTGGGTAGGTTGGAGAGAATCGAAGTGAAAGGCTAAACTCAGACCTTGGAAAAATAGCTGACAGTTGCTGTCAGTGAAAGTTTGGGCAAAGACAACACGTGAGTCTTAAGAAATCTGGATGCAAAGGGCTCCAGTCCCACTCCTCGTGTGTGGCGACGGGGGATACTGTGAGGTACCCCCTGCTCCTACACCTGCTTATGTGAACACTTAAAATTCATCACTCACTAATAGTCCTTTTGCTCCCAATAAGAAAGTTAATCCCGTGTGGAATTGGATCCCCCCTCAGTAACTCACTGGTGCCGCTTGATCTCTGGTACAGCTGAGCCATCGTGATCACCACAGCATCGAAGTTCAGAAGAAAGATGACCAGCACAGGGCTGTATGGGGCTCCCAGTGCTCCATCCTTACTGTCACCACAGGGGGACAGTCAGGACATCTTCCCTAGGTGCAGGTAATTGGGATGTAACCCTGAACAGTGCATCTCCACCCTTTATTTTCTCTGTATTTGCCCAGTGAAGTTGAATTTGGTGCAGGCCATGTTCGGTACCAGGCAGGGATGACCCTGGCTGACTGAGAAGCAGCCAGCGCTGGCAAAGCCACAGCCAGGGGATTGGAGAGGAGGCTGGGACACAGCAGAGCTCTTTTCCTCACGCTGTTGTAGTGCATGGCTAATTACCAGTGCTCTCAGGGGTTTTATTCAGGATGGCAGAGGATACATACTATTTGCATAGATTGGTCAGGAGGAATTAAAACTGTTTGTCTTACTCTTTAGCTGGGTCCCCTTAATCATTTCCAGTCTTATAGCACACAGAATATTTTTGTAAGTCATTTTTTTTTCTGGGTGAGTGTTCGTTTCAAAGAGGTTTTCAAGTACACAGGTATTTGACTAATTCCCTATAAATAAATGAATTATTTTAGCAAGTGAATTCTTGGACTCAGTAACTGGTTAATTGCCCTTTAGTGTGTTTAGGAGCAATGAATCACCATGTTCCTCCTATTATCTCTGTGAATAATGCAAAGTTTGCAACTCTCCAGTAGAAATACACCTCCTCATATCTGGGAGAAGTAACGCTTCCAAAGACAGGGAAGGATCTCTTCCTGCTTTTTTCCCTCTCCTCTGTGTTCAGATACCCGTGTGAATGGCTGCTTTCTGGAGTAAACTTTCCTCCCACCAGCCGCACTGCCATCCGCTAATGCTCTTTACAAAAGATGATTTCTATTTCTAGCCCAACCAACAGCCCTGGGAATTAAAGCGCGACCTCTTTCCTTGTCAGGATGGTTGCTGGTGAGCGCAGCAGTGTCTAATGCAACATGCAATCCAGAGAGGGGGAAGGGAGCTGCCACCCTGGAGAAAAGGCCAGGTTTTCATCGGCGTTTTAAAGGAATAATGTCACAGCTCCTCACCGTGTGAAGCTGAGGATAGAAGTGTCCTTTGGGACTCAGTAGGTGGCACTCTGTTTCTTGAGGCAGCACCAAGCCCCTAGTGCTCCTGCCTGGCCTTGGTAGAGCAATTGGGTTTGTCTTTGGGTTTGGTTTCAGTGAGATGTGTTCATGAAAGAGCCGTTCTTGTCAGGTTAGGAAGGTTGGCCACGGAGTCTGAGCTAAACTCCATTGCTGGGGGGGAATATCCTTGGCTCCCTGGCATCTTCAGTGAGATGCATTTTGATTCTTTTGCTTCCTTTCTGTGCGCTTTCAGGCAGCTCCTCAGTTCAGCCCAGAGCTGGCTGCCTTTCAGCAGGGGCTGAAAACATCCAAAAAGCTTTGTTAATTTAGAGGTGAGGTTGCTCAAGTCCATTTTCTCTTGACAGTGCAAACCCTACAGAGCAAGAACAGAAGTTGAGGTCACAGATGTGCCCAGCTCAGGAGCAGGCTTTGAGTGCTGGACTGACAGACTGATGCTGACCAGAGAAACCTCTGGAATTGGCTGTTTTCTCTCCAGTGGGTCAGAGTCATTCCTGAGCTCACGCGCTGTAACCGGTTACACTGCGTCATGGAAGAGTTTTGAAAAAATCAAGGTTTATTTAATTTCAAAAATGACATCCGAAAGCGATATTCCCAGCCTGCTGGTACATTGTGCACTGGTCAGAACGGAAAGATGATCTCACTTCCCGGTCAAAACCCACCAAGTAACACCTACAAAGTGTACGTACTGTCAAACCAGCGGAGTGGGACCGGTGTGTGTGCTTGAATCTCAGGCACATTCTGTTACAACTAAATAATATGTTAGGTATTAAAAGATGGGAGGCAGTGGTGCATGAGAAGATGGGATTTTCAGATCCAAGCAGCGTGCAGAGAGTAGGACAGAGCGTCTAAACCAAGTGTGGTTGAAGAAGACACCTGGTTTACATAGTGCTGCTCTTCCCGGTGCTGGGAGCAGCCGCACTGAGTCAACTATAATAAACCAATGCATTCATATTGATTAATTTCTTATGTAGGGTTTTAAAGACAGGAGGAGAAGTGAGAAGAAGACAGGATATCGGAGGAAGATGTCCATGAGATGCATCTCTGTTAAACTCTTTTTCAAGCCATATGAATAGCTCCAGATCTTGTTAAGGCCCAAGAATCAAATTCGGGTCCTAACCCTTATTTAGCCTCAGACTTCCATGGACAAATCCCATTCTCTTAATCTCGCCACACGGTTTCTCTCTCTGCAAGACAGAGCTAATAACTCTATCTGCCTCTCATGGGTGCAGCAGAGCAATTTCATCACTGTCAGCTCTGTGGAATCCCTGGGTGAAAGGAACAGCAGAAATACAGAAAACGTGTGTTATTAATAGCTGGTGCTTGCCCTTCCATACATCACGTGCACCGTTAGTCAGCCTGGCCAATAATTTACAGGGGGTGAAAAGATGTTCCTCAGCGTAAATACAAAATGACACATGGATGATATTAGACCTCTGAGGTGTTGTGGTCCCTGAGAGGCTGTTCCCTCTAAATCTACCCTGGGCAGATCATACTTTGGGTAAAATTAAAATGTGCAGGAGCTGTGGAATCTTAAGAGTTCAATTTTAACTTCTAGGCAGCTTACATTGTAAAGGCAGGTGACTTCCCTGAGCTGGACTTGGTGTGCAGACCCAATTCTTGGTGGTTTTCAGCTCTCTCTGCCTCCTTCAGGAGTCACAGGTTACCTCCTCCCTGACACCATGGGTACCCTTTTGTTAGCAGGGGTACATTGGATACAGGAGTTGACCTTCTGTGTTTTGTAAGTGATGGCTTTAAAGGTCAGAGCTGAGGGGAACCTGTGACAATAATCTCAAGTCACTAGTACACCCTCGAGGAGAACTGTGCTTCAAGAAACACATGGCAATGAATTTTAGCTTCACCACGTTGCAAACCGTGGGGATTAAGCAGTAATAGCACCTGCAGAGCACCTGACAAGTGAGTTTGAAGCTCTTAGAACCGGAGTAGTAAGACTTGCTGTAAAGCAGGATGCAGGACAGCTGGCCTTGGCATAACCGAGTCTGAGTGGAAGAGATGGGGGTAGCAGGGAGTGTCACAGTCAGGCAGAAAGCATTTTACTGGGGTTGTGTGTGTGAGCCATCCTGGCCACTGGTGTCACCCTCCCCAGTTCCCACTAAGGACTGAACTCCCCAGCCAGTGTAGGAATAAGAGGCAGAAAAACCCAAAGATCTCTGAAGAAAGCCACTTACCTCTGCATGTCTGGCCATGTCTGTCTAATGCCATTAATTTGAAATTTGGGAAAAACAATCTTCTGTGTGCACGTCTCCTTCTGTATCCCCCAAGGCAAATTAAAGATGGTTGGGAGGTTATTTATTTTCAGTAATAATATAGACACTGCTTCCAGACTTCCTGCTATTGTGCAATTATTTAGATTAATCGACTAGGAAAGCTGCATCATCGTCTCAGGCCCTTAATAAGGAAGACCACAGCAGGGATTTATACGGGGTATTAATGCATGTCACTGTGGGACATGGCCTTGCTCTTAGAAGCAAACAGCCAGATCTCCTTGCTGAGGGTCCACCAGCCCCAACTGGACTTTTACACTAAGCGCAAGAAAGAGATAGTTGAGGGCAATGTTAGAAACCTCGTTAGTAGATAATTTTGCTCACGCTGAAGTCAGCTCTCGCCAGCCTCTGCTGCGTGTTGCTGAGGATTACTGGTGGGCTACTGGTTTGTGACCCTGCCTGGAGCCGGAATCTTAGATGTGCTTTTAGGTGCTGTAAAGCGTTATGTTCTTAATTAGGGAGAGAGAATCTGTACAGAGAAGGCTTTTAAAGTGTATTCTGCCCTTCTTATTTTCCTGCTGAAGTTTAACACTTTGGTGTAGATGCCTCACCCCAGTGGTGCTGTTCTGCACCCGCTCAGCCCCGTCCGAGGCCCAGCCTTCAGCTAAACAAGTCTTACCAAAGCTAGATTTTGAGGATCTTTGAGGCTAATCTCTTTCTTGTAAAACATTTCACTGATTTTGGCTGTAATGTGTCAGGCAGAGAGAGAAGCAGCCACGTGTGTGTGTGTCCCTCAGGAAACCCAACCCTTTCCCTGGGCACAGCGTTGCGAATCCGGAGTCACTCTGTTGACTTCACTGCTGTCGAGATGATGGGTTTAAAGGCAGGCTCCAGCCTCTCCTTGGTGGTAACTTGCTGTGGCCATTGTGTGCTCTGGGGAGTTGGGCTTATTTAGCACTCAGAAGAGTAAGAGTAATATAAACACTGTACTAAGTTGTGTGCCTGACTGGAAGAGCCACTGCGGCTTTCTGAGTGGTGCCAGTTTGTGGTGGCCAGTGGGGACTGGAGCAGCGTTGTGGTGACCAGTGGGGACCAGAGCAGCACTGTGTTGGGCAGTGGGGCTTCTTTGGGAGACTCCTCAACAAAGTATGAGACCCAGGAAGTTTTCAGACCTCACTTGGGGTGACATGTGGCAACGCTGTGCTATTTTATATGTTCTACACTAATACCTGGGGATAATCTTAAAAATCCCAAACAAATAAATTAGGAAATGTGCTCACACTGTGTGTGCCTTCCAAACCAAAAATGAAGGTTGCTGTAAGGCCCACTGGATAATACTGATTTGCCTCTAGAGTGTAGATAAGCTTCTTGGAGACTGTGCTTCATGGAACAGTAGCTAAATGTTGTGGTTTCTTACTTTAGAAATGAAATAGGTATTTCCAGGCATTCCTGATCTCCTAAAATCCAGACTCAGAGTAACCTTTTACTCAGCAAGAAATCAAAACTGACCATCTAGATCTGAGCACGGTCTCCAGTTCTGTCCCCATCCCAATGTAGTCAGTGCTACCTGCTTCTTAAAGGAGGATCAGGCAATAGGAATGAGCCTGATGATTTTAACCTTAAATGGTTTTATTGGCATATGGACTCTGGGGTCTCCCAAATATTTGTTCTCTCTCTCTCTTTACCAAACAGTCGTAGTAACTGCAAGTATGTCAGTGTCTGCTTGGGTGGCTCTGAAGTCCCAGTCAAAGTTTTCAAGTGGACGTGTCCTCAGTTCCTTTCTGAACCCTCTAAGCCAGGAGATGAGTGTTGCTATGATATTAAGTACTTAATTAGCACCTTGGGCACTTCAGGCAGACCAGCAGAGCGTAGGGAATGAATGACAGTAGAGATGTATAAAGCACATTAGCTCTATTGACCTGGGTTCCCTGATCTCCCACTCTATAGCTGATCTCACCTGTCTCTGTCTTGCTGTCCAGGTTTTACTGGGATTTGACCATGCTGCTCCTGATGGTAGGGAACCTGATCATCATCCCTGTGGGCATCACTTTCTTCAAGGATGAAAACACTACCCCGTGGATTGTCTTCAATGTGGTTTCGGACACGTTCTTCCTTATCGACCTTGTCCTCAACTTCCGGACAGGCATTGTGGTGGAGGACAACACAGAGATCATCCTAGACCCGCAGAGGATCAAGATGAAATACCTGAAGAGCTGGTTTGTGGTGGATTTTATCTCCTCCATCCCGGTGGACTATATCTTCCTGATAGTTGAAACCCGCATTGACTCGGAGGTGTACAAGACAGCCCGGGCACTGCGCATCGTGCGCTTCACTAAGATCCTCAGCCTCCTGCGCCTGCTGCGGCTCTCCCGGCTCATCCGCTACATCCACCAGTGGGAGGAGGTGAGCAGAGCCTGTCATGCAGTTGCATCCTTCAGCTTTTCTCCTCTTATGCTGGCATTACACAGAAGTGCTCTCTTTGAACGGCCGTTCTCTTACATCACGCCGGTGTGAATGCTAAAGAATTGTGTCTTGAGTCTAATGCTTTGCTTTTAGCAGGTTCCCCAAAGGGCCTTCAGCATATTGTTACTTGGTCACTTGAGACTGTGCTGCTTCATGATCATAAAACATATAATCTGTGGAGATGATGCGTGGGCTGGGAGGACAGTAAGTACAGGTGGACCCCCTGCAGGAAGCATGTAGTTAAGGAGCTGCCTGTCAGGGTGGCATTTAGTCAGGCAGCAAGGTCTTGCCCTCTCAGAGCCCCAGAAAGTCCAGGAACAGCTCAGAGGAAGGGTCTGGAGAGAGTTTATTCACAGAACCTGTGGTATTGGTTTACCCAAGCGTGCTCTTCTTTTACATGCTTCTCTCTTGAATAAATGGTTTGGTGATGTATTTATAACCTTTCTAAATTCTCTAACACTATGTTAGGGGGAAGAGGAGAAAAGAGCAATCTGCAGACAAATAGTTTGTTCCAAGACATAAAGGTCTGGTGAAAAGCAAGATCCCCAACTACCCCAGGCCCCTGTGCTGTTCCCAGGGGAGCCCCGATACACAGGATGTGTTGTCAGGCCTCATGGAAGTGAAGCCACAACCTTATCAGTAGCTTGAAAACTGAGGTTTTTTTTCCTATCTCCGTGCTCTCCAAAGCAGAGAGAAAGCTCCCTGCAGCTATCTCCACATCAGGAGCGTATTTTCAGGACGAGGAAAGCTGGTCAGGGCAATTTCATCTTCCACCCTGTACTTTCTGCTCTGCTTTGGAGCAGAGCCTGATGCAGAGCGTGAACTAATGCGGAGTGTGCTCCTGGGAAGGGAAAGCAGCCATGCAAGTCATGGCTAGATTGCAGTGAGCTGTCACAACAGGAGTTCATGACAGAGCCGAACCGTTTCCTCCTCCCAGGATTGCAGGCTCAGAGGGAGAGCACTGGGGCAGACTTTACAAATGTCAGGCTTCATCTTGGTGGTGGTATAATTTGTGAATGCTTCATGTACAGCAGAGCATAATGCCTTGCTGAGGTTTGAGATGACATTGTGCAAGGTGTCGTATGGGGAGACACGGCTACAACCCCCAAAACTCACTGCTATGTTAATTTACTTCATAGCACAGGCAGGACGTGCACAGAGAGGTGGAGATAAAGTCGAAGTGTCTTTCCCAGTGTGACTCAGTAAGTCAGAGACTGAGCAGAGCAATGAAATATCTCCAAGGCCGTTGTCTTGTCCCTTGGCTGCGCTGCTTCTCTGTCCCCTCAGCCCAGAACGCTCGGGAAAGGCGAGTTGGTGGCTTTTGGCTGTTTGTTGTCTAAGTAGCTCCTTCATACAGAAGCAGTGCAGGGCTCTGTGCTTGCTTGTCTCTGCTCCCTCACTTCCTTTCCATAACACGGTTGGAGACGATTTAAGTATATTTGCTGTTGATTGTACTAAATTTGTTTTTAGAATAGTGAAATGAAAGCAAACCAGTGCCCTTTCCCTGTCTTAACTTCTCTTACAGTTACATTCAGCAGCCATTTCTAGTCTCAGACTCGTAATACAAACCAGTGGGGAAGTTTTGCCCTTTTGCTGGCTGTCACAGGTCCCAGGGGACAGCCCAGCCAGGCGCTCTCTGATCCCCCCTGAAGAACAGGCTCCCTGGAGTGATGCAGTGCTGCAAGTGGAAGGGCCAGATGGTGCTGGAGTGCAGTTGGAGACTGCAATGCAGACTCTGTTATGCATTGCAGAGCCCAAGCAGAGCAAACATGATAGTCCTTTTTTTTTTTTTTCAAACAGGGCTCAACCCAAGCAGCAGTTTCCCAGAGAGAGTATGGTGCTAGGAGTTTTTCCACCTTCTGGAATGGGGGAGGGAAGCAGAGAGAAGGGGTGAGCCCTTGTCGTTGGTGCTACAGAGCAAGAAGGAGATGAGGAAGAGAAGCGCTGCTTCATCTTTGTGTGGGAGTAAATGGTTGTGTGCCCTGGCACTGTACTGACAGGTCTTTCTTCTCTGAAGTGCCTACAGAAGACCTGTCTCTGAAAGTTCACATTAATCTTTCCTCACTGCACAGGTCAGCAGTGGTAATTCCTGTAGGATGGAGCAGGGTTGGACTAGACTTAACTCTGGGTGTCGATGAGGGGCAGGATGTGCCACAGAGTTAAGGAAAGAGGAGGACTGGTGTGTGTGTGTGTGTGTGTGCTGAAGAATTCTGTTCTCCTTTGCCTCCTCTATTTATCTCCCCTATCTTTGCTCCACTATCTCACTCTATGTCTTGTCTGCCAGGTCGTGTCCTTCTCTCACAGGCTCTTTGCATAGATAAGCTAAAAAAGACTTGTAAGTAGGGCACGCTGGCCCACTGGAGCAGAGTATGTGTGTGAGCTAGCAGAGTGTGTGCAGGGCAGGGTGAGGCAGGGTTAACAGAGGTGGATGCACTGATGGGAGAGGGAGTCAGCTGCGGGGTTTCTGGATGGAGCTGTACTCAGCTTATGCAGGGACTTTTGATGCCTCAGTCATAGAATCATAGAATGGTTTGGGTTGGAAGGGACTTTAAAGCCCACCTTGGGCAGGGACACCTCCCACCAGACCAGGTTGCTCCAAGCCCCATCCAGCCTGGCCTTGAACCCCTCCAAGGATGGGGCAGCCACAGCTTCTCTGAGCAACCTGGGCCAGGCTCTCACAACCATCACAGCAAAGAATTTCTGCCTGAGATCTCAGTTAAATCTCCCCTCTTGCAGTGTCAAACCCTTCCCCTTGTCCTATGGCTCCCCTCCCCAGTCAAGAGTCCCTCCCCATCTCTCCTGGAGCCCCTTTTGGGACTAGAAGGAGCTCTAAGGTCTCCCCAGAGCCTTCTCTTCTCCAGGCTGAATCTCTCCAACTCTCTAAGCCTGTCCTCCCAGCAGAGGGGCTCCAGCCCTTGGAGCATCTCCGTGGCCTCCTCTGGCCCTGCTCCAACAGGTCCACGTCCTCCTCCTGGGTCCTGTATGAGGAGCAGAGGAGGATCCAGGATGAACAGCGACGTTAATTTACATCCTCTTCCTCACAGATGAACATTATATGTGTGCATTAGCACACATGTAACTCACACTCTGAGTGGGTACAGGGGTAAGTGGTCACTTCCTGAGCCCACACTGAGCCTCTCCCTTTCTTCCCCTGCAACTGTCCATGCTCTGCATGAATTTATCACTCACCCTGCAGTGAGGAGAGAGCAGCCTTCTCTACGGCTGCAATGCTGTAAAACAGCCAGCCACTCATCAGTTCCAGATCAATGCTGGTCAGGAGTCTGTGGGCTTGAGAGCCAGCGGTTTGAACTGGCTGCACCGTTCTGGCTCAGCAGCAGACTCCTCTGACAACCTCCCCCAGATCTCAAATGAGTGCTTTGGGGACTACAGCTGGGCAAACACCCTAAAGAAAAAAAAAAAAAGAAGGAAAAAAAAAAAAGAAAGCCCAGTCTAATGCACTGATGTTCACTGGAGTACAAAATAAGCTTAATTCCAACTGTAGCAGTTTCATTTGCATTATCCATTTTGCATGAGTGGTCCAACGAATGAATTTACCAGTAGGGCAGAATATAAATAGAGCCTTTTTGAAGTGTCTGCCCTATCTACCCTGCAGTAGGCTGCTTGATTGCAATGTGGGAAGGCATCCCTGCACTGGCTGGAGCCTGGCTGGCCTGAATATCTTATTAGAAACCTCAGTGTGTGGCAGTTCCCAAGTCCATCAGCAGAGATCCAGGAGGGCTGGCGAGGCCTGTGCCTGCTGCCAGGGTTGGGATGAACATGGCTACTCCAGTCACGCACTGGTCATGCCTAGGGAAGCTGTTGTCATCTCGGCCTTTGAACCTCTCAAACAGCTCTTCAGGGTTTCTGGGTGGGTTGGTGGTTCTTGACCAGGGGAACAGGGAGGCACGTTGTCTCATGGGCCTTCACGCTGTTGTCTCTGACAAAGTGTTCAGAGAGAGCAGACTTTCAACCTTAACATCCTGCAAACCTTATCCCAAGGTCACCCAGCAGAAAGAATAAAAGCAGAATAATAGCATGTAACCCATATACCCCATCAAACTTTTCTGAGAGGTATTTGCTGAGCTTTTGTGCTATTTTATGCACAGTATCTACCCCTGTGTTTGGTGCCAGGATGCAGTAACCTATATTTAAGATGAGACTATTTTGACTTGCGAAGAAGGAACATTGATTGGGACAACAGTAAAATCCCACTCCTATAAATTACTTCCCAAATAGCACCACTAAAGGCAGTTTTCCAAAATATTTTGATTTCAGAATCTATGTGAGAGATTATGACAGGAAGGAAAGGAACTAAATGCTTTTTATACACATCACAATGATAAGATTATCATGAGAGGATTTTATCAGAAAAAAAATTCAGTTTTCAGTTTTTGCAGCTGAAACCTGAAAAAAAAAAGAGCAATTTAGTGGTTTTTAAACTATTCAACAAAAACTTGAAAACTTTCCCGAATGCTGTTCTTTTTTTCCCTTGGGTTTCCATATTACATAGAAGGGAACGCATCTTGTCAGGTTGGCCACAGATGACATCATCTGAAAGGTGATATCTCTGTAAGAAAATTCAGAGATACTCAGAAAACCGACTCAAAAGCTAGAGGGCTTACGTGTAAGGACTGGGAGAGAGCTTCCAAAGACTATGAGAATATGTCTCCCAATTGATTTTTGTTTCCATTTGAACAGCTAATTCCCTTAATTTTTTCTGACCTATTTGTAGCCTTCCTTAAATTAAATTAAAATAACGTGGCTGATGGGCTGGGGGATATAATATTAAGCCAAATCCATAACTGGATCCTGGGAGGGGGGAAGCTGGGCACAGTGATTGTTCTCCAGTAGCCCAGCAGGGAACCATGAGCAGTTCCAAAGAGCTTAGCAAATTTTTCATCGATAGGATTTGCAATTCTGTCCTGTTAAATAGCGAGGCAGACCCATGAGAGTAACTCATTGAAACCTCTGGCCACCCTTGAGTGAAATCAGACTGAACAAACACGGGTAATGGGGCGGGGAGGGGGAGAACAGGCTGGATTTCTTCCTAATTTTGCATTACCTCATTCCTGAAGGCAGCGTTATCAACCATTTGTCTTTAATGTCATTACGGGAGACTATTAGAGCCGTAATGCAAGTTGCAGCAATTTGCATTCTGCACCAAGTGACCCAAAACTCGAGCGTCTTTTCCTCTTAGAGAAAATCTCCTCTGCGCCAAAATCGATGGCAAAACCCCCTCGTGTTGCCTTATCAGAAGAAGGTCGTTTGTCATTTTACCACGGCCGTTTAGGTGGAACTGTCCTTGCCCGTGTGGCACAGTAACCCTGCGGAGGGAGCACAGGCACCAGAAGGAAACAGATCTTCTCCATCCCTGCACAGACATTGGATTTCTCCTCACTTGCCCGGGGGCAACTGCTGCTCCATCCCCTTCCCTGCGCCGTGGTAGCAGAAAAAAGAAACCAAAAAACAGTATTTTGGTGGAGTTTGTCTTCAGCAGGAAGTTCTGCTGCTATAATGGAAATTAAGCTTTTTACCTGGGCAATGGGAATACAGTTTCAAAGAGAATATCATAAAAAAGGGGTTCTAATGAACTATAGGGAACCAGGCAAATATTCAAATAGCTGTGCAGCTACGGAGGTTGCCATAAAAAGGAAAATGCCTTTTAATTTTTCTTTTACAGTCACCTTCTGGCAGTGCTTGATGTGTCTTCTGTCAACAGGACGGGATGACAAGGGGGAATGGCTTGAGGGGTTGGGATTAGGGCACGGAGCCATTTGTCTCTGGGTCGGTGCTTCAGATCCAGCTTGTAGGAAGTGGAAGTGCAATCTCCTGGATGTTTTTCCTCTGATCTGTTTTTACTAGACAGGTGCCTGTGTGCCAAAACCCTCTGGAGGACTTGGCCCTGGTAAGCCCCAGGCTTCCCTGAAGCAGCAGCAGCGATGGGGTTAAATTCCCCCCACACCTCCCAAGTCTCCACTAAGCAGGATGTAAGACGTGTTAATAAGAGGGTCTTGCCTGCGCCCAGCCTCTGGTTCCTTGTGTCACAGGGGCTGTCAGTCTGGGCTTTTATGCTGGGATGAAATTATAAAGGTTTTCAAAAGAGAGAGGCTGATCTCCTAATGATCTTTAATCACTGTGATAGCTGGTTGCTGCTCCAGCCTTTCATTTTCCTCTTCCCCCAGACTCCTCCCAGCGTACTCCTTACGTGTCCCTGCAATGGATGCTGTGGTAAGTTTGCCTTTCTCTCAGGGAGCTCACGTCTCCGTAGTTCTCTGCCAGCACCAGCTGCCTGCAGCTCAATGCCCATTTCTTGCCAGCTGCCCGTCATTTTTCTTCAGGCCATTGTTTCTGGAGGGGGGTTTCTGGCAGGCTTCGTTATTGCTCTTGTGTTACAATAACAGAGGGTCCTCAAAGGAGAAGTACTGGAGTCTGGTATGAGGAGATTCCGCCTGCTATCAGTGTCTTTTTTGAAGGTTTAATACTGTGAAGGCTTTGCACTTGATTGATGAGACATGCTCCAGCTGCAGCCATGGAGGGACCCTGGCCCCTCAGCATGTTGACATTGCTGTCATACAGCCTCATGGCATCCTTGTGGAGGGTGTTGTGACCTACATCAAGTATATCTGTCACAGGGAGAGGGATCTGTAGAACCCTGTACTGAGGTGGCAATGATGAAGGTAAACTTCTGGAAGTCTTTTAAATCACAGAAAAACTCTGTGAGCTCAGGAACCAGCAAGGACAGTGCCCAGTTCCCTTAGTTGAACGGAGTTTCCCTGCAGCCAAACTGAGGAAGTGTGGCCTGGAGGATAGGGTAGTGAGGTGGAGTGTGAACTGGCTGAAGGATAGAAGCCAGAGAGTTGTGGTCAATGGGGCGGAGTCTGGTTGGAGACCTGTATCCAGTGGAGTCCCTCAGGGATCAGTACTGGGCCCAGTATTATTCAATATATTCATCAACAACTTGGATGAGGGAGTAGAGTGCACTGTCAGCCAGTTTGCTGATGACACCAAACTGGGAGGAGTGGCTGACACGCCAGAAGGTCCCATCCAGCGGGACCTGGACAGGCTGGAGAGTTGGGTGGGGAGAAATTCAATGAAATATCCCAAGGGCAAGTGTAGAGTCTGGCATCTGGACAAGAACAACCCCAGGTACCAGTATAGGTTGGGAACTGCCCTGCTGGAGAGCAGCACAGGGGAAAGGGGGTCCTGGTGGGCAGCAGGATGACCATGAGCCAGCTCTGTGTCCTTGTGGCCAAGAAGGCCAATGGCATCCTGGGGTGTATTAGAAGAGGGGTGGTCAGTAGGTGGAGAGAGGTTCTCCTTCCCCTCTACTCTGCCCTGGTGAGACCCCATCTGGAATATTGTGTCCAGTTCTGGGCCCCTCAGTTCCAGAAGGACAGGGAACTGCTGGAGAGAGTCCAGGGCAGGGCTACAAAGATGCTGAAGGGAGTGGAGCTTCTCCCAGAGGAGGAAAGGCTGAGGGAGCTGGGTCTCTTGAGCTTGGAGAAGAGGAGACTGAGGGGTGACCTCATGAATGTTTATAAATATGGAAAGGGTGAGTGTCAGGAGGATGGAGCCAGGCTCTTCTCAGTGACAGGCAATGATAGGACAAGGGGCAATGGGTACAAGCTGGAACAGAGGAGGTTCCAATTAAATGTGAGAAAAAACTTCATGGTGAGAGTGATGGAACACTGGAAGTTCTTATCAACATCTCTTTATCTTCTTCTTACTTCTGTACTTTTGCCCATGTCCAATATTTCTCTCTCCGTCGATGCTGACCGTCCAAATACAAAAACATTTCCTAAATCCAAAAGGTCTTGCATGTTCCACTTAAATGTGAGGAGAAACTTCTTGACAGTGAGGGTGAGGGAACACTGGAGCCCAGAGAGGTTGTGGAGTCTCCTTCTCTGGAGACATTCCAAACCCGCCTGGACACGTTCCTGTGTGACCTGCTCTGGGTGTTCCTGCTCCGGCAGGGGGATGGGACTGGATGAGCTTTCAAGGTCCCTTCCAATCCCTGAGATTCTGGGATTCTGGGATTTCAGTAGGGCTGTGCCCCATAGCAGCAGCACTGTGAAGGGCAGCCTTCTGTGGGGCTGGACTCGAGAAGCTCAGGCTGGGCAGCCTGCACAGTGCTCTGTGTAGCCAGGGCTGAGCCTTGGGGCAGTACAGCACACACTGGGTATGTGATGTACATAATCTATAGTGCTGAGGTTAGGAACAGTTGATAGAGCTTTTGAAGCCGTTCAGAAGGAGATTCCTGTTACCATTTGGGTTGCTGATCCAATGCCAAATGTGGTTTTGTCTTTTAGCAGTTTGGGAATTGTTCTGCCAAACTCACCCAAAACTTTAAGGCCAGTGTGTTTAAGGTACTTGCCTTGGCAAGAGGTGGAAAATTAATTGCTCCTCTCGTTGAAGCTTCTTCCAGGAAGGCACTATCGATTGCATTCATATCAAGTGAGAGACTTTAATGAGGTAGCTGAAGGGAACAACGTTTCCTCACCTCACTTTTTGCATTTAGCAACACAGGGTTGGAAAGGAACGTGCCAAACCTCTAAGTTGTGTGAATGAAGTAGGAGCTTGGCCCAAATATGACCATGGAGAAAAAAGCTGAAGTTGGTTAGTGGGGGAGAAAGAAGAGGGAGTTTGGGGGTGTAAAGAGGAGCACAACAGCATGGAATTGCTTTTTACCGACAGAGATGAAGTCAGTTACTTCATCTTTCCACAGAGCATCCTCTGAGCTGGGCCCCGGGCAAGGGGAAGTGCCCGATGGGGACTGAACAGCTGCCCCTGCTGGAATTGGAGTGAAAGGACCAGCAAAGCCCCGCGAGCAGGAGGGGAAAAATACCCCACTCCATGGCATAATTAAGGGATTAGATTCTGGAAAAGGATCTGTATCTGAGTAGCTTTTTGGATGCATGTGTGGTTTCTTCTGTCTGGTTTGCTTTGCTTGTGTCCCCCCTTGAAGCTGGTGGGCACTCTGAGGCACCACTGGGCACCAGAGGAGGACACGGGAGTGGGTACCTTCCAAGTCCATTTTGTCCTAATAAGTGGTTATGGCTGGTGGGAGAGAAGAACCAACCATCAGTGAGACCTCCCTGACTGGAGACACAACACCCTGTGGTGTTGGCTTGTGGAGCTGAAGGCGGAGCGAGTCCTTGTTGAGTCCCTCTCCCAGACAGAGCTCACCAGGACGGAGTGCAGCATCCCGACCTCAGGCTCCAGCACCACCACCAGAAAATACCGGGAGCTGAAGAATTCATACGCGTTGTCATGCAAACAAGGTAGCCAAAGGCAAGCTCTTGCCTTTCAAAGGTGCTGTGCAGGGAAGAGGGGGGATAAGGCAAAGTCAGCCATGCAGAAAGGCCAGGCCCCATCCTGCTGGTGGGGCTGTACCAGGGCTTAGCTGTCTGGAAGAACCTGACGCTGGCCAGGCTGCTCGGGGAAAGAAGGAACGTTCTTTGACAGGGCAGCAAAACCCAAGGCCATGCTTTGGCTCTGAGCAATTCTCACTCCCACTCTAGAGAAGAAGTTGCCAGCTGCAGTGCCAGACTCTGCAACGCCCCACGTGTGGGGCACCGGAGCTGGAAAACCCCAGCCCTGGAAACGTGTTTGTTTTGAACTGTTTTCTTCTTACCGGAAAGGTATCCTAGTACAGTGTAAACCAGCCTTGCTTTCCCCACTAGTTTGAGGCGAAAGGAAGAAGAAGTCTTTCTTGGGAAGGACAAGTTTCACTCCTGAGCAAGACACAGAGAGGTGCGAAGGTTTAATGGGCAAGAGCCCTATTGATGAAGTTATTTTCTGAGCACCGCTGTGAAAAGAGCTGTTTCGAAGACAGTTTCAGGACATGCAATTATCCAGTTTGCCAGCTTAATGCATTCAACTTAACCTCATTTTTCATGAAGCAGAAATCAATGTGGTAACTTTTTCAGGGCTGAGAGATGACATTTTATTCTTGCTTTTCTCATAAGAATGCATATTTTTAAGCTTTCTCTTCTGCTTTAACTCCTCCCTCTCCCTGTTTTGATTAGCCAGGAATACCCCAAGCACTAGAGGAAAGGGGGAGGCAATTTCCACGTTCCCAGATTCACATTAGAATGGCAAAATGTTTCCAAAACCTCTGCAATAATGGCACAATTTTCCTTATTGTCTCCTTGGAAAAGGAGTTGGAGGTACATCTATGACTTCAAGAACCTTTTTATTCGTTTCATTCCAGCCCCTTTTCACCAGGGAAGAATTCTCATGTGCTGTTGACAGTGCTGATCTTCACCTCGGTTTTTCACTCCAAGGAACGCATGTCCCCTGTTCTCTGCTCTTTCGGTGTCTGTCACCTTCTCTACTCCCACATGGTCAGGGATATTTTGGTAACTGTTCCTGCCTTGTGTCTTCTCCCCTTCCTAAGCAAGAAGTCCTGCAGAACAGCAGCTGCCAGAGCTGCGAGCTGGATAATGGCTGTCCAGAAGTTCCTCAAGAAGAGTGTGCCATAAAATTGAAGACAGCAGGGTTGCTGTCTTGCTTTTGATTAATATGCCACCTCTCCTCATCCTGGCACTTCCTGAAGTGCCACACATATGGTATTTTAGTTTAGTGACACATGCAAAATCCTTGCAGACTAGGGATAAAACTTCACAATAAAAATCTTCAGCCCAGCCTTACTGTGCTGCCACCTTCCCTATCGTGATTCTCTTATGTTAAGAAAGTAAAAGTACTTTAGTTGTCTGATTCTTTTGGGTAAATGTGAGTTGTTGCTCTCTCTCCCTCCCCCTGATCAGTGCCCCATGGAATTTTGTTATAGAAGTTGACAAAACCATTTCATTGGTGCCCCTTGTTCCAAACCTTTTGTAAGGGATTGATGGCACAGCGGTCCCAGAGAGCCGAGCAGCCCGGAGCTGCTCCCTGAGCAGCTCAGTGTGTGACTCAGCAGTGACACTGCAGCACGGGAGGGACTGAGGTGGCAGCCGGCCACACGCTGAGCTGGGTCAGCTGCAGAAGAGCCTGGACCATGCAGCACTCCCAGGTCTCACCTCGGTGCTTCTCTGCATGATCGGGTTGGCCAAGGGCAGAATGCCAGGGTATAGAGAGAGGAAAAGGGGAATAAAGACTGTGGTCCTTGGCTTTTTAATCTGAAGATGAAACTGTGTTCCCTGACTCTGTGCAGTGGCAAAGGTGACTCTGTCTGGTGACTCCCCCTCTACTCTGCCCTGGTGAGACCCCATCTGGAGTATTGTGTCCAGTTCTGGGCCCCTCAGTTCCAGAAGGACAGGGAACTGCTGGAGAGAGTCCAGGGCAGGGCTACAGAGATGCTGAAGGGAGTGGAGCATCTCCCAGAGGAGGAAAGGCTGAGGGAGCTGGGTCTCTTGAGCTTGGAGAAGAGGAGACTGAGGGGTGACCTCATGAATGTTTATAAATATGGAAAGGGTGAGTGTCAGGAGGATGGAGCCAGGCTCTTCTCAGTGACAGGCAATGACAGGACAAGGGGCAATGGGTACAAGCTGGAACAGAGGAGGCTCCACTTAAATATGAGGAAAAACTTCTTCATGGTGAGGGTGAGGGAACACTGGAAGGGGCTGCCCAGAGAGGTTGTGGAGTCTCCTTCTCTGGAGACATTCCAAACCCGCCTGGACACGTTCCTGTGTGACCTGCTCTGGGTGTTCCTGCTCCGGCAGGGGATGGGAGTGGATGAGCTTTCAAGGTCCCTTCCAATCCCTGAGATTCTGAGATTCTGGGATTCTGTGACTCTATCTGCCTTGGCAGTGCCACGTAGCAGGCAGTTCCCTGCTCAACTCTTGGTGATTGTATCTTTGCCATTTGTTCATCCGGTGTTTATGGGGGAGAAACCAGAAATCAGGGAGGGCCTGATCACGGGAAACATCCTGCCTTTGTTGACAGCTGGAAAAAGAAAGTGAGAAGTGTGATCTTAAAACAGTAACACCAAGAGTTCTTCTAGGTGCCTTCTGGGCTTAGGATAAGCCACATGCCTGTATTCCTGCAGTGTTCCTTTCCAGAAACTGAAGACAATAATATGGTCACCTCACAGATCTTAAAGAGCTGCAGTTCATTCTGAGGTTCCATTAGGGCTGGGACATGCTCTGACATAGATCCTGCACGATCCCATCGTGATGTGACATAAAACTTCTCTGCTGAGTACCCTTTGGTGTGTCCTGCCCCCAGGGCTGGGGGAACATTGTTCTTACTCTTCTCTAGAAACAGAGCCCAATGTGGAACATGCATGTCTTTGAGCACACTCTACTGTCTCATGTGGCTTTTCACTATTCTGGGATGTATTTAGTGTGCTCTCCTTTGCCCTGTTGACTTTGGGTGATCAAAGAAGATGAACACAGAAAAGGAAGGTGTCCTGGTTACTGGGTTAGGGTTAGGAGAGCAGAAGGTTGCAGAATGTTTTTGCCCAGTTTGGATCCACCCAGGATAGATCTTCAAGAAAGGATGATGGTCTGTGCAGTGTTCAGGTGGATTTGGGGTAGAAGGAGATGGGCCTGAGTGGAAGTCTTGAGGTCAGGAGGGAGTCAAGCATTGGCCAGGAGCTGAAGATGGCTGAGGACAAATTGGGAAAGAAGTGACTTGGTGCAATGGTAGTGGAGGAGAAAGCAGGGACACTGGGCAATGAGCTCTGGGAGGGGAAGTCACTCTGGAAAATGCTGCTCGGAGCTGGGGTGTGCACAGAGCGATACCCCAGGGAGCAGCGGAGAGTCTGCTCTCGTGTAGGGTCACATTAGGTCTGGCTCTGCTCTCCGGTGGTGGAGCCTGTGGAGGGTGAACTCTGAGAGAACCTCGTTCAGCGCTGGCAGTGACAAGCAATCAAACAAGCAGCAGCAGTGCTTCCTTGTAAACACTGGGAAGAAACTGTGAGGATAATGTCCCTTAAAGCAGCTGACAGGCCTGCTCTTCCTCAAGTCCCTGGAGGGGGTGGAGAGCAGTTAAGATGCAGCAGCTGTGTTTGGGTTTCTTTTTTCATTTATATATTATTTTTTTTCACCCAGCAAACTGCCGGGTGTTAATTCCTCTTGATTTGCTGTGTCTCATTGCAGCTCAGTTTGGAGAGGCTGTCCCTCAAATAGGGTTGATTAGACTCCTCTCTGGGATGCATCACCCAGACATCCACTAATTCCACTCTATCCCAACAGTGCGACTGATGCTACAAAGAATGAAGCTGAAATTATGTAGTTAATTATACAAACTCAGTGCAGCCAAAGCCCAGAGACCTCTGTCAGCGCTCAGCAGTGATACCAAAGAAAGTTCCTCAGCATAGAAATAATTTCCAGTCATCCCCTCATCACCACCACCCAAAACTGGTCCTATACTGGGCCCACCTCTAACTGATTTCTGCAGGTAGCAGGATGTACCCAGGGGAGATGAGACACGTCAACATGACCACATCACTAAGAAAGCTCTTCCCTTGCCATGCTAAAGGGATGCAGCACCAGCTCTCCCTAAATTTACCATACTTATAAATCCTCCCTGAAGAATACAAGTGGTAGGTCAGGGGACCTGTGCCTCTGCTACACTGGAAAGGTTTTGTAGCACATCACAGAGGTCAGAAAAGTTTGGTAGCACCCAGACCGCAGCCCTTTCCTGCCACTGGGATATCTGCAGAGATCATCTAGAGAAATCCAAGCCAACTGCACACTTCCCCAGGGCTCCCCACAGGCTGGCAATATCCCCCCAGCTGGAGGAGGATGCTCTTCTGGTGGGTTTGAGCCTAGCACTTCTTCACTTTCCCTGTATCTCCCCCCTATATCTCCATCCCTAACTTGTGCTAGAGCATCCATCCATGGGAGATGCAAAGTGGAGCCACTATGGGCAGTCACAATGGGTCACGGGGAGCTTGTGCCATGATCGCCTTCCTCTCTGTTTCCATATTACTCTTTCATGAGTAAAAGGGCTGTCATTTGCATGCAGTTGGAGAAGGGGGAAAAAAATGTGTGTGATTCAGGTTGGTTGTGCTTTCTCCAGCAGGTCCTTCCCCCTCCCCACAGGCCTGGCCTGTGAGTGAGCCTTTGCTCCTCCACACTCCGAGCACTTCCAAAAGCTCTGTTCCCTGCCGGAAAGTGCAGGCATCTCACCATCTGCCTTCTTCAGTCAACAGATCACCTCCAACGTGTAGGTATGAGGAAGGACAGACAGGAGCTTCTCCCTTTAGCTCTTTTCTCTCCAGACCTGAAAGACGTGTTTGTATGTTGTCTCGAGCGTAAGGTGTCTGCCTGTTCCCAGTCCAACTCTGGAATGGAAGGAGCGAAGGCCAGCGAGGGGGGGAGGAAATGGGAACAAAGAGAGCTTCTGTGACATGAGGGCTGGGGAAGGTCTGCTGCATCATCTAGGCTGTCCTGATACAGAATTGGCTGTTTGATCTTCAAGGAGTGTTGCCACATAAGTTTTAAATGTGTTAAGCAGCAATACCTCATCACTTTTTCAGAGATGTTAATCTTGCAGCACTGTCTTGCATAGTGTGCACAGGATTACTTCCTTTCCAAACCAGTACACCGCTGTGCTTAGCTAGGGTCTGACTGGGCTTTGGCCCACAGGCAGCGAGTGGGCCAGAGAGCGGAAGGATGGTCTTTGCTGTTGCCAAGGGGAAGAGGTTGGCTTCTCTTTCCAGCGTGGAAAGCAAAAGGAGAGAGGCCTCTCGTGCCCACTGTGAGGGAGAGGGGTCAGCACGTAACAGTGAGCGTAGCAGACTGCAGCTCCATCCTGCTTTGCTGCCTCAGACGGTGCATCCCATGAGTGCTGGAGGGCAGAAGGCAGCTCTGCTTCAGGGCAGCTTGAGGAATCCTTCCAGCAGCTTCTTTCACAACCCATGGCTGGAGATGAGATGCAGGCACATGATGGTGCTGCTTCTTATATATAGATTTTTGCCCCTCTTCTTGCACTCTTCAAGGTCATTTTAGCAACTGGCAGGGAGGGAAGAAGGCAGCCCATTTTAGGAAGATGGAAAAAACCCTTCAGCTTCCATCTTGGCTTGCTTTGAGTGCTGGGAATGCAGACACTGAGGTCTGGAGCCAGGCTGAAACATGTTCCTCTGGCCTTTCCCCTCTCCTTCCTCCCCCCTTCCCAAGGCACTGCATGCCACAAGCTCCTACAGGAGATGGTTCCTTTAAAAAGAACCTTATCGCAAACCACTCTCCCCTTATCTGCAGCCTTCAGATGTAGACGTGCGGCACAGAGTGCTGACTGGGGACCTGCAGCAGCTGGCAGCAGCTTTCCATCTGCTGCTGGAAAGGAGAAACTCTCTGGACCTGCCTCCCAGCCTGTCTGCAGCCCTGCGTCTGCTAAACCAGCCATGCACAGCCCTGGGAGAGGCACAACCCTCCATCCCCCACCCCCTTTAAATGCTCCCCAGCGTTGCAGAGAAATGCAGGCATCTCTCTGATGGCACCGTCTGGAGCACCGTGGAGGGGGTAACTTCAGTGTCAGAGCAGGATCATCCACCCCACTGGATACCCATGGGTCTCGGTGAGATTTGTGTAGCCCCTGAGGAGGCTTGTACTCCTCCATCTTCCTTGGGTTTTATATTCAAGCATACCCTTGGCTGCTGAAGCTCCTGAGGGTGAAAGTGTTGGTCTGCTCTGCCATTTCCTTCCCCAATAAACGTTGCCCCGGCCCGAGCTGGGGCAATTGCTGGCTGCAGGATGTGCTGCTTGTTTCAGCCTTTCCTTCCCACCTCAGCAGCCTCCATCCAGCAGTGGCAGATGGAGGGGACACAGCCTTGGAGCCCAGCATTTGACCCTGATCAACTAATGGGGGTGAGGGAAGCAGGCAGAGCCAGTGCTCCAATCAGTCATTTGAGTGAAGCGGTGCCTCTTTTGATTAGCTAGCAATTTTTCTGGTCATTTAAAGAAAAAGTTGCCTGCACGTGTCTCCTCCTTCCTGTAGGACACTACCCCAAAACTTCCTGCACTGTTTTGGAAGGGGGGAGAAACTATTCTAAGGAGACATCTTTCAAAAGGAAGAGGGGGAGAGGATATTTCCACAGTGATTAAAGCGGAAAGACCAGGCTAAAAGGGATGGAGCATATTTTGTTCCAGACAAGGCATTTCCTCAGCACGAGGGCTGGGCTCACACAGTGGCTTCTGGCTCCCATCACTTGTCTGCAGATGGTCCAGAGCTCACCCCATCTGATGACTCTTGGCCTCTGAGGCTGGCAGTTCAGTCCCTGTGGGTTGCTTTTCGGAGCCGAGAAGGTGGGAAGGTTGCACTGATGTGCCAGCTTAATTGACAGCTGGCACAGAAAAGGGGATGTGCTGATGGATGAGAGGCAGCTGCCAGCTCCAAATGCCAGCACTGGCATCAGGAGAAAGGGCTGGGAGCAAGCTGGGTTGGCGGTGGGGAAACGAACCTGGGACATAATGTAAGGGGGGGTTAGTGCATAACTCGGGGTTGAAAACCAAGGAAATGTGGCAGACCAGGTGGCTGGCTGGGAGGCTTTACTGGGAGGGCAGTGGAGTGCTCTGAGTCCTTGGTCCGGAGCCTCCTGGGAGCAGGAGAGCAAGCTGCGTGCTTTTCTGCTTACTGCTGGGATGACTTGAATCAAGGTGGGAAGAACTAAGCTCCCTGCAGGTGGTAATTACAGGAGAGCACTCTCAGCCACTTCATAGGCTGACCAGGGAGAAATCTTCTCCATTCCTGGAGCGGTGGCAGCTGGAGGTCATCTGTGGTCATCAGTTCTACTTGGAGACATCCTTTCATCTCGCATACACGTGTATATCTGTGTGTATGGGGCTGACAACTTAGCAAAGCCCAGCTGGCTTTGCTGGAGGGTGATGGGACATACTGGCCAGACACTTGTCTCTGCGGCTGGGGCTGTTGCTGCTGGTCTTCCCTTTATGTCTTTTGTGATGATAAGGGTTTGCCAGGTCACCTTGGATGTACTGAATCATAGCAGAGATACTGCGGATTGGACAGATCCAGGTGCAATCACAGCTGCTCACAGAAGCCTCCCGTACTCCATATTTCTGATGCCCTACGTGATGTGGCTTCCTACCTTTCCTTCAGCAAGGGAATGCTGCTGAAAGAGCCTTATAATCGGTATTTTCCCTTCACATTCAATTTAGGGGTTTCCCTAATTGCATCCCAAAACATTCTACTCCATGTGGCTCAGCTCATCCCTAATGATCCTCAGCACTTTCCTCCTCGCCCCCCCCCCCNCAGCAGATCTGAAGAGCAGACAATTGCCAAATTCCTTCTCATTAGCCTTGTCAAAAGTGGTTGCATCCTCCATGATATTTAGTCCACAGATGAGAGCTAGGATCTGTAACGAAATCCTGATGCTCAGATCATTCCTTGTCTCTGTGATAAGGGAGAGTGACGGAGCTCAGATTGAAATACCAATCATTTGTTCAAAATTTGGACACCAGTCTAATCCTTCCACAGATGGAGGTGCTTGGGGTTTTAGGGAGATGCAAACTAATAACTGGGATATCAGACATCTGTTCCTGACTCCCATTTTCACAAATAATCTTAGGGATCGAATATTTCACAGCCCCCCCACTGGGGGGGCTGTGAAATATTCGATCCCTAAGATTATTTTGTTTACTGCTCTTTGGAATGCCCTCACCCATCTGAGCTTCAGAGCAAATTCTCTTAAGGAAGTCTCCAGCTCGTAGGTGGTCACAAAGAGAAACTTCACTGCAATTCCCGTGTCTCTCCAGCTGCCCACCATGTGTGCAAAATTCAGAAACACCATGCTGCTGTGAGCCCGGCAGATAATCTTGTAAATTCAGCCAAAGGAGGGGAAATCTTCCATCTGGTGAGATTTCAACTGCATTGGATGTGGAACTGGGAAATCAGATCCCATGGGTCTGCGTTCACCCTGTGCACTAAACTGGTGGACCGGGCTCATATCTGGGTTCAGGCTTTGAGACCTGAAGAGGTCAAGCTTGGTGTCCTGCATTTGCTTCATCCAGTTTAACGTTGTCTTTTTGGGGCATCCTACCTCCCTTGCTCAAAGTACCGAGGTGGCAGCAGCCCAAGAAGGGATCAAGTTTGTCTGAAGCTGGGTCACAAAACAGCATTTCTTACGCCGTGTTGCTGTGGCAGAACCCCTTGTCTGCAACTTAACTCCCTGTTCCCTTTTGTAGAGTGGAAAACACCGTAACCACAAGGAAAGAAACCAAGAGTGTTATTTAAAACAGAGAATCATTTAGTCCTGGTGCTAAAGCATTCTGAAACAAGTACTTTAACGTTGTCCAGGAACGATGTCCCCATTGCCCTGCTGCTTCTCCTTTCCTGAGCCCATACATTGCAGCTGCTTCTGGTGTCTCCATCCTCTGCCTGACATGCTTGTGTCCTAATTCATATCTCTTGCTCTGGCAAAGCTTTACGGGGTCAGGGATCCGGCTTCATTTATAATCACCACTGACACTTAATAATAATTCTGCCTTAGGTTAGAAGTGCTTGTTGAAAAGACACTCATTACAGTAAATGCAAACCACTGAAGCACGGCACTGGTCCCTTTTCCATCCCTTTTTAGAGCACAGCTTGCTCTCTAGGGCAAAAATCTAGGCCTGTGTTGCAGCCTTACTACTTTATTAGTAATTTGAGGGGGGAAGAAAAGGCAATGGCAGCCTTTCTCGATTCCTGCTGTTGCTTCAGTGTGAGTCTGAACTGATTCTTGAGTCCCAGCTTGTCTAATATCTGCACAGCATCTGCAGAAGCAGACATCCAGACATGGGCTACACCCGAGCCTTACTTCTTCCAGGGTGCAGGCCTGAATGTTTTCTGCCTTTTTGCACTCACATGGTCTGGACAGACCAAGCATGACTGTGGCTGAACACCATCTAGGAGCAAATATCATAGAACCATAGAATCATAGAATGGGTTGGAAGGAACCGTAAAGACCATCCAGTGCCACCCCCTGCCCTGGACAGGGACACCTCCCACCAGACCAGGTTGCTCCAAGCCCCATCCAGCCTGGCCTTGAACCCCTCCAGGGATGGGGCAGCCACAGCTTCTCTGGGCAACCTGGGCCAGGGTCTTCACCACCCTCACAGCAAAGTTCTTCCTGAGATCTCAGTTAAATCTCCCCTCTTGCAGTGTCAAACCCTTCCCCCTTGTCCTATGGCTCCCCTCCCTGATCCAGAGTCTCTCCCCATCTCTCTTGGAGCCCCTGGAGGGACTAGAAGGGGCTCTCAGGTCTCCCCGGAGCCTTCTCTTCTCCAGGCTCAAGCTCCCCAACTGTCTCAGCCTGTCCCCCCAGCAGAGGGGCTCCAGCCCTCCCAACATCTCTGTAGCTTCCTCTGGCCCCGCTCCAACAGCTCCATGCCCTTCCAGTGCTGAGGACTCCAGAGCTGGATGCAGTGCTCCAGGCAGGATCTCTCCAGAGTGGAGCAGAGGGGCAGATTCCCCCCTTCCTCGCCCTGCTGCCCACACTTCTTCTGGTGCAGCTCAGGATGTGGTTGCCTTTTCGGGCTGCCAGCGCTTACCCCTCCTAAGTTTGCTGTCAGTACTGTGAAGCAGTGCTACAACTGCCACCACTGCTCAGGACAGCAAAGTGTGGGCCACCAGGCTGACTCCCCATACCTACTGCTTGCTCAGAGTCCATTCTTACCTTCCAGAGCAGCTGCAGCCTCTGTGTACATAGTCTGGAGCCTTTGTAGACGCAGCCTGTGTGGGCATAGCTCTAGGAAAGCCCAGTCAGGCACAGAGGGAAAGCTGCTTCTACCCCACACTTAATTTCTCTGAATAAATATTCAGAGGTATTGACAAGGGAGGCTGTGCTGCAGCAGCATGCAGGGACCTGCACAGGGGTTGTAAAGAATGATCAATGCTGTCATTTTTATGTACTTCATTTCCCCTGGTCATTTTTCAGGGCTGCTACCGTCATTTTTTTTCTGCCCATTTCTTCTTGCACTGGTGGGGGGCAAATATTCCTGCTGCTGGACTGGGGGCTTTCACAGCATCGGGGTGTCATTAAATCAGACAAGGCAGCAGAAAGTGAAGAATAATCCATTCTTTAGAGGGTGAGGCAGGAGAGGTCGAATGAGCAGGTTTATGAAGTGAATTCCCAAAGGTCTCAGGTGTTTTTTAAAACCGAACAAGAAACCAAGCAGAGTAAATACAATTGCTTAAAGCGGCTCCCTTTCTGTTTCACAGCAGAGCTCCTTTATAGAAGCTGCTTCTGTATCACTCCTCACTCTCCGGTTCTCTGCTGGGAGGGGATTTAAAAAAGCAGAACTGGGATTGGGGGAGCACAGGATGGAGATAAGCATTAAAAAATAGTAAAATAAAAATTACCATCATAGGATAGCTAAGGACAAAAATATCCCAATTTTAGTTACTGGGGCTACTACACTGTAGGAGTAAAGTGAATTCAGAGAAAACCGATGAGATTGATTAAGAATAGCCTGGAATAAGCAAAAAGTTTGAAATTCTTTCCTTGAAGGGGAAGAGGTTAAAAGGCTCTAAGGTAATGAACGAGCTGGGAAAAGGTGAGGGCCCTATGTATTTTTCCATTCTGTATTTTGAGCAAAGATATGGAGCAGTCACTGAAATTGAAAAGGCAGCAAATTCCCAATGCATTCAAGTAAATACTCTTTCAGGCAGCGGGTATTGAGACGCTGGAGCTTCTTCTACAGACAACACAATTCAAGGGCAGTTTGGATGTTTGTGTGAGCTATAAGTATATCCAGAGCTTTAAGGCAGACAAGAGCTTTGGAAGGTTAAAAACCACTCCGGCTTCCAAGTTTAAATCAATCTCCCACTATTACATAGTCAGCTGAAGCCTTCCAAGGAGCTGGGCTATTGTCCCTCAGCCTGATGTGGGGTTTCTTGGGCCTTGTTCTGAATTAAGTGCTGCTGGTCGCTGCCAAGGAGAGCTTTCTGGAGCAGTTGGGCCCCACATCTGATGCGGCTTGACCTTGTTCAGTTGTGGTTTCAACTCAACTGGGTGCAATGGTGCTTTGTGTCTGGTGATGTGGAGGAAGCCAGGCTCACAGGCCAGGAGCCGAGTGAATCAGGAGAACGTGGTTGGTCCCATTCCCATCAGGTTTAAAAGCAAAAGTTGAACAGATGTAGCAGCAAAGAGCTTTCGGAAGGAAAAGAGCAAAAATGGGGCCAAAGTAGCTTTGTTGAAATAATTTTCTCGTGCAATGTGCTTTTTGGAGGAATGCCAACAAAATACTTTCTGCTCACGTGATGCAATAAGGAGAAAAGGTTTTGTTAGGACTTTGTTAACATCTGTGTGAGCATCTGGCCCTGGTGGTGTCTGGGTCCCTTCCAGCCCTGACAGACAAGTATCTACTATCGAATGCCTCTTCTTTTTTTGGGGGGGGAAAGGATAAAAAACCTGCTGTGGCCTTTGAAAAGTGCTCACTAGTATCTTTTGCTGTTCGAGTGGCTGGTTGGTGCAGGTTTGCTGCCAAGAAAAGGGTGTCAAAGTGTGAAGATGTGTTTGAAGGACAGGAAAACCCTATACGGGGAATAAGAAGGGGGACTCCCCTTTACATTATCAGCTTGATGAAATGACTTCAGGCCTCGACCTCTGAGACAGAGGGAACAGCAGCACTTTTTTTTAACACCCTGGTATTTTGTTTGAACATAGAACATCCCTGACAAACTGTTATTATTACTATTACTATAAGTATGATAATATCATTATGTTATAGCCCTGAAAGAGCTGGCAAATCTCCTCCTTCTCCTGGGCTGCAGCTCCAGGGATTTTTGCCTTGATACCCGTCAGCATTTCCTTTTGGATTTCTAATTAAAATGGCAGCCTTGTGGGACTGTGATCCTGCCTAGCATATATTCATGGAGATTTAAGAACATTTTAGGTAGAGTTTAAATACCGCTTTTAAACATCTTTGTTCTGACTTAGGTCTAGGTACAACCGCAGCAGGAATTAACCCGTCGTACTCTCATAAATACATGAACCTGCTCTTTGTTGGATAAAAAACAGTTTTCCCTGCCCCAGATTCTTAAAGGAAATAAAAAATGCAGGCAGCTTTCCCCCGCTTTGCTCTCCTCCTGGGATGGGTTCATTACCATGGGAGGGTAATGGCTGTTTCCTCCAGCCCCTCCTCTTCCTCTCATCTGCTGTCTCTCCTCTGTGAAGGTTGAGGGTGGTACAGGTTTTCTGAGGTTTATCACTCAGGGAGTTATTTTCACTGCGCTGTTCTTTTTAAGAGATGTCTTTTAAGAGTCTCCCTGTGACTTGTCTTGGGCCGGATGTACCACGTGTGACACACCGAATGCAAATACATTTCCATCGGGCTGTGCAATGACAACTTTTGGGGCTGTGCCGGCCAACTGTTGAGGTCCCTCAAAAGATGATTCAGATCCCTGTTGGAAATATTCAGAACAGCCTTCATCAAAGCAATTTAGGTGAAAAAAACCAAACCCCATACCCAAGAGTAACACAGCGATTTGGGTGTGTACCTCTCTGCTGAATTTGGCCAGGGCTGCAGTCACAATTTCACAGGGGTGTGAAGTACCCCCTTCGGCTCCTCTGCTCTTTCTGAAATGTTGCCGACAAGGAAAAGAGTGCCCAGAGTGGATTCAATGGAGACTTTGCAGGCAAACGCTTAGCCCGTGGGAAAACCAGGCTGTTGTGCTGAGCATCCTCAGTCTGGGAACTCTGATCTCTGTTCAAGTACAGAGTCCCCGAGCTTGCAGCCGGAGGAACTGTCGTTATCTTTGCTCGCGCTCTCTGCCTCGTGGCGCACACAAAACCATCTGAGACTCCAGGCCGGTTCCTTCTGCAGATGTTACAATCACTAACAGCAGGAAAAAAGTTAAGGGTGGAAGTTGTGCTTTGGTTGCCGTGGTTGTAATCGAATGAAAGGAGAGGATTGAGTTAGGTGGAAGGCACTCGATCTCCCTGGAAGAACGTGGAGCATCCTGGCAGGCTGAGCTGTGCTACAGGCAGCCGTGGGTTGTGCTTTGGTACATAAATATAGTCACACCTAACGCTCTCCCAGCCTCAGAGGGTAGATCCAGCAAGGAAAAATTTGCATTATTGGCTCTGTTTAAAAACAGGAGGAAAAAAACTTGCCATCACTTCAGTTGACAGAAAGCCTGATCCTTTAAACCACAACAAGCTGTGGAGCCGAGCAGAGATCAGTGGGAAAGTCTGAGTAGCTGCAGGTCCTTCAGAGAGCCCATAGGACTGGGCTTGGTGCTGCTCTGATCTCACTGCAACTGGTTCTGCAGGGTCCCCCGTACGGAGGTTTAGCTGTGGAGCCGTGGGCTGGATTTCTGCAGGGAAAGAGTCGATAAACTCTTCTGCTTCCAACTCCTCATGCGGAGAAAGGGGTTTTGAAGAGAAACAGACGCGTTCTCGTTCCATTTTGGGGTGTGCGGGTTTTGGCTTAACTTCTTTTGGTGCGCTCTGATCCCAGTAGGGCTTCATAGTGGTTAATTGGCGTGTGCTTTACTCTCTTGATTGAAATGCAAGATGCTTTAAGGAAACAGGAATTGATGGAGAGGAAACGGCATGAGTTGTCTGTGGTTCTTCAGCAAGTTAGCAGCTCCTGCTAATGAGTTTATCGTGTATCCCAGGTGACGATCATATGAATCCATAAGTACCTCACGTGACAATCTTGGGCTTTTTAAAACCTGTTCTGAATCTTAAACTAAAAAATTGACGTGTGACAGAAAGTGATATGAAGACAAAGGTCACTGCTAATTTCTTTTGCGACAGCTTTCTCTAGAATGTGAACTAGGGCTCTTTTCCAGGCAAGCTGGATTTTCAGAAGATGATTTTCTTTCTCATTTTGAAGGGTCTGTTCTCTCGGTCTGTTTTTTCTTTCTCCTGTGTCCTGGCTGTGTGTTTATGGATACCAGTACAGCTGGCAGCCCCTCGTTCTCTGGGTCAGGCTCTCTCATGTAATTAAATGGGGACAGGAAGGCGCTGTGGCAGACCAGACATTCATTTAGTCCACTCTCCCACTCCTAATAGTGATCAAGTGCTTCAGAGGGAGCATGTGATGAATTCCAAAACAACAGCTCTGAAATAATCTGCTCACAGGTAGATTTACTCCTCAGGTTTTTTTAAGAACTGAAGAGGAAGGATATAAACTGATTTTTTAAAGTCGTTATTATTAGTCAGCCATGTATTTATTTAGGCATGTATTTAATATCCTGCCAAGTTCCTGGCCTGGAGGATTCCTGTGGCAACATACTCTGCAAGCTAAACTGCTCATTGGTTGCAAAAAAGAGCGTTGCCTTTATCAGCTGATCCTTCACTTGGATAAAAAGCCCTCTTGTCTTTGGCTGAGAGAGGACAGTTAAGAGCTCAAAGCCTATCCCATAATACTGATGTCTTTCAGGGATATTTGTGTCTTATCTGCCTGTCACCATTTCCTTCCTGGGCCAAACTGCCCCAGAAGGTGTTCTATAATTCTTGGGTTTTAACTCCAACCTCTTAGTCAGGGATCTAGGAATTCCGGTAAAGCTATTGCTTAGGGGAAGGCTAACAGCTTCCAAATGGTATGTGACGTGACCCAGCTTTGGGACCTGGTGTTGCCACTGGGAGGAAAGGAGATTGGGATCCCCTTCCTCAGGACTCCTACTTATACCATTTTTTAAATTTCCTTCCTGAAAACAGCTCTGTGCTCAAAGGGGAAGGGTGTCACTGACCCAGGTAATAGCATAACCTGATCAATATTGCCATTAGTATTTTGTCTCATTATGTGTCCATGCTAACAGTTTTAATTGACTTTGTGTCTGGGGGTGTTTTCCCACCGAGCTCAGTGAATTTTTGATCAGACCACAAATGAGGTCCTTCTGACACAGGCTGCAGCCTGGACTCACCTACATCATCTGAGTCATCCATCGATTACCTCATCTTGCTGCTTAGTTGCCTTTTCCCACAACAGATACCTTCCCCGAGTGCCGGTCCAGCGCAGAGCTGTGGGGAACCAGTCTCTCAGACCACTTAAGTGCTCCTTCTTGTTGCCAGTTCCAGGCCCCAAGGCCCCAGTTTCAAACCAGTTGTGCTTCTTGTCTCCTCAGGTACTTATGTTTCCCTTCCCCTCCTAGATATTTCTTTCCCTCGGCATCTCTATGTATAGCTACTGCACTAGACAGACCTTTTGCCTGATGACTCTGGTCATTCTTTAACTTCCAAAAAAGCCAGTGACCTATTTCCAGCAGTGATTCATTGCTAACCTCTCAGAAGAACTACAATTCCCAAAGTTGCAGATAAGAGCCACGAGAGATTAATAAATAAATAAATAAATAAATGAAGATGCCAAGGCAGGTAAGATATCTAATTCCCACTGAGAATAAGACACCTAACCTACTTACAGCTCTGGGGGCCTGAGGTTTTTCTCTTCTTTTTCCAAAGGCATTTAACTGGTTCAGGAGTTACTGTTGAAAACCCGACTGTAGATGTATGAGAACTTAAACCCCATTGACAGGTGAAGGGGCACGTCCTCCGAAGTCACAGAGGTTCTTGAAAAAGCCCTGGCCCCCAGTCCTTGCGTTGCTGCGCTGGGACACGGTCCCTGAGAAGTGAAAATGTCATCGGAGGTGTCACCCAGCTCCTGGCCCTGCTCTCTAGCATCCATAGGCTTCCAGCTCCCTTCAGTGGAGGCAGAATACAACCCTTAATGCATTGTTGGTTTGTGGGGTTTTTTGTGGAGGTTTAAAGAAAACCATGCAGGAAAGACAGTCGTTTTGAGTTGTGCTAGAAAATATTTTTAAAAGTCTGTGTCATGTTGCCGTGGTGACAAAAGTTCTTAAAATGATGGAGATTAAAGGCAAGGCTGGGAATGGTGGCATGGGGAGGGGAAGGGGGGCTGTTGGCATGACAACCTCTACTCCGAGAGTGCAAGAGGCAAAACACACGGTGGGGGCAAGATCTTTGGGGTTTGTAGATACCTATAAACATCTGCCATTTATGCCAGCTTTCTCAGTGCTAATTAATCCTGCTATTTCACCTTTCTCTGCTGTAAATATTTTCCAGTAGACACGAGTCTCTGAGGGAGAAGGGAAGAAAATGGTTTTCTTTCTGCTTTCATTTTTACAGAGGTTTTCTCCTGTTCTCTGTCTATGGCCCCTCAGCTCCTACCTGGAGAAGAACTTCCGTTAGCCAGGAGCAAGCTGCCTGCTTGGGAAGAGTTAAATCATCTCAGGAGGAGGTAGAGGTTTGCAGGCTTGCTCTTACAGAGCTTGAACAGCACCAGGCTGCTGCAAGATCCCTTCTCCCTGTCCTGCAGGGAGGTGCACACACACTCTCTGGCTTTTCTTGGGGCTGAAAGTGGCTGCTTTTGAACATGAAAGGTACCTCCTTGGGCTCTGGTTAGTGGCCACGGTACACAGGCAGTGGTTAGAGCAGGAGGTCAAAGCTAGATCTGGATCAAAACTTGCTCTCAGCTTCCTGTGCAACCTCTGGCAAGTGGTTTTTCCCTTTTACATGCCTCATTTTGTGCATCTAGAAAAATGGAGATCACACATTGACTGGAGGTATTGAAGCATACCAGCTTAATGTCAGCCGAGCCCCTTGAGACCTTCAGATGAAAACCACCACAGCGGTACAAAGGATTATTATATTTTAAGTGTAGAATCTACTTGGATATCTCTCTTAACACCTGGCACTGGGTGCACTTCCCTCAGACTCGCTGTTCCAGGCAGCCCAGAGACAAGCACGCACCCCTTGAGCCTTAAACCTAATGAATCACAGCCCTGATTCTCCTCTCGCACTGACTCAAGGCAGCATCAGCAACTCTGCTGAAATTGATTATGTCATTTGGTGCAAAGCAAGCAGAAAAAGAGAATCAACCCCAAACTCTTGCCTCCCTCTAAAACTTGATCTTCTGGCTATCGTTTTCCTTGCTGGCACAGCGAAAAGCAGGCAAACCCAAATTCCACACCATCTCAAATTGTGGAGCGCGTCCCTGAGTCTGCACGCGCTGCTTGCAGATGTAGCTGTGCACCACAGATGATTTCCCATCTCCAGTCCATCTGCTCTGTGCTGGCTGGTGCTTTCAGCGTTGTCCCAATACAATCTGGAGCCCAAAGCTCCCTCCCTCCTTCCCTCCCATACCATTCTGCCAAACACACCGTGATCAGCACAGCCCAAAGCTGTCTGACCCAAAGCTGATCCTTCCCGAGGGACTCCTGCTTCCCAGCACACTGGGAAGTTGTAAATAAGCCCAACAATGTTCCTTTACATAATTTTTCCCCCTGAACTAAGTGCCTGTTCAGCAGACCAGCCTGAACAACAATTGCCTCAGAAGTTCAGAGTTTGAATAGTTTAGTGGCAAGAACAGCATTTTGCCCATTTTTCCGCAAGAACCAAATGCGTGGCCTGGTAAACCTTTTGGAGTAAAATGAGTATAGATTTTGGTACAGCTGGAACGTGCTATCGCTGGGAGCATAAATAGAAAGTTGGGGAAGGTGAGGAAGGGGTAAGTAAGGAGTCGATGATGCGTTTCCCACAGCAGCATCAGGAGAGGGAAAACAGCGGCTGAGATCTTTTGTGTTGCTTTGCTGAACCACTGTGTGCTCGCAGTGGTGTGGGGTTTACTCGACGGGCTGGATTTCTGGGGCAGCTGCCCTTTCCCCCTCGACTCTGATTTCGTGTGTGTCCTCACAGTGTCTGAATCGCTCGGGGGTTTTGGCTCCGTGCGTGCCTTGTGTGTGCTCGTGGCTTCCATGCTTCGGTGCTCTAATGCGTGTAACGCTGTGTGTGCCTGGAGAGGATTTTTTCCTCCTGGGGGGAAGCCCATCCTGTGAGTTCTGCCTGTCGTTTGTCTCTCCCCTCGCTCCGGCTTCCCAGGATGGATCTACACATCGAGTCTCCCAAGCCCTTCCCCTCCTAGTCCTCCCCTTGTGTCGGTCAAGACTCTTTCTGAGCATGGAGAAGGTGACATATTGCTCCTTGACACGAGAATTGGCACTGATTTATGGTAGTGAGCCCTACATGAGAAAAACCACTGGTTTTTCGATGAGCTGCCTTTAGTTTGCATGTTGGCCAGAGTGAGTAAGAGCTTAAAACTGTTGCCCAGTCAGTTCTGATCAGGGAAGAGGCCGAGCCCAGGCAGCGAATTGGGTAGGCAACATCCTTCAGTATCCATCTAACGGTATTTCAGGCTCAGAAAAGCTCTTCGCAGCAATGACCTATCCCCAACTTATTGAGAGATTAACACTTAGGTTTGAAAAAGCAGTTAATGTGTCTATGAGGAAAATGTATATTTACCTCTGTTGCTATTTACAAAAGCCCAGAAAGGCAGAGTGACAGGCATCTCAACTTTCTTCCCCATACTCCACAAATACTCTTCTTAAATACAAGTAAATACATATTTCCTCACAGCAGAACAACCTTGACGCTGCCTAGAGCATTGAGAGTAACATATGATACTTCTTGGATCCCCTTTTGAGATTTGTGTTTCCTTTTAAGGTCTTCAGGTTTTTTTAAAGCCATAAATGAAGAGTGAATCCTTTTGCTTTCTATTAGGTAGGAGCGGTGTCACAGCTCCTTGATTATCCACGGGGGATTTATCACAGTTGTCTGTTAACCATAGTGTGGGTACAGACACCGGCACTGGCTCGGGACCAGCAGGCTCTCCTCGTTTGGATGGAGTGCTACAGGAACACTGCTATGTTGGCAGCAGAGGCAGTGAAGGGCTACAAGCAGTTTCACTGCTTTCCTGTGGTGCGGAATCTGTTCATAAACCCAGTGGATGGAAGTCAGCCCTGTGTAGAGCCAGCGTTCAGCGGAGCGCGGGTGGATGCGGTATAGCTCTCTCTGGCAGGGTGTATAGCTCCAGCTCAGCCATGCTGGCTCCAAACAGAATCATTAAGATGCCTGCACATCCTGGTCCCCAGACCCACAGGAAAACCCATTTCTTCACACACATCACACCTCCAGTATGCACAGAGCCAGCAGGGATGTGCAATTGCAGCCCAGCCTGCAGAGTTGGGGACCTGAGTGCAGAGACAGAGCCTTTGCCAGGGCTGGCCTGGGCCTGGGGGGGTGGGGGTGGTGCAGGAGGCGCCCAGACCGAGCTGCATCCCTGCACAGAACTCCCTCTCCAGCCCCCATGGCCAGGGGCAGACACACTAATGCCACCACGCTCTCAAGAATCTGAGAAATTCTAGTGACCTGTTAGTTTTGGATAGCCAGAGTGAGCTGTGTGCCAACAGAAACCAACAAGCCTAATTAAACATACCCCTTTGATGTCAGTCAAAGCCCTTGTTTCAGTGCTAGAACCAGGCCCTCACTCCTCCAAGGTGTCCTTCATTTCTTCTGGCTCAAGTGCCGATGTTAGTGGAATGCCACTGCAGTACAAAGCCCAGTGAGGAACTCTTGGGACTGACAACATTTCAGATTCCTACCGATAAGATCCCTATAGCTTGTTCTGTATACACAGGATTTCCACGAGGAGCTCTTAGAGAAGTGGAGATGACTCTGTTGAGGGAAGTTTTGGTCTTCCCTCTTCGCCAATCTGTCCTTTCAGAAAGTGTTGCAGGGTGTCTTTTGGCTGGAAGGATAGAGCTGGCTTTGTAACGGGGACTCTGAAGCCACAGCTTGTTTTGGACAATCAAGGATGAGGGATATTAGCTCTATCAGATAATAGCCTTGGAAAGAGTTGCTATTAAACATGAATCCGTGCTTTTTCCTTTTGCTCCTCCTCACTCCCTTTTCCAAATCACAGGCAGCAGAAAGTCAGGAAGCACAAGCAGTCCCAGGGGGAGAAGGAGGTGTGATGCTCTGGGACTCAGCCTGGGTTGTGTTACAGCAGGACAAGAAAGCCCTGAGTGTTAATTACGAAAACCAGAGAAGTTCCAATTACTACTCACGTTCCGCTGCTCCTGGACCAGCTATTCTAGAACTTTTCTTCCTGACCTCTCTCTGGGGAGCTATTGAGTGCTTCAGGGCGCTGCAGCGCTGGCTGAGACGCTCTCCAGAGTTAGTATTCCCTGCAACACAGGCACCTATTTACAGCAGGAGCTGCTGCTCAGCAAAAGGTGTTGGTTCACACCCCTTCACAGTTATTCCTGCGTGCTGAGCAGTGAGCGTTTCTGATTTTTCTCTTGCATGTGAATGCAAATGAATTCCAAGGAGCTGGTAACTCATGCCCACCCTGACATTTGAAACTGGTTTCGTTTCACCTGCAGTTCAGACCTTTATATTTGGAGTTCATAATCTGGGCTTACTTTATGGGCAGCAGAGAGAAACAGGAATTCCTGAGACGCAGTGTGGCTCCTTCTCATGGACGCAAGTGCCAAAACCTGATGTGTCACCCTCTGGGTGTGTGTTTCCAGACAGTGGCTGGATCTGAAGGTCCAAAGTAGGTGAGCTGGATAAAGCAGATGTTGTCCTTGTGTGAAGCAGATTTTGTCTCTACCTGTGTGGGAGGTTTGTAGAATCATAGAATAATCTAGGTTGGAAGGGAGCTTTAAGATCACCTAGTCCAACCGTTAACCTAACTCTGACAAAAAGCCACCACTAAACCATGTCCCCAAGCACCATGTCAACCTGTCTTTTGGATCCCTCCAGGGCTGGTGCCTCAACCCCTGCCCTGGGCAGCCCAGTCCAAGGCTTAAGAACCCTTTCTGTGTAGAAGTTTTTCCTGATCTCCAATCTGAACCTCCCCTGGCGCAACTTGAGGCCGTTTCCTCTTGTTCCATCACCTGTGACTTGGGAGAACAGACCGACCCTCACCTCTCTACACCCTCCTTTCAGGCAGTTGTAGAGCTTGAGAAGGTCTCCCCTCAGCCTCCTCTTCTCCAGGCTGAGCACCCCCAGCTCCCTCAGCCTCTCCTCACAAAGCTTACTTTCCAGACCCCTCACCAGCTTCGTTGTCCTTCTCTGGACCCTCTGCAGCCCCTCAGTGTCTTTTTTTGTGGTAAGGGGCCCAAACAGCACTCGAGGTGGGGCCTCACCAGCGCTGAATACAGCTCGTGTCAGCTCAGTTGTGATCCTTCCCTCTACTTGGTGCTGGGCATTAGAGGGCAATCCCAAATGGCCACGGAGCTCCTGGCCTCTCTGGGCTCTGCGATGGGAGCCTCTCTGCCCTACAAGGGCAGATGCACCCGGGTGTCAGTGAAAAGAGGCAGGACTCTCCTCCCTGCTCTCCCGGGTGGGTGACACAGGGGGGTGATGGTGACCCGTCGGTGAAGGCAGAGCAGTGAAGCCGAGGTTACGCTCCGCACGGAGCTGGAGCTGCCATTTCTCGGCCGCCAGCAAATGTGTGAGTTATTAGTGCAGGGGAGGAGGCGGCCGGGCCTAATGGCACAAGCAAACACATTCATTTGTTCCCGTTTTTCAGAGGTGCACCAAGGAATAAAGGCTTTCTGCCCAAGCCTGTCTAGAATAGATCCCAAAATACAGAGTAAGAAGCTCCCTAACTATCCACTTTTCCCCCAAATCATCCATTCCCTCGGGCTCTCCTCTCTCTGCTTTTCATATATTAAAGGAAGAAAGGCACTTCCCAAATCTGACAGGGTTTCTCCCTACCCCCAGCTGGAGTTCCCTGGGTTACAGGAGGGAAAGCTTTTTGAAAAACACACACAGGTGGGAGAGGAAAAGTCATTAACGCAGTAAAACCCTGGCGATACAAAAGATCCATTCAGTGATCCTTCTGCAAACCGCTGCTCGGGCTTCATTAAAAGCACAGCCCGTGGCTGGCATTCAAATAGGCAGGATGTGCTTTGGGTTATCTAAATGAGAATGATCATTTCTGCAACGGTTAGGGGAAAAAAAAAAAAAAAGAATAAAAAAGATGAACCCAGTAGGAATTATTCTTTATGAATTATGTGCTCAGTTTTCCTACTGACCTATTGAGGCAGCATTGGAGTCGGATTTCCTAGAACAGCCTTTCATGCTGGATTTTAGATATTTTCTTCTTTTCAGCCCAGAAATATTGCTAGAATGGCCTTTCTCTACACGAAGTTACATTGTGGACTCCAGCTGCATCGTGGACACAGATGAAATAATGGGGTTTAGAAGCAGTTACCCAAATCATTCATCCTTCTGGTTTCCAGCATTCTTCTGTGGCTTCCTCCCGCTCCGGATTGAGCATGTCGGCGTCTCTCAATGCCTATGACCCCGTGGCATCCTGATTAGGTGGGGAAGTGGTAATATCTGCTGTGGAAACAGGCATTCAAATCCAACAGCTAGCTCTGACAACAGAGTGATGAGCCAATTTAGGCAGCTAAACCCACAAGCCATAATTCCTTTCATTTCTAACAAAAGCTTTCTGCCTCTTTAGCTGCTTGAACAGACTGACTGCGGGATCGTAAGATCCCTGGAATAGGCAGAGAGGGCAGGTACACGGTGCCGTGGGTGATGGGGAGAAGCAGGACTATCTCTGTTGGAGGGGATTACGTGGACTCAGCCCTACAGTCACATCACCTGCCCCTCTGGAGGTGACTCCCAGGCAGCCAAGTCACCCGCTACATGCCCGTCTTCCTCTGCTGAGGCTCAGGGTGGGCTCCCGGAGGTGTTTGGCATTCCCGGAGGTGGGCTCCCAGGCCATGCTCCAGAGGTGTTCAGACCTTGGGAAGCACTAGGTCGGCTTCTCCCTGCAGTTTCAGCCACTGCACTGTCAATTTTCATTAATAACAGGCCAACCTGAAAATGACTTTACTATCTTCTATAAACCTGTATCAGTGTTTCTGTGCCTTTTGGTCCACTGCCTGGTGCCCCATAAGAAAGTTGTGTTTCCGGGTCTTATTTGACGTCTGAAGAGCTGGCAGTTAATCCTGCTCCATCCCTAAGGAAATAGCGGGGTGTCACTGCACGGCTCACTTGGAGGTCCCATTTTACAGCAGCACTGGGGCTCCCGCTGTAAGGAGAAAGGTGGTGGCAGGTCAGAAATCAGAACGTGTGACCATGTAGGGCTGGAGCAGCAAGACCAGGCAGGGGTACAGGAGCAGAGCTGCTGTGGGGGGAACTCTGCAGGTGACTTAGTAGAGAGGCCGCGGGCTGGGGTGCAGGGACTGTGGCAGGGCTTTGGGGAGTCCAGGGCCAAGGGAGCAGGAGGAGCTGCAGGATGGGGGAAGCAAGCTCTGTAGGAAGCTTCAAGCCAATGGAGCTGGGTTAGGAGAGAGCTGATGGAAATACACCCCGGAAAGGAGTTCCATCCCACAGGTCAGGTTGGGGACACTGCAACAGAGCTGGAACATGCAGCCTCATCTCACCCACAAGGATCGCTTCTCAGATCCCTCTTGCTTTTTGTTCTCTTCCATTAAATCCAGGTAGGACGCTGTGTCACCAGGTTGCGGGCTGGGCTGCAGAGCAGCTGGGCTGGATGTGCTTTTGAACCCTGGGGAGGCCTCCTGAGAAGGCCCAGCCACGGCAGCTGACATCAGTGAGTCTCCCCACTCCATTCACACACAGAGCTCTCCAAATGTTTCACTCCTCCTCGGCCAAGACCGTGTGTGGGGAACAGTGATTAACGTTTCTCCAGACGGGGCTCCAGGGCAGGACACGTTGGCAGGGCTGGGGGATGGCTGCCAGGCCTCCAGCCGACCCAGCTCTGTCACAAATTGCTGTGGTGACACAGCAGCATGTGGGAGAGAGTGCCAGATGTGTTTGGGGTCTCTGTTTTCCTTTTTTAGCTGGAAGCCAGCAACCTGTGAGGACTAAGAGGTCCTTACTGGATCCAAACCATTGCCCAGTGACAGTTTGAAGGTCTCCTCTCTTCATGAACTGTGTTAACAGCAAATGAGGCCAGAAGGTTGGCTCTGTGCTGAGCCACACAGACCCAGCCACGCTTGCCAGAGCCCATTTCTCCTCACTGTGGCATGTTGTAAGGTAGGAAGAACCAAACCTGGGTGGATGTAGCTTGGGATAGCAGTCACTGGTGTGCCCTGTGTGTCTAACTGCTCTCCCAAAGCCAGGCACAGAAGAGCCAGGCACCCCCAGTGTCTCCACAACACGCCACCCTCAGGGAAAAAATAGTGTCCATTGAGTAATTTGTGACTATATACATGAATTTAATAATAGGGCACCTGGATTTCTCCATAATGTTCTGTGCCCTGTTCTGTGACAGCACAGTTCTTCTCCCTTTGCATCAGAGAAAAGACTGCAAAGGTGCAGCTGCTGTCGCCTGTTCACAGATTTCTGGGCTTCCTCACCAAAAACTGCTGTACCACCCTGCTGTGTTTCTTGTTTCCCTTTCCTTGCCCACTTTCATGTAAGACTAGAAGTGATATAGCAGCGGAATACAAGATATATAAGAACATAGGTGAAGCAGACCCTCTTCTAGAAGTCTCTACTGAGTTTGAGGCCATTCTTTCTTGCATTTGGTACTTGCAGAGAGACTGCATCTGACATCCAGAACAAAGACAGCTTCCACCACGGGTCAGTGTGTAGCATATATTCTGCCAGAGCACAGATCAAAGAAGGGCACTGCGGTTAAAAAGATGTAATGATAGAGTTTATCTCTGAAGAGTAGCCTGTGGTCCAGAAATATTTGCAAGCAACTGATTTTATAAAATGAGTAATGGAGCTTTTAAACTAAATTAGAAGGCAAAATCAAAGGACAAAAAGGGTGAATGATTATGATTTTGTATTTTGGGTTTTAATCTGTTTTTCAGCTGGCTCTGCTTGCATCCTGTGACTGACCTGTGCTGAGCTCACGCCACCGTTTCTGTTACTTCAGCAAGGTTCTTGCCCCTGATACTGCATCTAATTCTGTTGGGTTGGTTGTGTGTGGGGCTGCCATCTCATCTGCTCCCTCTTGGCCCCTGCAGATCTTCCACATGACCTACGATCTGGCCAGTGCAGTGGTGAGGATTGTCAACCTGATCGGGATGATGCTGCTGCTGTGTCACTGGGATGGCTGCCTCCAGTTCCTTGTGCCCATGCTGCAGGACTTCCCCGACGACTGTTGGGTGTCCCTCAACCGCATGGTGGTAAGTACCAGCCCTGCTTGCTCCTTTGTGGCCCTAAACCCAGGCCAACATCCCAGCATCATCATTTCGGCATCATCCAGCTTCCCATTTCCCCCCTCTCACGTCCTGTTCGGGCATTCCTCCACTGTCCAGGAGGCACTTGTCACTGTATCACCGTGGGCATGGAGACTCCTTGGAGGTGGTCTCTGCAAGGGAAGAGTCTCGGGGCTGCAGAGCAGGAACCAGCCCTAGCAGAACCCGCCGCTGGCTGCCTGCAGCAGAAGGCAGGAGCCAGGCTCCCCCTCCTGGCAGGAAACAGCAAAGAGGAAGAATGGATAAGGTTTTCCTCTGGGATTTGGGCACACGGAGCCAAAGGCAGGAGGCAGCGGGGGGGTCCTAGAGCCATAGCTGGGACCGATCCATAATTCCCATTGTTGGTCTCAAGGAAACTGTTACACCTCTGCTTCGTATCCCCTTGAAGGGTCGGTGTGGTCACCCCCCCTGCTTCCTGAGGAGCTCCATAATACCTCGTTAGAGTGGGCTGTCAGAGACTCTGTGTTATGGTTTGAGAACCCACGACAATTTATTGTCATGTAGACAATTATTCTCTCACCCAATGACCCTCCCCACCCAGGAAAAAAAGGAAACGCGAGGATTGAAACATAAATATATTTAATAGGATGAGACTAAATGATTAACAATAACACTAGAGAACCAGTATTGATCTTGATACTAATATAAGATAGAAAAGAATTATACTTGGCCAGTTATACCAGCAGGAAGCCATGCACTCCCTGCAGGGACAGCCAATGTGGGACCCTGGGAGCGCTACGGCTTTGGGAGGAAGGGAAAGGCTTAGGGCTCTTGCACCAGGGCAAGGAGTTCTCTGGACCAACACCACTGAGGGAGAGAGAAACTCCCCAGCAAACATTCTGATTTATACTGAATGTGCCATTCATGGTATGAAATAACCCCATTGGCAGCTTGGGTCAAGTGCCGGGGTCTTGCTCCTCCTCATCCCCACATCTGGGGAGCTCAAAAACACTAAGACCTTGAATCCCACATCCCAGAGATGGCTGGAAAACAAATATTTTCACAAAATCAGACACCAAAGTTTTCTAAAAGTGCAGTTTTCCCCAGTGTTAAAAGAGAAGTTAGTCTTGCGTCGCTCAACCCAGGACACTTTGCCAAGCCGCAGTTTGGCCTCCTGTCATGGGATCAGCAGCCAGACTTCCCAGTAACATCCCAAGCTGTGCTGCTCACTCTGCTCTTTGCTGGGAGGGAAAGTTACACCATATGGTAAATGCACGGGCAGTTCATGGTACCTTTCAACCATTTCGCTGAGAATTCAGGATCTTTTATTCAAAGGGACAATGTCCAGTTGATTAAGCAGCAAAAACTGACAAAGCTTAAAAAATGGCCTCTTCTTGCAGCTTGTAACCTCCAGATTCCCTCAACCAATTTCTTTTTTTTCTTTTTTAAAAAAATAATAGGCACTTGGGCAGAACAGAACAAATGTAAAAGGTATAAAAGAACGGCCAGCTTCCCCGTGCCTCCCACATGCAGAGCTGTGGGCACGTGCTGCCCATGCCTGGGAAGAGTGAGCATCCATGAAAAAGTCGTCTGTTTCGGGTTTATTTATTCATTTCTTTCCTCTGCAATAATCATTCACTTCCTGCTGGTGAGAGGTGCCAGACTGACAGTTCTGGAGACTAGAACCGTTTATTTACCTACAGCAGAAGAACAACCCATGCAGGAGCTGCCTTATCTTTCCCCTTTTTGTTATTAATATGGCAGGAGCAATGACAGATCAGGGCCCCATTGTGCTCGTGCTACTCAGGTTCAAAAGGACAGCCAGCTCCTCATCCCGGGGAGCTCCGAGGTGAGGACAGAAATCATCACTGTGGGCTGAAGTGACTTGCCCAGTGTGCCCTTGCAGGCCAGCTTCAGAGCAGCAGATTGGAACCCTGTTTCCTTTATCTTAACATTTGGGTGGAGGCTGCCAGCTGACGCCAACATCTTCCCTTGGTTTTTCCCATCCAGCCCCAGGGGAAGAGGAAAAGCTGGTCTGGTAAAATTACAAACGTGAGTGGCACATTTGGCTGAAAGGCCAGTGGAGCTGAGCTGTGACACAAGCTGCAAAGTGACCCAAAGAGTCAAAACAAGGTTGTCACTTGGGGTTGTACTGAGTAGGTTGCACAAATGCATGGCACAAGCTAACACAAATTTGCTCTTGGACACTTTTCACTCAGAGAAAACCACTTGCAGAGTTGCAAACATATTGGGATCAGAGCCTGGTGAGTAGGGAAACAAAGCTAAATTTATTCAGTCTAAAAACTGTTACCTGGGGCAGATGATGATCAGAGCCTATAAATGACCATCAAGGAGAGAGAGGAAGGCACAGGGCCTTGAAAGGTGGCAGGAAGCAGGGCAGAGGAAGAAAAGATTTAACCAAAACACCTTTCTTAGCAGAAAGTGAGGAGCGGGGAAGGATCCCTCCCACAGGCAGGAGGGCTCAGCAGAGTCTCCAGGAGAGGCAGGATAGAAAGCTTCAACCCAGAGCAGAGCTCTACCAGGCAAGGACTCATGCTGCAGTCCTTGTCTTCCCAGCCTTGAAAGCCTGTGAAGCTGGGAATTAAACTTGCCTTGTGTGATCTTTTTCACTTCTCCTCTGCAGCTAAATCATCTTCACTTTCTCCACTTAGTAAAAGTGGGAAAAAAAAATTACTATCCCAGTGACTGTCTCAGAACTGTAGCGTAGCCTCAGGAAACTGGGATGAACTGGAGAGATGGTTATATGTCCTACCTATAGTTCAGATGGCTTCCACTCTAGAAGCTGTACAGGAATATGCCAGCCCCAAAATAGCTTGATTTTAGAACATTTATCAAAGTGAATAATTAGTTTTCTGGAATCAGATAGTTTCTTCTCACAATAAGGTTCTGTTCTCTGATCTCCTGAGAAGATCTCCAGATGCCCCACTGGGACCAGTGATGGATGTGGATGGTATGATTGATGGAACAATTTACCTATAGTCTATAGTGAAGTAATAGGAGAGGCCACCAAGTCAGGAAACAACAAGAAACCAGTGATCTGGGATGTTCTCTGGCTTTGGTGCCAAGATCTTGATGGTAGTTTCCAGAACGGCTCTGTTTGAGAGCTGTGACGGACAGGGTTGGGAGGTGGGAGGCCAGGATGGCATCTGTCTGTGACAGAGTTGGTAGGTTGGATTTTGGGACATTCTGTATTGATCTGGTCACAGCTTTGAGGAGACAAATCTACTTGGTGCACGACTGCCCTGGTTACACACAGGAGCCAGAAAGCTGAGATGAAATGGATAGAATAGGGGAAAAAAGGAATCTTCTGAAGCTGCTACGGGGGCTTTCTCCTTGAGTGTGCTGGTGCTGCTCTTCCACCGCTCCGGTGTTTCCCACCTAACCACTTGGCAGTCCATAAAACCAGCTCTGTTTCCCACACAGCAGGGAAAGAAGATTCATCACCTTCCATCTCCTTCTTAAAGGTTTGATCCTCTTCCAGGGGATTTGTGAAGGCTCTGGCGTTGCCAAAATCATATCATGGGGCTCGGTAAATCCCTGGGTCCAATTCATCTTGGTGTTTTCTACGTGTTCCACGTTTTCACCGTTAGTGATTGTAGGAGTGAGTCTCTCTATGACTTCTCTCTGAAGGGAATGGCGGGGAAGGATGTTTTCAGCATTAATTTCTGAGCCCTGGTCTCCGGGGCTTCAGCGTCAGCTTCCCTACGGGGCAGGTTATTAAAATGAGAAGCACCAGTGAGCGAGCTGCAGCGCGGCGTGTGTGCGGGCAGCAGCGGCTCCCCAAGACCTTCACCTGGCAGCTCCTCATCAGAGAAATCTGAGCTCTGCTGAGACCTGAAAGCTGCTGGAAACACGTGGCTTCTTCCCTCGGGTGTTGCCGCTGAACTGATAAACCCTGCAGGGAAGGCAAATATCCCCATGTCAGATGCAGTGACCTTGCATAGGAAATGCTAATTGTCTTCCCTTCTACCAAAAGGAGGAGAGTAGCTTTGCTTTTGAGCTTACCCTCCCCCCTCCTTGCCCCCCCAACACGTTCTTGTAGTGCTGCTGCTGGAAAGGAGGAAGAGAGATGGACGCAGCATGTGTTATGGAAGACAGAGCCATCCTGCATAGACCTCCTGTGGGATTCCTAACTCTCCCCAAGCTCTGGTCCAGCAGATGCCTTGTATCCTCACTCAGCAGCCAGATGAAGCTGTGTAGTAGATTCTCATGGTTTTTAAAATCTGTCAGGAAGCAGAAAGAGTTGGGCTGCTCCATGATGGCCAAGGGTGACCCCTGCACAGTGCCCTTGCCAACTGGGGCACAGTCCAACCAGTGGTAAGAGGGTCCACTGCCCATTCCAGTGAAGGCAGGAGGTCATGGCCAGGGTCCACCCAGGGAGTCCAGTTAGGGATGGGGTCAGAGGCAAGGCTGGAAACAGCGCATATATACGTTCAGAGCCCAGGGCTGGGCACAGGTACAGGTAGCTCAAGCCTGGGCTGAAATGGAGCTCCAGGAACAGTGGGTGCACGGGTGGGGGTCCCAGGCAAGGCTGACTGGGGCAAATGAAACACAGAGACACAAGAAAATCTCTTTTGTTAAATGAAGACCATGCAAAGTTCTTCTTGGGAATAAGCCCGGAACAGGCAGGTTCTGTCTGTTGTGAAGTTTGACCCGTCATCTCCATTTCTTGTCTCACTATTCCTTACCTTCAAACTGGATGGAAAGGTCTGTTGTTCCTGCCCAGTGTTGCCCAGGGGAGGGCAGTGATGTTCAGAGGCTGTATTTCACAGCTTGACACAAGTGGTGTGCAGTAGCAAGCCCAGTAACAACTCTGTGGCCAGATAAGGTCATTGCTGAGACAAATGTGGGAGTTCACAAGATTGAAATATGCCCTTTAGCTACAGACAGCTCCTTGTGCTGTGAGATATTCGCAGTGTGAGTCAGGCATAACGTTTTGCCCATGGACTATGCCCTCACCCCAAGAATTTGCCCGTGCTTCTCTGTGTCTTTACTTTTCTCTCTCTAGTCTTCTTCTGGGAGGGTTCAACCAGGTTCACTCACCTGGTCAGGCCTGGAATATGCTGGGACACCACACTGCTTCTTTCGGTGCTGCTGTAGGTACTGCAGAACCCAACGTGGCCTTTGGAAAGTTCTGGGAGCGTGTCTCCAAGTACTGAAGGGTGGATCTGAGCAGAGGCATTGCAGTCCAGACACTAATCCCAGAGAAACCCTTAGAGTCCTGCCAACGTGGATGTTGAAAACAAGCTAGCCTGAGAAACTGCTTCAAAATAATTGTAACTCCCTTTTGCAAATGCTCTTAGTGCCTGGCGTGTCTCTGAGATGACATCCCTCTCGGCTGCCTTCAAGCCCAGATCTGTAGCTCTCCATTTCAGCTTGCTTTGAGATTTGGTTAACGAGGAGTCATTTTCTTTCTGCAGCTTAAGGCCTCATTTACCTCCCCTAATGGACCATTTTAACCACTCCAGTATGTTTGAAGCAGTACAACCCTCCCACCGTGGCGACTGGTATAGTGGTGTATTGAGTTTAGGGGTATGGCTCTTATGGAAACAAGCTGTACCAGTGTAAAGCACCGTGATGCTGGTGGAACCACTACTACTACTAGTCTGGCTTAAAGTACTGCATTCTTAACCTGCCTGCTTATTCTGTGGAAAAGAGCAGGCCTAAAAAAGAAAACTAAAGGTACACTGAGACCTTTAAGCAAAGAGTCATCATGTGGAGCATGAGGATCCAGCGCTCTTTAGAGGTGCTCAAAAGAGCTCGGAGGTTGTGTCCTGTTTATTGCTCTGAAAGTTTTCCCCTTCTTGGAAGTGCCTCCCTCTCAGCAGTCCTTGATCTCTTCTCCCAGCAGCCCAGATCGCTTGGGATGTGTATTTTTTTTTAAACACTCCATGTTTTCCTCCAGCTCTCAGCCCCTCAGCTTGTCCTTGCCCAGCGATCTCCTCAGCCTGGCACAAAGCAGCCGGTCCTCGCCCGGGAGCTGTGCTGCTGATGGGAATTGGGGTTGTGACTTGTAAGTATAGAGTTCCCAGGGAGCCAGAAGTATTTCTACAGGCTCCAGGGGCTCAGTGATGTTGGACGTTGTAGTTTTGGATGGCTATTTCCTACAAACCACTGGCAAGCGTCCCCGCAACCAGCACTCCTGAGCAGCAGGTTGCTGGATGAATGGCTTTTAAAACTTGAACCTGCCTGAGCCCCAGATGTTCCTCTTGGGCTCTGATCATTCCTGGCCATTAAAGACCCTGGCAGCCAGTTTCCTGATACATCGAATTCCAGCTCAGCTATTCTTGTCTCCCCGAATTTGGAGGAATTCTCTTTGGAATTTTCAGCTCGACAGTTCTTTTCTCTCCGTGCTCTCAGTCCTGGTGCAGAGCTGTGCTGCCCTGCTGAACTACTGCCACACTGAACTCAGAAACAGCAGCATTTCTGCAGGGGCTGGTGAGAAGTGCCTGCTCGGGACAGGAATTAATTTAATGAGGAAGGGATGGGACAGGTCCCCTGCACTGCTGCTTTGGCCCCAGCAAAGTGATGAATGTGCTGCCCATCTTTAGAGGTGAGGCACTGTTTTAAGCAGAGGTTGGTCAAGCGTGGCTGCTCCTGCCTGCTCTCTTGGGATGAGGATTTTCCTGCTGAAGTGTGGGCAGTAGATGAGCTAAAGACATAGAGTTTGCCATTCTAGAAGTGCAGGGGCCCTGACTTTGTGACTGCTGGTACCACAGGGCTGAGGGAAAGGGACTGGGGCTCCTGGAAATGTTAACAGTGAAGACACAGGGATGCTGATGTGAGATGGGTGAGATGCTTGATGCCTTCACAGGTCAGAAATTGGTCAGCAAGATGACACAAAACCTGGGTGGTGGCAAAATGGACACCTCGCGCTTGTTTGGCCAGGATTTTTGGGAGCCGCAGCAAAGGTATGGGTGAGGTGAAGGAGCAAACAGAGTCACTCCTTTGGACCTTCTTGCTGGATCCTGTGGATCCTTCCTGTCCAGGCAGCAGAATGCACATGCTCTTTGCCTTCCTCTGTAGCTGGCTGCCCTCTGGGCTGCAGCTCCTCACACGCTGGCAAGTCAACCGCACAGCTGGGAATAGAGACCCCAATGGCCACATTGTCCCTCGTCTCTCTCTCTCTGTTGGCTCAAGTGTAGTTTTTTCCAGTGCAGGAGGTGAACAGGTTCCAGCTTTGTCAGGGAGGTGAGCCCAGACAGGCCGGCGCCAGCAGGGAGCACTCTCTTCAGGGGCTGGGAATGTGCTACTTCTGTGTCCGCTTCGCTGTCACTTCTGTTGCTCTGCCCTTCTCGCCGTCGTGTGAATCAGGCCTGTGTTGCATAATGTAACTCAATATGGCCAGGGTGACACTATCCCCTGTCTTTGTCCGTGTGCTTATCTCCCAACCGAGCATTAACGCTCTCCAGAGGTCCCAGCTCTTTGCCACAGCTCACAAACAGCGACAGGACACTTTGCCTCTGTTTACTGCTTGTAAGCTGTCTGAAAAATTTCCATCTACATCAGTGACACTCCGAGAGCTGTTTGCGGAGAGGTCATCAGCCCTCCACCTGATGGTGGTCAGACCCCTTCAAGGATGTGTCCAGTAAGCCCCAGGGCTCCCAGCATCGCTGGTCGCCAGTGCTGAGGCTGCTGCATCTCTCTGGATGGAGTTCACAACAGTTGGACACGCCACAACCCGGGCTTTCTGTACAATGACCTTCGAAGGTGCCGTGGTATATGGATCTGCACAGCTATATCCATAATGCTAACACCTTCCTGGGAACAGCGAGAAGACTGATGAATGGACAGATTATGGGCTGCAATGAATCTCACTGTAGCAGAGGTATTTTTTCACACACCTTGTAATAGCAGTGTGTGATGACAGTGCATTTACTTTACAAGGTTTTGTGGCAAGGACTGGCATATAATACCCACAGGACAGTAGATGTACCTTGAGCTGTTCCATGAACTCAGGCTAATCAGAATAATCCTGAGATTTAGGTTGTTTTTTCTCCCTGTCCCATGGTGTAACTGCTGAGGTGTGTCTTGTGTCAGTTGGAGTGGGAGAGCACACGGTGTCTGAAAGAAGCCGTTGACTTCAGCTGGCTTCTCACGGGGGTTTATTGCATCTCTCAAATGAGACCATTTGTAGTTTTCTCAGCTCCCTGAAAAAAAGCCCTGTTTTACACTGAGAACTTGCCATCTGGACATTATCATCTTAATTTTCTGCCCTCGCCAGCTCTTCAGATAACGACCATTTCCTAAATTGCTGGGGAGTGATTTTCCCCACTCTTAAGATCTTCCTGCTGGCAACCTTGCTCAGGCCGTCTTTTACCATTTTTCTGTTAAAGTCCATTTCCCAAAGGACTAATCATTTGCTTCAGCTCCTTCTCCCACACATGGGCCATTTTGAAAATATCCCAATGCATCATCTCACTTTATCCCAGGTTATCAGTCTGTCAGACTGTCTGGCTTCCTTTCTGCAAAGCTTTGCTGGAAAGTGTACACAGAAAAACCCTCGCTAAAGTCTGGTAAAGTCGAGTGACTAAATTTGGGATATTTTGGTGGTGTTTTTTGTTTTTTTCATTGAGTGTGCCCAGTGCTTCCAAGCCATTAGAGAATGAAATTGCTTGTTTAACACGCAAAGGTGCTTTAACTGTGGACTTTTGGGTCTAAGGGTAGATGTCCTTTTCTGAAATGTGTTCATCCTGGAGAATGTCTTGTCCCACTGCTAAAGCTGTGTCTGTCTGTCTCTTCAGAATGACTCCTGGGGGAAGCAGTATTCCTACGCGCTGTTCAAGGCCATGAGCCACATGCTCTGCATTGGGTACGGGCAGCAGGCGCCCGTTGGCATGTCAGACGTGTGGCTTACCATGCTGAGCATGATTGTGGGTGCTACCTGCTATGCCATGTTCATCGGCCACGCCACAGCCCTCATCCAGTCTCTGGACTCCTCACGGCGGCAGTACCAGGAGAAGGTAAGGACTGGGCTTTGCAACCCTTACGTGACCCAGGGGTGGTTTGTGGTTCGTGCGCTGTCGGGAGGAAGCCAGGGCTGTCACTGACCCATGTAAGAGGCGGTCACCACAGCGGTTTATTGGTAATTCATACGTTCACTCAAACAGACCCTCAGGGGGAAATAGATGCAGGATCAGATGAATAATAGCAGGGCAAGTGGGTGATTTTTGTTGTCTCTGTCCGTCTTTTTAGATCAACATTATCAATGTCACCGGTATCTAAAATTGTAAGTCCCTTCTTTCTTTCCGAGATCTTGTTTCAAGTCTCAAGTGAATGTTCCAGAATGTGCAGCTTTTGTTCAGCAAGTACTTTCTTTAGAAGTATCCAGACAATTCACTTCAGTGCTCATGAGTGAAACTCGGTAACAAACCCCAAAGCACAGATCAAAGCTCAGGAGCTGCGAACAGGCTCCCCAGGTAGCTATCGAATTCATTGCACCGTCGTTGTTGAATGGCATAATGTAGGGCACAGAGGGAAATGTCACAACCGATCAGGTTACCAATGCAGTGGCACTAACTGGTGGTGGTGGGTTTAAGGCGAGTGCAGTTCGATGAGAGGTGCAAAGGAAGGTGTTGTTCCAGTGGATGAAGTACAAGTAGCGCGCACAGGGATAAGAAAGGTGAATTTGAAGTTGCTACAGGGGAGGAGGTGGGAGAAAAGATCCAATGGATGGCCTAGGAACAGGATAGGGACGTGGGAATTACAACACTAGGCCACAGAAAGACCTTACAGTAGCACAGAGAGCGAGAGCAAAGGCGACCAGAGACTGCATCATGCTTTGAGAATAGGGAAGCTCTCAAACTGCTGCTAGAGCTCCAAAAAAAGAAGCAGCCCAGGAGAGGAAGTGGGGAGGACTGGGATGCAGTCAGAGCACTGGGCTTGCTATAGAGTTTTACAGATTGGCTGGACTAATTCTAATGGAGAGTAAGGCACGCCAAAGAGAAGGACACTGCAGCACTAGGAGTGCAAACTGATCAAATCTGTGTATGCAGAGTATTTATTCACATGGGTTTGAAGCAGCGTAGAAGTCAAGGACTGATTTGCAAATCCAACCACCTGGTCCATGGAGCCGCAGCCAAGTTTACACCTGCAGGACTGGGCACCACATTTTTTTTCCCCAGCTGGGTCTGAAGGCAAGGGCAGAACTTGACCCTGGAAGTTGGATTCCAGTCGGTGCTCAGGGGAAACCAGTCGCCGATAAACCAGCAGGGACTGTGGCTGAGGAGTGAGATGTTAAAGCCTGATTAGAATTGGAGATGTGAATGAGAGGGTTAATAGATCCAGGAGAAAAGCCTTGTGACAAAAGCAGTGGGCAGAGGATTTACCAAAGGGTGTATTTCACATGGAGTGGTAATAGTGGGTTCATTTCCCAAGGTATTCTCTGAGGAATAAAGCCTCAGGGATTGAGTATATTCATTTTCCTCTTGCAAATGGGACAAATGATGGCCTTAAAACAAATATGTATTTATTTTCTGCATTCCTTAGCACTTGAATAGCCATGATTAAAAATGAGGCTGCTTCGTGATTTGCAGCCCTGCAACTCAATTTAGTGCAGGCCTCATGGGACAACGTGTCTGTTGAAGCGTTATAAGTGAAGAATCTCAACAAGTTTGCAGGTCGGTTGGTAGAAGCAGGCGGCAGTTTGGAGTCTTCTGCTGAGTACGTACACCTTTGGGCTGCCAGCAGGGCTCTGCCTCTCACCTCCGCAGGGGCTCAGGCTGCAGAGATTTTAGCAGCTGTTCTGGGAGCAGCCAAAGAAAGGGGAGACAGTGAGGAGGGAGAGAAATCGCAGAAATAACTTAGTAAAACAACACAAGGTTATAGCTAGTAACTGTAGGGACAGGCTTTGCTTTGTGCAACCTTCAGCACGAGGTTCAGGAGTGAGTTTGTGATGAGGTTTCATACAGTCCAGATCTCTGCCAAACCCACTTGTTCTTCCCGTGTACAAACAGGGCTGTTGAGGAATGACAGCCAAGGTGTGCTGTCAATTGGCTTCAGTAGCAGGGCTCATCTCACCCGGGGTTGGATTCATCGACCGTTTGGACACTCAATCTTTGTCCTGTCTAAGTCTTCTCCTGGAGCCTCTGACTTCGTGCTGGGCTAGTTCCTGCAGGGCAGGGAAGCTGTATAGGATTGATGGCCCAGTAGGAAGCGTGGAGAATGTGGAGAGGGAAGTTATACCCTGCAAGGCAGCGTAATGCTGAGCTTTCTGAGTCCAAGTGGAGAGTCCCGTGTGAGACTGCGCACTCACACCAGCTCAGGCACTGAAACTGGCACAGCTGTCACCTAAGCCTGGCTCCGTGCCTCCCTTAAAAAGCTCTAAATCAGAATAGCTCTTTAGATCTGGCACTCTGAAGTGACTTTTCCATTTGCAGTCCCAGAGGCAAAGTTAGAAGGGACCTGTCTGTCCCATCTTGCGTTGTAGAGTGTGTTATGCCCTAAATTATGCCCATGGTCACAGAGAGTCAGTGTGGGATCAGGAGCTGACTCTTATCTCTTAACCACAGTCTGCTATTTAACTCCAAAATAGCTTTGCACCCAAGATTGGTGTCTATTTCCTACATATGAGAGAATATTACTACAAGTCCATTCTGAAGGATTCTGATAGAACTATTTCCCAAAGCTATAGCAGTTATAATTTCCCAATTATAACTGAGTTGATCTGGCAGCTCTGATCAAAGAGGGAGAGCCTCACATCCCTGTTCTCACCCAGTGCCCCCTGCCACTATTCTCCTCTGCACCGCTTCCTTCTTGTGCACCACCTTTCATCCTTCTCAGATCTTTACTGGATTAGTTTTCTACCAGATTAGTGGGTTGAATTACCTTACTGTAGAGTCCAGGGAGTGCCAGAGCTGATGCAGGGCTGGTGGAGGAACTCCAGAAGCAAGAGCCGAGGCGTAAGGCCCTTTTCAGCTATTCTTGGACAAGCTCAAGCCTTAACATGTAAGTTCATCATTCACTGCAAAATTACCCACAACCTGCAGTAACTGTGGCTCACAAGAGAGAAAGGGTGTTTCTTGCCCAGGAGATGAACAAACTAGACTGATGGGCAAGTTCATGCTTTTTGCAGGTTCCCCTATTAATTTCTTTCTCTAATCCCAAAGCTCAGCAGGATTAATATTGATGTCAAGTCACCACACACACATACTCCTCCTCCCCAGCAGACTCCATAACCTTGAGGCTTTGTGGAGCAGTGATTATGCTGTTTACTGCAGCCATGCTCCTTGGAACGGAGCAGAGACTCTGGGTTTCTCTCTCTCATCCCAGCAGGATGCACGCAGCAACGGGCATCCTGCAGAGAGGCTCAGCTCTCCCGTGTTATCTTCTCAGGTACACATGGAAGAATGACTGAGGAGAAGTAGGAATTGCTGCTGTCAGCATTGCAGGGCCCAGAAAAGCCGTAATCTTTCTTTACAGAGCCTCATCTCTCCTCAAGACCTGTCTGCTACTGGCATTCTCTCAAGCTCCCTGCTCTCCACGTTCATTCCCCTACTCCTCCTTCCCCCGAACACTCTATTCAATGCCTTTTGTTCTGAAAATATATATTGAAACGGGGTAGATACTTGCATATCCTCTTGTCATTATTCTGAAGAAGCACCTGCTGCAGCACAGTTGCAAGGGGATGAGCAGGTAACGTGAAAGAAAGAATCCCTTTATAAATCTTACAGAAGCACTAGTGACAGCAGCGCTCAGCTCCTGAACCAGCCCTGCTTAACCATCAGCACAGTCCTCGCCACAGCTTTATCCCACGCTCTGGCTCTCCGAGTGAAAAAAAACACCTGACTGGCCAACTCTCAACATTTTATCACCAGCCTGAGGGTGAGCAGAGCCTCAGCCTGACCCTTCGTGGCTACTCCTGTGGTTTTAGGCTGGCTTACTGTGCAGTCGGGTGTCCTGAACTGCCTCCAAATGAGTGTGTGCAGGGAATTTGGTGCAGAGATCCTAGCTCTGGTCCTGCATACAGTATAATCACTTTAGCCTGGCAACATGCCCTTGCTCGTTAGCCTCCCTCCACCCCTCCTTTAAGCAGAGTTAATTAACCCAAGCACAGCACTGGACCAAAGCTATATTAATTCTTGTGACTCCAGGGTTGGCTCAGCCACTGCTACCTTGGGGACGACGCAGCACATTACTAGTGTCAGCTGCTCTCTGAGAGTGGAATTGGGCAAAAACTGCCATTATTCCCACATCTACTCTGCCACAAACCTCAAATCTCTCCATGGCTCAGTAACGAGAGATTTCACGTTCATTACTACTCTGGACAGGATTTGAAGTTCTGTTCCCTAAATAATCGGCCACCAATGGCTGTAGGTTCTCAGGTGACATTCCCACAATCTTAGAGCCCAAAGGGATACACAGAAGTCCCTTCCTCAGCCATAAACATCTCAATTCTGGATGTCAGGAAAGCTGCAAAGCGGCCTTACTTTTCTGGTAATGTGTGAGAAGGAGAGGGAAGGGAGTGTGCAGCACTCTAGAAATTAAAGGTGTCTGGAAAATTTAATCAAATGCAGAATTTAATCAAAATTCCTAATTGGAAAAAGTTTGGAGTGCCTTGCTTTATCCCGTCATGACTGCACTGGTCATGTATTACCTCTGTCTGGTAAGAGATGGCCTGAGAACTGTTATGTCTCACATTATTGTCAATCAGAGCATTTGGGGTTGGTAACAGGGTGAATAAATGATGTGCTTTATTGATTGTGTCTAGAAGCAAGGGCCTCTGGTGAGCACTTGGGCTTGGTGTCTCAGTGCTGCCTCTAGGTAGCTTCTTCTGTAATCAGGACGGGGTTTTCTGCCTGGTTTGCAGCCCAGAGTCAGGAAGTGAAAGGAGCAAGACGCAGCTTAAGTTTACAGGAGGGCTCCAGCTTCCCCCCCGAGAGATTAAAGAGTGTCTGTAATAATGAAGGGTCCCCCATCCCCATCTTCTCTGCACCCCCACCCACCTGGGATAGCAAGTCCAAGGTGGTTGCCAGAAAAATCGCAACCTGATGGAAGTTTGCCCTCCTTTGAGCAGGGATTTGGAGCAGATCACACACATACACACAGGTCCCTTCAAACTTACATCATCCCTTGACTCTGGTTTAACATCCCTGGGTGCTTTCAGGCAGAGAGTAGCCAAGACTCGGTGGGAACGGCTGGCTCAGGACTGTGCATCCAAGCACTTTTACAGGTACCGTCTCCATTTCAGAAGAATGTTTGTAAGAAACAGGCAATGGAATGGTGTAAATAATGTTTTGTTCAGTTCAGCTCAACCAAAATTTAACCAGAAGTTCATGTAATTTCTTTGAGGTTATTTAATCTCTTTCATGAAAGAATCCTGGGTGCAAATTGCCTTCCCTTTATAGTCTTAACTCATCTGGGCCTGAGTAGTTTGTGTTTCATTGGTGAACTTACTATTCCTGGAAACTGTTAACCCCAGTGTTACAGCAGGGTGACATTTGGGATTTGTCTCAGTTTGCTGTATCAGAGAGACACTGATTATGGCCAGGATTTTGACATCTTATTTCCGGCAGCGGAAGCCAGACGGACAGTTCTGTCCTTTGAGGGATGTCGATGACAGCCTGGTCTGAGGAGTCCTTGTGCAGGCACGAGCGCTGCGTGTGCTGTCACAGGAAGGAAAGTGCCGTTTCCTCAGCGGTTCTTCGTATCCCCAGTGTGGGATTTCAAACTTCATTATCAGTTTTGAAATTCATTTTGGTACTTGAACTGTAAATAAATAAATACATACATACATACATCATGAGGTGAAGAGCCAAGCCTCCCTGCTGAGCCCTCTCTCCTGGCCAAAGGCTGCTCCCAGCAATGCTGATTTCAAATTGCACAGACTCACTGTTCCCTTTTCCCCATCTCCGGCCTTTGTCTGGTGGCAGATTTTAGCTCATCTTGCTCATTCTGATGAAAGAAAGTAATGCTGATCTCTTTTTCCCCATCACCCCTCCAAATATGTGCATTCAGTGACATGACCTGACATCTCCAAAATATCCCATGATCGGAGTTTCACATTGCTTAATGAATAATAAAAGATTCGTTAACCAGGTCCAAAAGGCTGGGCTACTGTCTTACTCTGGGATGTGACTTCTCAAACCCAGCAAGGTTTCTCCTCGGGTGTTTTTCCTGGGCTGGAGCTAGTTTTGGAGAACAAGCTGTTTCCTCTGGGTGTGTGAGTGCCAGCTCAGCACTATGTGCTGATGGCACGGTCCCCCCTGGCGGGGTTCTCTGGCTGTGGCCACCGTTCTTCTCATGGGAGGGAATAAACAACTTTCATCAAGCTCATAATTGACCCCACTCAGTCTGTTGACATCTCACAGCCCAGAAATGGGATTGTCTGAAGCATAATCCTGGCCTGAAAAGGACCTGATTAACAGCAAGGGGAGGCAGCTACAACACCTGATCAGTAGAGCCATCCTCAATGTTATGAACGTTGTATAGAGAGAAAATGTTGTATAGTGGAGAAAAAGACTCCAAGAATTTTCTGCTGGTGTCTGTGGTCTCTGTAATACAGCAAGAGATAAAGCACCTGATTCTAGATAAGATAATTTCTGAAGCTGTCACTGCAGTAAGGGGAAAAGTGTTCCATATTTTTCAGCATGTAACATGCAATGCTTAAAAATCATCTTCCTGCAGCAAGTTGAGCTAGTTCAAAATGAACCCAGCCTTTGGAGGAACTTGGAACCAGGACATTATGGAAAGCTTTTTGCAGAATGGAGGTAGCTGGTGAATAGCTTCCACGGCTGAAGAGTAGAGGGATGTAGGTTTAAATTCACCTCATGAATCAAAAAGCAAAAGTAGCCCTGATAACCTTTGGTGCTGTGCTTGGACGTGGTCCAAGTTGTTCTGGTATTGAAATAACCACCAATGCCCAAAGAGCCTGCTGCTACTATTTGCCTGGACCTCACTCTGATCCCCCACCACCCCAGTTGTCTTCCCAGGTCCCATAGTTTCCCCCTGGGTCCCTTGGTGAAGGAATCCAGCTTCTGCTTCAGCCTCACCAGTGAGCCCATCTTCTGGCTGCCTGGGGGCCTGGGGGTATGGGAAGGGCAGTGTATGCCCAAATACAGCTCCTCTCCATCCCTTCCCTATGGCTATGGAGAGACCAGCCCTGTGCGCATTTAATTTCATGAATTAAAATGTATTCTTACTGGAATAGTAAGAAGGATATAGCAGGATAGTGCTCATGAGCCTGAGTACGTATGTAGAGCTGTGATCTAGGTGTCAGCAGACTCAGGATAAGCTGCCCAGACCAGTTACTGTTCTCAGCACAATTTCAGGAAGAGAAAGGAAAAGGAAAACCAACAAAGATCGCACCAGCAGTGTCAGTATGGTTTTATTGTGTTCAAAAATTCACTTTTCTTCCCTTAAAGCACTCACTCCTGGAGTCATTTGACTCCGTGAGAATGGACATCTTGATCATTTTGAGTAAGATGTGTATCTGGCCATGGAACAAATCCTCAGGATGGGAACAAGAATGACTTAAAAGACAAATAAATGGAACTCAGCACGTAGTTGGTTTTGATGATTCCTAACTGCTGGGGGGCTGCACTGTTTTACTCCTAATCATAGATCAGATGAAGATGATTAATTAAAGATGCAACTGTGTCCCACCAAGACCCTCCATCTGGTGAATCTCATGACTTGATCTTTACCCCATGAAGCACTGACCCACTCGAGAGAGCCACAACGTTGTACGTCGTGGCTACTTGTGTGTGTCTTGCTCCAGTCTCACAGAACATAGCCCAGCCTTTTCAGCCAAGTGCTTTGTTACTGCCAGAGAGAGGAGGGTTCATGATAGAGCTTGAGGGCATAGAAGGAGTTAAAAATATTAAATTCCCTTTGGACTGTGAATGATCTGAGCTTTAGTAGAAGGGGAGGGGATTGGGGAGACAACCGGGGAAAGTGGCCAGTTCTAGAAGGAAAAATACTCAGCTAAATGGTTTCCTTTTGATATATTAATACCTCCTTCAAAGGCTTATTTGAGGAAAACAGACTTAAGAAAATGAGTTAGGATTTAAATGGACTCAATTGTCTTCAGAGAGATTTAAATAATTCCTAAATGACTCTTCTTAGTTGAACTCAGAGAGGCCACTAATCTCCGCGCGTTCCTCTGAGCACAGGTCAGGCTGAGGACATGGAGACAAGTAGGAAGATGGAGCAGAGAAGTTCAAGGGAGAAAGGAGGCAGAAGGAGCTGTTGGATTAGGGCTGCCCACATCTGAAAGGCTCTCAAAGGGATGGCAGCTCAAGGTGGGCATGAAGAGGCTTCAGAGAGTTCCAGAGCTGCACTCTGTCAGGGCCTCAGTTAAAAAAGGAAGATCTGTAAATTCAGGGTTATTGGGCAAAGTCTTTAATCCCCAGGCACTCTGCTGGTGGTGGTCACCACACAATTACCCTTACCCCTTTGCTTTGTCCCATGGCTGTGTTGCTGGTGACCTCAGGAGTGATCTTGTTTAGAGCTTAGAGCTGAGAAGAGACAGGGACATGCCACAACACTTTGAAAGACCCTCCCTTGGGCAGTTTCTTAGTGGGCTTTTGCTTAGTGACTGTCCGTGCTTGACATTGCAAGAGCAGTGGCCATCAGCCTGGCTGAGCAGCTCCAGGGAAAGGGGGAAAACCCCAGGTGAATCTTCAGTTTATCAAACGTAGAGAGAAGGGGCTGATGCTTTCATTTCTGAGCACCCCTGCAGGACTCAATCTCTGCTCAAGGCAGAGTTAAGAGCCCACAGCACTCTCCAGCTGGCCTGGGTGAGAGGAGGGAGAACCAGCGAAGACAGCAGAGCCAAAATGTGTGCCTCTTGTTAAACAGGACAGAGAAATATGGTTTCTTATTTTACAATTTTAATTTATAACCACATTTTTAATTTGTAATCGGAAGTAGAGCCTTATCAAGGGACAGTGATTGTGTAGGAGACTCTGACAAGCCCTAGGGACTTTGCAGAGCAGTAATTTATTGCTCTTTGTTACAAAGCTATAAATCCATGTACAGTAGTGAATAAGCAAAGAGTCTGAGTCGCCCCATCCAACCTGTGCCTGTGAGTCTGAGAAGCTGGGGTTATTTTTCCTGAGAAGCAAAGGTCAGATGAAGATTGATGGTAAGTGCTTATGGTGGAGAGAATTCAAAGAGGGGAAATTCAGATTAGATACCAGAAGGAAATTCTTTGGTGTGAGGGTGGTGAGAGCCTGGCCCAGGTTGCCCAGAGAAGCTGTGGCTGCCCCATCCCTGGAGGGGTTCAAGGCCAGGCTGGATGGAGCTTGGAGAGACCTGGTCTGGTGGGAGGTGTCCCTGTCCAGGGCAGGGGGGTTGAAACTCCACGATCTTTAAGGTCCCTTCCAACTCTAACCAGTCTATGAGAGGCATCTTGTGACACTGATCATTGTTCCCATTCAAGACACGGGGCTAAAACTGAGAGTATAAGGAGATTGTTTTGGCAAATAATTTATTCAACAAAAATACAGCATTAAAACAAGCAGAACTGTTTGTGGATTTCAGATAAATTTGATAAACCTGAGTCATCAAAACCTTAGTGCCTAATGATTCCCCTATCCATAATGAATGTCCTACACGTCCTGTGCCCAGTTTGCCAGGTCTTATGGATGGCTCAAATGCTGCAGTGCCCCTCCAGTGGTAGCAGACATCTGTGTTTAGGCATGAGCCAACAAGCCTTTAATCATTCTGCGCTCAGAAGCATAACCTGCAGAGCCCTCGATGGGCTCAGACCAGTCAGTGGTGTTCACACCTGAAGTGTTGGTTTCCACTCCCTTCGTCTTCCTCGCTGACGAGCTGCAGACTGGGCAGCACCCGCCGGAGACTCCCTCCGATGCAAGGCCCTGCCAATCTCTACAGCACCTCAGTGATGCAAATAATAAAGCTCAGCCTTCATCACCGACTTCCCACCCGGCTCCCAGTGGGGAGGCGGTGACTCGCTTGACTTTGATCATGCTGTAGCCATCATGAATATTTAGAGCCAGCTCCTCTGCTGCCAGCTACAGACAAAAAGCTCTGGAAATGCCAGGAAACCCCCAGTGTCCCCTCTGCCACCTTGGTTTCTTAGAGTAATTCCTTCTCCTCTCCGGTGCAGATGGAGCCGTTAGCATGCAAGGCAGGGCCAGCACAGACTGTACTGGGAGCAGAGTGACAGCGGTGTGTGCAGCGGAGGGCTGTAACGAGCAGAAGTTTGGTAATTAGGCACTTCAGCACAAGCTGCAGTAAAGGGACATTCAGGGACAGATTTGTCAGGGAGAAGAGGGGAAAGAGAGATGGCAAAGGAGAAGGACGGTCCTTTTGTCAGCATTATTTAGTGTGGCACATGCTAAGGACCGTATTCTGACCATTCCAATGCACACACCTTGTCTCCACAGCACTTTCGAGGTAAGTGGACCCACTTACAGACCTGTGCCCTTGAGGAAGTGTCATTTGCTCACAAAAAGCACCATTCATCCCCAAATACTGTTCTGGCATCAATCCAAGTGCCCTTGTATTCCCCTCTTAAAATGACTTGATGGACAGGCAAATGGTTAGGTAAAAGTATGGCATGGGGTACATTGTACCTTCTTGCTCTCCTTCTGCACTGGGTTTGGACAGTCTTCACTCAGATTTATTTGCTGGGGGGAGACTCCCAGTTGAGCACTCCTTTCTCAGCTCTGCTCCCAGCGTTTGCTGGGCGTGCAGGGGCGAAGAGGCTCCTGGGCTGCTCAGCATCCAGGGAGCAAGGACCTGTCTCCGCAGTGTAACTCGCTGAGGATAAGTTTGAAAAGTTAAAACATGGAGCAGCCATTTAAGGAATATAACAGAGGTGTCTGCAAACTCCCCTTGTGTTCAGACAGTTGCTCTCCTGCACCTGAGCCTGCCTTGACATGAAGGAATGAGGTATAGGTATGGTCCAGCACGTGCTTGTCCATGAGTGGGCACTGTTTATTGCATGTCCTGCTAACTCCTCCTCTTCCTCTCTCCCATGCGCAGTACAAGCAAGTGGAGCAATATATGTCCTTCCACAAGCTCCCCGCAGACATGCGGCAGCGCATCCATGATTACTATGAGCACCGCTACCAGGGGAAGATGTTTGATGAGGAGAGCATCCTGGGAGAGCTGAGTGAGCCCCTCCGAGAGGTAAGGAGGGGGCGGTGAGTGGGCAATGCGTGTCCCTGTCAATCTTTGGCAGCTGTGGGGTTCCCGGCGTGTAGTGTCCTGTTCCAGTGCTTTGCAGAGGACACCAGCAGTTGGTGGGAGTGGTGGGAGGCCAGTTTTCCCCTTGGCACTGGCTGCATGTGTGCTCTAGTGTCATGCAGAGACAGCACATCCATGTGTCTGAGCAGCCATAAAGGTCTCATTTTTCTTGGGGCTCTATCCATTGCTGTTTCGTGTCTAACTTTCTGGGAGAGCATAGCCAAGAAGAATGGTACACAGCTTGGCTACGTCTCTGTCAGAGACAGTTTCACAGAATCACAGAATATCGGAGACGGGAAAGGACCTTGAAAGCTCATCCAGTCCAATCCCCTGCCGGAGCAGGAACACCCAGAGCAGGTCACACAGGAACGTGTCCAGGCGGGTTTGGAATGTCTCCAGAGAAGGAGACTCCACAACCTCTCTGGGCAGCCCCTTCCAGTGTTCCCTCACCCTCACTGGGAAGAAGTTTTTCCTCACATTTAAGTGGAATCTCCTCTGTTCCAGCTTGTACCCATTGCCCCTTGTCCTGTCATTGGCCATCACTGAGAAGAGCCTGGCTCCATCCTCCTGACACTCACCCTTTACATATTGATAAACATTCATGAGGTCACCCCTCAGTCTCCTCTTCTCCAAGCTCAAGAGACCCAGCTCCCTCAGCCTTTCCTCCTCTGGGAGATGCTCCACTCCCTTCAGCATCTTTGTGTCTCTGCCCTGGTCTCTCTCCAGCAGTCCCCTGTCCGTCTGGAACTGAGGGGCCCAGAACTGGAGGGAGTGACTGTCCTGGCCACTGGTCTATGGCTGGTCTTCCCTTGCCTTGGCCATGGCAGAAGTCACTGCTTTGGAGAGAGAAATCCAGGCCTTTGGCATTTGCAGGACTCCTGCCTGAGTCTAGTAATTGCTGCAGCACAAGTGATGTCTGACAGAAAGGCAGTGGGAGCTGCAATATGCAAGCCCCACCACCCACTCATCATGTGAGCAGGTACATCTTGGCACCTTCTGAGGCCATGGCAATGTCTGGCAATGTCCTCCCCGTGCCCAAAAAACCCCTGCAGGAGAGTGCTCTGGAAAGCGCCTTGCACCTCACACTTCTGCAAGACCCCTTCCCTCCCCACGCTCACACACACCACAGCTCCCTTCTTGTGCTCCCTAATGTTAAGCTGTATCTCATGTATTTATATAAACCTCTCTGCCCTGCTGGCCCCAGTTGTGCCCCATCCATCAGCTGTACCAGAGCCAGAAGAAAGGAGGAGCCTCCTAGCAGGGGCCACCCTTGAAAGGGGTCTCTACAGAACCCCCCTCCCTTAGCTGAAGCCTAGAAACCAGGGTCTCCCTAGTACATGCCTTTAATATGTCACCCACAAGCATGAGAAGTGGTCTTCCTCGTGTCTTTCCCCCCAGTCATGTACCTCCATAGGAGAAAGAAGAGCTGAGGATCTACCAGCCATATCTTAAAATTAGTTCTACCAAAGGGTTGAAAAGAATCCTGAAAAAAACCCCAAAAAACAGTGTGGAGGAGACAGATGCTTCCCCAGCCCTTTCTTCCTGCTCCAGTCACCCAAATCCTCCTTCCCTGCTTGGCCAGGGAGCGTTGTGCCGAGGCGATTTACTCAATATCACTTTCTGCCGCTTTCTGAGTCTGAGCTGACGTGGCACAGAGCAGGTCCTGTGCTGTCATACCCTCCGAGTGACACCGAGCCCCAGGCAGAGGCACAGTCCCTGTCTGCTGTGTGACAGCTGAACAGCTGAATTGGGTTTTCTTCATCCAAGGCTGATGATCCAGCTCGTGCCCTGGTGACTGGTGGGCACCTTTCCCTCCCCTCTCTTGACACTGTCCCCAGCTGCTCAGGATAATTCTTTTTTCTGAGCTCCTTGGCACATTTGTGCTCTTTAATAGCTCATTGGCAAGGGCTGCCAAGGAGACTTATAACATTTTCCTGGGGAGGAGCCCTGGGCTTTTTTATACAGCATTTTGCCAGTGCCTCTCACAGCCCAAGGTTTCCTGCAGAAAGAGGTACATTGTGTGTATTGGGGAGGTGGGGGGGGACAACACGATATCATCCCTGCGCAAAGAGAAGGCGCGTGAATGAAAGCAGCAGAGGATGGTGACAGGCTGTCGGCTTCAGCTCGCACTGCTCCATGCTCTGAGCATTCAGAGCCCATTCCAGCCTGCCCGGGGGGAGCCAGAATAAGGGAACAGCATTCCCCACCCCTTACTTTCTAACATATAAATCAAGTGGGGAATCTTCATCGATTATTACATGTTGACTAAATGTATATGTGTGACTTTTCTACTCCCTATCCCATCTTTCCCCCCTCCCCTGCTCCCTTTCTCTCTCTCTCTCTCTTTTGCATTACATCATGGTCAGGAAATCATAAACTTCAACTGCCGGAAGCTGGTTGCCTCCATGCCCCTCTTTGCCAATGCAGATCCCAACTTTGTGACATCCATGTTGACCAAGTTGCGGTTTGAGGTGTTTCAGCCAGGGGATTACATCATCCGGGAGGGCACCATCGGCAAGAAGATGTACTTCATCCAGCACGGGGTGGTGAGCGTCCTCACCAAAGGCAACAAGGAGACCAAGCTGGCAGATGGCTCCTACTTTGGAGGTACGTGTTAGTCCATCATCCTTACACAGCAACACCCACCTTTATTGCTCTAGACAATAAATAATAACAAAACAGAGAAGGGAAACTTAGTTCTTGTAGGTTCGTTTATTTTTTGCCCCAAGCAAACTGATAGATAGGTGAAGCTGTGAGCCCAAAGGAAAAAAAAAATTGAGTGTTCTCAATTCTCCAAGGACATGGATATGTTGCCTAGTCCTGCTGTCTGGCATCCATCATACCAAGTACTGTATAAACACGGAGGAAAAGACATAGTCTATCATCTCACCAGCCTGTGGCTCAGCAGAATGTCGTGAGGGTCAGCAGGCGGGTGTCACGTGTCAGCCATATTGCTCAGGAACAGGGATAAGACTGCAAGGGCAGAAAAGACTGGAAGAGAAGGTAGAGGGTATTGATCTTACGAGAAACACAGAGACACCCTCTGCTCAGAACCCCACAGAGACCTCACTGACAGCCTGAAGGAGACAGTTCTCCAGTGTTTGGATACAAGCCCCGAACGCACCACAATTAATGGCCTACTGAGACGGGGCGGAATGAACCCTGCCTTTCCTTCCCTTATCCCTGTCAGGCATTTCCTACACTCTTCTTAGACTCTTAGTTCCTGTGAAACAACCTGTCTGCACCTCCCTGAAATACAAGGGTTTTGCACCTCCCTAGCAAGGTGGGTCAGTTTGCTGGGATTTGGAGTTACAATGTTGGGAGTCGGGATGCCCCAACTCTGACAGATTTGATTCAAATTTCCCCTGACATTCAGTGTGGTTTAGATACTGTACACATGGCTCCTCACACACATCTGAAGCCAGCACTGCCTCGTAAGCATCTTTTTCTTAGGAACTCAGCCTAACAATGCACTTACAACCTTGTAATGCTGCTGTACCAGGGCTTTGGGGTAGACCCAGAATGAACCCTGAGAGTGGTGCTGGTGGATTGACACCCAAGGTAGAGCAGAGAGAAGGGTTCTGTCAGTCTTTAAGTGCCTGTTTTAGCTGTCCACCATGTAATCAGTGGAAAAGCAGGACTTGGGAGCTCTCTGCTGAGTGCTCAAGGGACATCAGGTGTTTATGTCAGGAGTAAAGGGCTTTCTGTTCTGTAACCAGCTGAACATCCTACTACGAGCAGCTGACTGCAGTGTAAATGCACAGAGAGTTAGTAGGTGCCACTGACTTGGCTTTCCCTGAAAATCTGTAAGCTTGTGGCACATCTAAAAAACCAAAAACTTTGAAAAGACAAGTGTTCTGGGTGTGGGGATCCCAATTCCTACCAGGCACCAAGGCTCCAGCTCAGCACAGAGCCTTTGCTACAAATCTAGAGAGAGAATTAGCTTCCATGAGAGCATGACTTGACCTTCTGCTCCCAGTGCCCATGAGGAACTGGAGAAAGACAGCTTCTCCATTCTGAATGCACAAATGGTATCTTTGATAATCCACCATAACAAAACTTGACTGGCTAATTACATCAGCAGAGTCCCTGAGGTGCAGATGTGTGTAGCAGCTGGCACAGCTGAGCCTCCTGGTATTTTTAAATCAGAATCACAGAATGGTTAGAGTTGGAAGGGACCTTAAAGACCATCCGGTGCCACCCCCTACCCTGGGCAGGGACACCTCCCACCAGACCAGGTTGCTCCAAGCCCCCTCCAACCTGGCCTTGAACCCCTCCAGGGATGGGGCAGCCACAGCTTCTCTGGGCAGCCTGGGCCAGGGTCTCATCACCCTCACACCAAAGAATCTCTTCCTGAGATCCCATCTCAATCTCCTCTCTTTCAGTTTAAAACCATTACCCCATGTCCTGTGGCTCCCCTCCCTGATAAAGAGACCCTCCCCAAACGTTACTGCATATGCAGAATCTTCCCACTCTTCATGTTTTCAGTGGGAGTGCAGGTAAGAGTCCAGATAGCGAGGAGCCTGGGTGGCCGGCAGGACTTGAGTGACAGTGCCACCTCCTGTATCGCAGGGGTCACGGTGTCTGTCCCCATGTTCTCAGGCTGGGGCTTTCATTGCAGAAATTTGCCTGCTGACCCGCGGCCGGCGCACAGCCAGCGTGCGAGCTGACACCTACTGCCGCCTCTACTCCCTCTCGGTGGACAACTTCAACGAGGTGCTGGAAGAGTATCCCATGATGCGTCGAGCTTTTGAAACCGTGGCTCTTGACAGGCTGGACAGAATTGGTAAGTAGAAGGTGTGAGGGTCTCCTTCCCAGCACCTGCTGTCCTGGCATCCCATCTCCAGGCTTAGTTCCTTTGCTGGAGTCGTGAACTGAAGGAGATCCCAGCCTCTCTCTTCCTTGCCTGGCTTCAGCTCCTACAAGGAGCTCACCCTTCTCTCTTCTTCCCTCTCACACATACATATTTCCACCAGGTCCTGCTTCTGTTTGTTTTCCCTTCCAAGAGTTCTTTTTAAAGAACCAAGGTCTGCAATCTGAGGCCATCAGGGCCATGTTGGTGTATTCACTAGATCTTGAAATTTAGCTCAGACTGTGTCAATACCCACAGGCTCCCAGGTTCAGGAGAAAACAGACCAGGGCGTGAGCCCAAAGTCCCGCAAGCAAACCCCAGGATTTCAGCAAAGTGTTCTGTGCCAGAAATTATCTCTCAGCACGGGTTTTACAGGGATACTGGGCAGGGTATGACTGTATGGGTTGTTGATATTTTTCATAAGACACAAACTAGCCACTGCATTGATGAGGAAGCATATTTGTCTCTGGTATATCAATGCATAGTGAAATCCAGACCATAACTCTCCTATTTGGGACAGGTTTTTTTTCTGTTCATAGTTGACAAGCAACTGGAGAATCAGGAAGTGCTGTAGGAAAGGCTTGGGTGCTTTCTGATCCTAAAGAGATTCTTGTGCAAAACACAACCACAAAACACCTGCCCAGCTGTCCATTAGTGTCCAACTATAAATAGATTCAGTGGAAACAGCCACTGGGTTGAAGAAAGACAATTGAGAAAACCTCCCACAGCCCAAAATACACACAATTAACCAAAGAGTAGTATTGAATTGTTACAGTTCGTGGTGACCCATCCCAAGATGCTCTTCTGTCCTGTGGGAGACACAACTTGTGCTGCAGACATCCTTGTCTAACTGGAGAAGACCAGGATGATGTTCCTTGGTGACAGCCAGGGACATTTAACACAGATTGATTTACACAAGGTCACGCAAGAAGTGTTTGCAGAACTGAAGACTGAGCATTTCAGAGTCCCAGTCTGCCTTCTTTAGCTTCTTATTATACATCTCTTCAAACTGCGTGCATTTTCATTGCTTTTCAGAAGCATAAAGGTCAGTGCAGGTCTGAAGACAGTGCAGAAGGCAAGGAGGAGGATGGGGTGAGAGGGGTAGGGAATAAGCTGGCATTCCAGCGAGGGGTGCGGTGCCTCCAGAGCTTTTCATGCCAGGAACATCGTATTCCGTGCATCTCATTACCTGCTGCAAATCAGAAAGTGTGACCCCTGAGGAAAAGGTTATGAGCTAAATGTGTAGAGTTTGGCAAAGCCCATGCTAATGAGGTCCTGGTGGAAGTGGCAATAGTCCCATCGCTTGAGTTATTGAAATTAGACTGAACAAACTGCTAAGAAAATGTAATGTCAGGAGCATGTCAGGATGGGCCAGCTTGATATTATCTCAAATTATTTGGTTGTAGAAGGTCACTGCCGCTCAGCTTCCTACCTCAATGCTCTCTGTGACTGTGTGTACAAGTAGCAGGGTGTCCCATACTCCTTGGCTTTTGCTTTGTGTACTGCTGCACTCTTAACTGAAATTCATGGAAAATTCTGAACCAGCATAAAGAACCTCCCGTGCTTCTTCCCCTGGGAGAAATTCCCTTCCACACGCAGCTGCAAAATGTCAACATAAGGTCAGAAGGTGACACGGAGCAACTGGAAGAACGGGCCCTTCGGTGCAGAGCTCTGGCATTGTCCTCCCTTCCTTTTGCCATTCTGCTGATCTGAGAAATGTCAGTCCCTATAAAAGGCAGAGACCTTCAGAGTCGTACATTGAAAATCCTAGGGCTGCCCCCCTTTCCCTGGCAACTGGACTCGAGAGCTGCCTGTTCTCTCAACTTCACATCCTCCACTACTGCAAAATTGCACCTTCATAGCACCTGCCAACCCAGTTGTGCCCAACACTCTTTGGCTGCAGTTTCCCAAAAGAGCCTAAGGGACTTATGTGCACCCTACTGAAATTGGCAGATCCCACAGAAATTCCTGTCTTTATAAATAAGGCATGTCTTCATCTTGCCCCGAATCCTGTGCCATCCAGCAGGAGCAGCACGGTAGCTGTGTAACAGCATGTGACTTTGTAGGGAAGTCAATATTCTGCTGAGACTGTCCCTGAAAGTAGAGGGATTACTCTAGAGGGCTGAAGTTAAGGAGCAGCATTTCATAAAAGCTAGGCATGACCAGAAGCAGGACCGTATTTTTGGTTCCTGTGATGTTCAGCTCAGGATCTGGAAGCAAATGGGAGCCTCTTGCCAAATCAGCGGTGCGTTGACTTGTCCTTGAGAGGCCCATGCCTCCCTGAGTCCATGGAATGATTGAGAGGGCTCTACCGCTGTTCCGGTACCAGGATAAGATCCATCCAGTATTCCCCCCCCTGCAGTGAGGAATCGAGAGAGCAGGGAGAAAAATCCCAGCCCATCCAGTCACGGTGACTGGAGAGATGTTTACAGGATTAATGCAGGATTTGGAAAGCATGGTCTCAGCTTGTCTGGGTAGCAGGGAGACAGAATGAGAACGTAAAACCTCATTCCTTGAAGCAACAGGAGCAGCACTGGTTGACTGGAGATGCGATGAGGCATTCACCTCACAGAGCAAATGCAATTTGAAAGCTCGTGGCTTGGCAGAGGGGAAGGAGAGGGGCAAAGGCGCCCCGATCTGTGTGCCCCCATGGCAGCCTGCTGGTCGATGGGCAGCACAGTGCCATGAAGGGCACAGTCCCCCAGGGAGCCATCAGACACATTGATCGCTTGGCAAAGACCACGTTGATGTATCCTTCTAACCCCCACTATTAGTGGGAACTGGTGTTGGCATTCTGCCTGAGCCATGTGTGGCTGGGGAAGAAGTTTCCCAGGTGTTTTGCACTTGCAGAGCTCTTTAAAAGCTGAAAAGGATTAAGTCTTCCATAAATTGTCTGAGGCTGGGATTCTGCAAAGATTTGTGTCCCTGCTTAACTCTGCTCTCTGAGTAACTTCAGACTCCAAGGAACTCCTCACCCTGCAGAGTAACACACACAGGACTCTCCACAGGCTCAGGGCCTGGACACTGAGACTCAAGGAAATTAGGCTGCTCACCGACTACTGATCATTTTGTCACTGAGCAAATCTTCCTCTTTCTCTTGTTCTTGACCAAGCTATAAAATTCTTCGTAGTATCTCTGTGTTGAAATGATTTGTTCATTTCTTCAGTGAATAACTCTTGGTCCGACAAGCATCTGTGAATTGTCCCAGTTTGTGGTGTGTCAGTTCCTTACATAAGTCACATCGTTCTGTTCCTGACTGGCTCTGAAATGGGCTTTCAGTGACCATTGAAGCTTAAAATTAGATTTTCACAAGTATTTGCACTTGTAAAACACAACCGCTCAAATGCCCGTAGACAGTAAATATGATAGAGATCATGAATATTGTTGAATCAAAATTCACTCGTGCATTCAAAAAGTATTGGGGAGCAATGATTTTCCATTGTTGTGCTGTAACAAACACCATAAATGTCTGTCATAAGGTTGCTTACCATCCACATCGAGGTCGCTGGTCATACACAAGGTCACTGAAGGCAGTCTTAAAGCCAGAGTAAGTCATTTTTTCATTTTCATCAAGAATTTTCAGAAAAGGACCTGGGGGTTCTAATTGACAAGAGGCTGAACACGAGCCAGCAGAGTGCCCAGGTGGCCAACAAAGCCAATGGCATCCTGGCTTGTATGAGGAATAGTGTGACCAGCAGAAGTAGGGAGGGGATTGTCCCCCTGTACTCAGCACTGGGGAGGTCACACCTTGAGTATGGTGTCCAGTTCTGGGCACCTCAACACCAGAGAGATCTGGAGGGGCTGGAGCGAGTGCAGAGGAGGGCAACGGAGCTGGGGAAGGGCCTGGAGAATAAATCTCCTGGAGAGCGATGGAAGGAGCTGGGAGTGTTTAGTTGGAGGAAGAGGAGGCTGAGGGGAGACCTCATCGCTCTCTACAAGTACCTGAAAGGACAGTGCAGAGAGGTTGGTGCTGGTCTCTTCTCACAGGGAATTAGCCACAGAAGGAGAGGGAATGGCTTCAAGCTGCACCAGGGTAGGTTTAGGCTGAACATGAGGAAAGACTTTTTCCCAGCAAGAGTGGTCAGAGCCTGGAATGGGCTGCCCAGGGAGGGGGTGGAGTCCCCATCCCTGAGTGTGTTTCTGAGTGGTTGAGATGTGGTGTTGGGGGATCTGGTGTAGGGGAGGAGTTTGTAGAGTGGGGCTGATGGTTGGACTCCATGATCCCAAGGGTCTTTTCCAACCTGAATAGTCCTGTGATTCTATGATCTGCATCCTGGGAAAAGGGCTGGCCTGTGCTAGGGCAGGTGAACTGTGAGTGAATGAGAGGGGCTGGGATCCCTGCCAAGCTCTGCCACAGATTCCTTCTTTGTCCTTGTCGTGCCTTTGCTCGGTGCCTCAGTCCCTCATCCCTTCTGCAGGGAAAAGAACACTAACAGAGGAGGAGCTCGGGCTCCCACTGCTTCTGAGCTGCCGACTCCCTTGCGGCAGGGGCCCTGTGAGGAGCCTATGAATAAATGAAACGGATTGAAATGTGTATAAGTAAAGCAATATGTACTCAGCATAAATTTGACACTGTAACCACATTGTAATTTCAGATTTGTTTACTGTATGCAGGTGAGTAACCCCTAAAGGGCTGCACATGTGAGGTGAGCAAGCAGGCCTGGTCATAAGGCTATATATATATATCTATACGTATAGACTTGAGGCTGCTGATACAGGCACAGGTGATGTAAAGGTACAAGTTCCTGTGGCCCAGGTGCACAGTGCTATAGCTGTGTGCTTTGGGAGAAAGCTTGATTTTAAAAACTTGATTTTAAAATCACATTGAACTCTGCCCAGTCCTTTAAGGAGGTGGAATCTTATTATCCAAGTACAGAGCAGGGGAGGATACCAGTGGCTGACAGGAGATGTGTTTTGTCCTTTCTGATCACCTACCTGAATAACCCACAAACAGAATCAAACTTCGAGTATCACTGTGTGTGTTCCTCTGACTTGAAATCCTCTCCCATCATTTCCAACAGCACAGTGTGGAGATCTGAACCCGACTTGTACAGTCAACAGGGAGAAAAAGGCATCAGAGTGTGATTTGTCTTCTCCTAAGGTTGCTATTAAAGGGGGTTAAGTGAATCCCACCCTGGAATCGCTGTCTAGCACAGGAACTTGGACTTCAGCAGGTGAACTGGCAACCTCCTTCACCTGAATACGGAAGTGCCATTTCTCACGTAACTCTAGAAGGAAAATAAAGCCTAAGCCACTCCAGTAGAANGGGGAAGAAAGGGGTCATGGGATCTCAGGAGGCTTGTCATTGACTTTTTAAATGACCTTGGTGACATCAGTTTCTGCTAACCCATGTCTGCTTGGCAAGGTGCAAGTTCTCTGGGAAGTTTGGTCTTCTGGGCAGGGGTCACTGGTACCACAGATGGGTAGTGACCTGCCTGGGAGACACTGAGCAGAAGTGAAAGATGAGGGGGTGGTAGGACATGCAATATACTTGTGCCTCTTCTCCATGGTCCTCCAAGTTGATGGATTCCTTGTACATTTAGAGAGCCATGTTCATCGCTCCTTGCTATTTCCATAAAAATGAAACATCTGTTCAGATAACATTTTACCATTCCAACACCTTTTAAAATCATTTTCAACACCCTCTTTAATTAAATGGAGTAGGATGGCTTACCAACCACACCTCTAGACTCAGGGGACTCTCCCTGCCTAGAAGGCAGCCAGGTAGCTATCTGCAACCAGACCACACTGCAAAGCACACAGCTGACAGAAAAACAATCCCAGAATGTCCAGAGTCTTCCAGAATCTGTCCCTGTCACAGCTGTCAGCTCCAGCAGGGCTCTGAGAATAGAGTGCAGGAGCTTTGGCTCCACATATAAGCACTTCTGCTCTTTGGCTTCAGCCTCCAGCGATAAGTAACCAGGACACGGTGCTTCGGGCAGCGCCAGGCATCAGAGGCAGCCAGAATTCCACAATTCTTACACCAGTTCTTGGATAGCCAAAACCAGTTTGCTCTAGATAGCTCTATATAATGAATTTTGTCCCTGTAAAGGTCTGTATAATGGGTATAACTGGAAAGACCAGGAGGGGAGAGCTTAATTTATTTTAATTTTTGTTTGCCTGTCATGAGGTTCGCATAAGTACCACTTTTCACAGTGTTATCTTTGGACCCACAGCAGTTTGACCCGGTTAAAGGTGGTGTTCTGTCTGTTACAGGAGGTGCCACATATTTTGGGAGCTATTTGTTGGGTTCGTGGGAGAGGAAAAGCAATCAGTGGTAGGCCTGGGCAGTACAAGGAAGGAAGACCTTCACTTGGAAAGACAGAGACCTTGTCTGTGTCGTGGCATAAGAGCACACACTTGGCAAGGACTGCAGAGCAGGAACGGACTGCCCAGGGCAGTGGTGGAGTGACCATCCCTGGATGATACCATAACCCAGCAAGATAAGAACTCATCTTTAGACTCAGTTTGGAGTTTCAGAAAGCAGACATTCTTCATCGCGGTGCAGGGCTCACAGGAGATCACTCCTCCTGATGTGCGCCCCAAATTCCTTAACTACACAGATTATATGCAATAAGGATATATGTATTCATTACATTTCTCTGAAATTATTAACATATTCATACTGTTTCTTAGAACTCATTAGCATATGTAACTGTCCTTGAAGCACGTGTACTTGTGTCCTCTGCTGGTCTTCTAGGGTCTTCTGGTGGTCATCAGGAGTCTTCTTCTCCATGTCTTATCTATGGAATTCTTAGTTGCAGTTTTCTTTACCAGCTTCACTTCCTTTTTGTCTACTCTGCTGCATTATCTCCAGACTTCTTTATGCAAGACTGTGTCCCAAAAGTTATTTTTGCAAGCATTCCAGCATAGTTAAAAAAGAAATCAACAGTCTTTGGCGTCATATCGTGCAGGGATTTAAATGCTGGGAAGATGGGGCGCTGAGTGGTGGTTCTTGCCAGTGTTAGGCTGGTTGTTGGACTTGATGATCTGAAGGGTGCCTTCCAGCCCAGGCAATTCTATGATTCTATTCAATTCGTAATATATTTACACAGACTCTCAGGGAAGTTAATCTGAATCAGTTTATAGAGCAGATTTATTCAGTGCACTGAACTCTGTAGATGCTCTTAGCTCCAGCTGGCTTTGGTTTGCTTCCAAGAGCTGCTCCAATTGTGAGCAGAACCCTTTACACCACAGTTAATCCAGTTCAGTGGGAGTTAACTGACATTTGAGAGAATGTCAGGCTTCAACAGGAAAAGAGCACATACACTGGGAATTAAGAATTCTTTTGAAATCTCTGTTCCAGTCTACAAGACAGTGGCAAGAGCTGGTGTAGCGAGACCTTCCGACCAGTATAGCCCCAGTGCAGAAGACTTCCCTTGGGGGCACAGAAGCAGCTGTGGCAAATTCCCAGTTATTGAGTATGGCCAGGGCTGCTTTGCCTGCAGTTGCCAGTTGCTGCGTTTCCCCTTTGGGGAGGATGACAGTGAGTGGAATTACCACAGGAGACTGGCTCAGGACACAAGTAACCCACGAGCAAGGGAGGGCAAAGACCACCTTCAGTGTGCTGGAAGTCCTTTGTGGCCACCAGTGATCCAAGCTGGGTGTTTAGTACCCAGTCATGAACAGTAAGAAGCCAAGAACTGTAAGGAATAACGGTGTGGCAGGGGGCAGCCTCTTTGACAGCAGGTCAGGGCATAAGCCAGCCTAATAAAGTGAGATTATTTCAAATGCATGCAAATTCGGAAGGCAATTTAGTGACCTGAATTCTTAAACTGCAGCCAGTGACTTAGGTAGAACTGAAGAGAGAAATGAACAAAAAGCCACAGCTAATTTCCCCTGGGTCTGTGCAGAATTTTAACAACAGAAGGGTAATTTTGATTATTTGATAGAAGAATTATTGTTGAGGGCTGGCTCCTTTTATGAAATCACATGAGCCTTTCTCCCTGTTCTTTTGTGTGCTATCTCCAGTTGAGGAAAATCTGACTTTGCAATTCTTTATTAAGGGAGTAACATCTATTTGCTTCTTTTCCATAATTTTACATAACGTTCTCCACTTCAAAGCCCGAGTGGCTTTGCTATGAACATCTTCTAGGCTTTAAATTTCTTCTTCTTTCCTCCTGTATTTAGCATATTTGTTGCAGTGAGGAAAATAAAGTTTTTAGAACTCAGACCACTCTATTGATGCTTATTTTTGTCTGACTGTGAGAAAAAAGTCATATTGTGTTCAGAGCTGAACACAGAGAACGAAAGAGTCAGTTGTCCCAAGGAGACCTTTTAGTCTTGAGTCCTGACCATGCTTCTGTAGCTCTGTTAGTTGAACTGTCCCTCGGTCCTGTTCATGGGCACATCCACCCTAGGTGGGTGTTTGGGAGCCCCCCCAGTCTCCCCTTCCCCAGGTTGTCACTTGCCCCGCAGAAGCCCAAAGCAGCTTCTCCATCTGGAGAATGGAACCACCTCAGAGTAAGCCAGGGTGGGGAGTTGGGGCATGAGGTGGTTGCAGATGGCTCCTGCACCAGCTCCAGGGCATCTCAGTACATTTGTGTAGTGCTTTCGGGCTTAGGAGAAACACTTGAGTGGAAATGGGTACAAACACGTACATAAGAAGTTCCATCTAACCATGAGGAGGAACTTCTTCGCTTTGAGGGTGACAGAGCCCTGGGAGGGGCTGCCCAAAGAGGTGGTGGAGTCTCCATCTCTGGAGACATTCAAACCCCACCTGAACATGTTCCTGCACAACCTGCTGCGGTGGCCCTGCTTTGGCAGGAGGTTGGACTAGATGATCTCCAGAGGTTCCTTCCAACCCCAGAGCATTCTGTGATTGTTTATCTGAGTACCTTAGACTTTGCTCAGCACTTCAATTTGTGTGGGATCAACAACAGACAAGAGAAAAACACTAATGTAAGCCTTCTGTGCTTCAGTGATTAGATTGAAGGGGAAACAGGAGTCCCTCTTTCCCCTCTCACTCCTCACTGACGTAGTGAGAGCACAGGACTCCACTCTGGTTCACGGGCTGGAGCCCTGAGCTGCAGAACATCATTTCAGTGAGGGTCACACAGAGCCAAACTAATCAGCCTTTCGGTCCTTTGATTGCTGTCTTTTCTGCTCTCCCTTTGAGGCAGGTTCTGTGACAGTAAATCCGAGGCAGGAAATAAATTTGGAACTGAAGCAATTCCATAAATAAGATGAGGGGGAGAAATAATCTCAGAGCCCCTCGAGCAAACTCTCTCCTGCTGCCTTATGTTTCATGCAGGACCTTGGTCAGACCTGCCAGGAAAATGGCTTTGTCCCACCAGGACTCTGCTGTGTCCCCCATCTCATCTGGTGCTGCCTGGAAAGAGGATTTTCTCCAGAAGCAACTAATCAGACTTACGTTGGTGTGTGGAAACATCATGTAAATGATGCAATTAATTAGACGATGGAACCAATTCATTTTTCAGCTTGCTAACCAATTACACTTTTGAAAAATCCCTCTCCCCTTCAATAATTGAAAGAACATTTTCAGTAATCTTTTAAATGTTCTGAAGCAGAAATTTGAGGCTTTCTTGGCAAAACAGAAAAGAAAAATTTGATCTAATGAAACAGTTGATTCATTCCAGTTGGGCTCAGGAAAACAGTACTGTGTAATGGAATTTCCAAGGAAAATCAAAATGTTCTGTTTTAAAAATTAAAAAAAAAAAATCCAAGGAACTATTTTTATGAATTTGACACAAATTTAAGGAGCTTTGATCAAACCATTTTCTAGTAAATAGTCTTCATGTTTAGAAAATGTTGGCAGATTCTCTGTTTCGTGTTCTGCCAAGGAAGCCAGTGTCTGCTGTTCAGCTCTTTCTGTGTCGTCAGGATCCCCGGTTATGAAAGCATCAGACCCCTCAATCCATGCCTGTAGCTCTGATGAACGTCGCTGTGGGTTCTCCTTGGAATTGAGGGCAGCACTGGAAATTGCAGGCTATTCAGGTACAGACAAGCAGATCAGAAGCCAAAGACAGGTGAGATGGAATTAGTGAGATGAGATGTAACGTGGGAAACACACAGAGCAGTTGCTGGTATTGAGCTTTTTGGAAAGCATCTGCTGTTTCTCCTTTTCCTCCCCTTGCCATCCTTCCTCAGCTGTGTTCTGCTCCAGTCTGTTACCAAGAAAGCAAACGTGGTTAGGTGGCTTTTCTGCCCGTCTGCTTTGAGCTCAGCAGGTCGTCTCCCAGCCACATCTTGACCTTGCAGTCGGGCGAGATTCTACAGGTTCCCCATGCTGAGATTTGTACCTTCAGCTCCAGAAGGAGAATGATTACACCCCTGCAGTCTGCATCCCTCCTGAACTCCAGTGGGCTGGCCAGATTCTCTTACCTCTCAGTTTTATTTAAATAGCTTGTTCCTTCTCTCCAGACCTGGAGCAGTCAGTATTTCTGTTGCCATTTAAGCACCAGTTTGTGATCTCATTTGTTTGGGAGCGTTTGTGTGATTCTAGTAGATACCAGGTGGAAGTTATTCTCTGTGCGTGTGTGTGTAGTGTCATCCTCTGCACCATTCACTCTCTTGCTCTCTGTTCACTGTAAAAATGTTGTGAAGTTTAAAGGTGATGGTCCTGCTCCCTCTGGGGTGCCTGGGGACGGGGACAGCAGGGAGAACCAGGATCTGGTGCTGTCTGTTCCAGTCCAGAGTACAACGAACCAGACATTTACATACAGATCCTACACATGCGCTCCCAGTGCAGGTGAGCTCTTTCCCGGGCATTAACAGCCCAGAACAGTTTACCCTCAGGACTGTGGCCTTCCAGGGCTGGTGTAGTTCTCCAAAGTGAGAAAAGAAAGGCCAGTCCGTGTGCTTTCGTGCTTTGTCTGGAGAGAGCAATCAGCAGTAGGTAAAACACCAAAGCTTTGAGCATCCCAGAGCTCTACCCACAACAGACACACCTCGGACACACCAGTTGCAGATCCGGTATCAAAACCCTGTCTACATTTCAGTGGTTTGGTTTTATGGTGCAGTTCCACCCACTGTGTATAAAAATTACCCACTGTAAAAAAGCACATGGCACTATTGCATAGCACTCAGGGGCTAGAGCCACACCTCAGCCTTTATAAAGAGATTTTTTTTTAAAGTACAGTGAAGGAGAAAACCTTAGTGTGTTCTTCCAGTGCCTGACTACAATTACAGTTAGATTGCTCCCTCTTTCTTTTCTGGACTTGTCTAAAAATCACAGTATCTCATGGATCCTTCTGGAACCGAAGGGAATGGTTCTTGACAGCTTCTTTCATCTGCAAAATTCCCTGTAAGTCGGTATCTAATCACCTGTTCTCTGAGAGAAGCTGAATACGTTGTACTCGCTGATGTTTTTCAAGCCTGATTCTTGTGGATATTTTCTGTACCTTTTCATGCTTTGCAGCAGAACTAACACATCACACTGTGTGCCTTCCTAGCATTTTATGCAGTAGTGACTACTGTCTCTTACCACTTTATCTTTTCCTTCTTATTTATGCAACGGTTGTTTCACCTCTTTCTGGTGGCAGATTTGGAACTCAACTAGTTATGCTCAAGACCCTGCCATTTCAGCATTACTTTTTAGGACAGCAGGACACCAGCTGCCCCCTTCAGAGTGTCGTTCTAGTTCTTTGCTGCCAGATGTTTGATTTTACATTTGACTAAAGTAAGAGGCATGTCCTTAAACTCCGACTCTTTTATCTGTCACAGATATAAAAGATACACCATAGAGTGAAGAAGAAAATAAATCTGGGTGCCATCTATGCACAGAGGTGCAGCCCATCCATACACAAAGAACTGAGGTCTGCCTGGCAGAAGACTGAAAGGAAATTCCAACAAAACCCAACAGCTGGGTAGCTGACCAACTGGTTTAAACTGGAAGGCTGCACAAGACAAATTAAATATCATATTGTGGTCTTAGTTGATAATATCAATGGATGACTTAGCTTGAAAATTGTGATTTCTTGAAATAGTGGAAACAATTGTAGTGGACGAGACCACGTTTGCAGGAAACTTCATTGACATGGGCTGTAGTGCCAGCCTTTCATTCTCAAAGTATGACATGATTTGGGGTTAAAATATGGAAAAAGAGATCCTTCTACACCCAGGCCTCCATTCCATACTGGCCACTATCTCATGCTCTGTAATTCCCCAGCAACTGGTAAGATGCTGCCTGTTTGCCCTGATGCAGGAGCCAGAGGTGATCAGACAGTAGCCAGCGGAAGTGACAATTGAATCAGAGCAGAGGTTTGCTCATGGGCACCGGGGCCTGGGGAGACATTAGGTTCAGGAGAAGTGCTAATACAGCTTCTGATTTGACTCAGACTGTCTGGTGCCTCGTCTAGGGATGAACCTACACTCCTGAGCTTCAGCTGTAAAATGCGCTGTGTACAGACTCACAACCAGAGGGCCAGGTATGTCCATGCATGCACATGGATGCACACAGACACAGGCAGAGAACTCGCTGTGCTGAGCCCTTCAAATCCACACTGAAGTGAAAAGGAAGCAGGTGCTGGCATCAGTTCAAACGGGCGTCTGTTGTCAGGACAGAGGACCCTTGAAAAGGCAAGAACAGGGATCTAATGCACACCAATTTTGTAAGAAAAAATCTTTCAAATCAGCATATACCAGCTCCTATAAATCAGTGCTGCCACAATCGTACAGATTTGTGTGCTGTTATGAGAACAGAGATTTGAAGCCTGTCCACATCGGAAACCCTCTCCTTTGAGCAGGTGTTTGTGCTGCGGTGAAAGGGCACGGCTGGCACTGTCTCCTCCTCTTGCCTTGAATGGTTCTGTTCTTCATAGAATCACAGAACCATTCAGGTTGGAGAATATCCTTGGGATCATGGAGTCCAACCATCAGCCCCACTCAACAAAGTCCTCCCCTACACCAGATCCCCCAACACCACATCTCAACCACTCAGAAACACACTCAGGGATGGGGACTCCACCCCCTCCCTGGGCAGCCTATTCCAGGCTCTGACCACTCTTGCTGGGAAAAAGTCTTTCCTCATGTTCAGCCTAAACCTACCCTGGTGCAGCTTGAAGTCATTCCCTCTCCTTCTATGGCTAATTCCCTGTGAGAAGAGACCAGCACCAACCTCTCTGCACTGTCCTTTCAGGTAGTTGTAGAGAGGGATGAGGTCTCCCCTCAGCCTCCTCTTCCTCCAACTAAACACTCCCAGCTCCTTCAATCGCTCTTCATAAGGTTTATTCTCCAGGCCTCTCACCAGTTTTGTTGCCCGCTCCAGCACGCTCAGTCTGGGAGAGCACATCCCTTCGGTGCCAGGTGCGCTCTGAAGCCACACAAACTCATGATGCCACATTTTCCAGCCCGTTGGAAAGGCGAAGCGCTGAGCTAGTGTTTTGCTCCCAGCTGGGAAGTCCAGCTGGAGCAAGACGCTTGCTAGCCCATGGCTTCCTTCCAGCTGGGGCTAGAAGGGCATGGCCGAGTAAGGTGGTAGCTGCAGCACATCTGAGGGCTCATACTGGGGCCAGCTGAGCTTTTCCAGCACACAAAGTCCTTCTGTCCCTCATTCACAGAGAAATTTCCTTTTAACTAGAGAAAAAACATTTGATTTTGGAGTGAGCAAGTTGCATAAGAAAGATGAGGAAAAGGTGGTGTTGGAGAGTAGCTGAAGACTCAAAAGACTTCACTGGACTTAGATTTTTGAGGTTTTCCTTTGCAAACACCCCCTCCCCCCCAAAAAATAAAAAGGAAAAGGAAAAAAAAAGACAGCCTTTGGATTTATCTTCTTTTTCTCATGGAATTTCAGATGATGAGGTGCAAAATGAGAATCTTACAGATTCCTAAGTTTTGCTACCAGTCTGTCACAGTTACCAAAAGTGGCTTTACTGACCAATTAAGATGTGTCCTGTTGGGCACTTTTTTATAGGATCTTGAGGTTTGTTGGTCATACTACAAAAGCAGAAGGTGTGATGTTTGTCATCATGTTGCTGTAGCGCGGAGACTCTACACAGATCCCATAAGGAGAGTGAAGGAAATTCTGGCAGGAAGTTTTGTGGAAGCCTCCCGTGCTTTGACACATCAGAAATGACTCTTTCTCTCTTCACTTTCTCTACAGGCAAGAAAAATTCCATTCTGCTGCATAAAGTCCAGCATGACCTCAATTCGGGTGTTTTCAACTACCAAGAGAATGAGATCATCCAGCAGATTGTGCAGCATGACAGGGAGATGGCACACTGTGCTCACAACGTCCAGGCTGCTGCCGCTGCCGCTGCCGCCGCCGCCTCCACCCCTACCCCTGTCATCTGGACCCCGCTCATCCAGGCGCCCCTGCAAGCTGCAGCAGCCACCACCTCCGTCGCGATAGCCCTGACCCACCACCCACGCCTCCCCACAGCCATCTTCCGTCCTCCCGTGTCCGTCCTGGGTTCCCTGGGGCAGCAATCCAACCAGACTCCGAGGCAGCTGAAAAGGCTTCAGTCTCTAATCCCGTCCACGGGGCCTTCCGCCGTTGGCTCTCCCTCCAGCACGCCCTCCCAGCTGCATACACCGGGAGCAGAAACCCCTTCCTCCTCTTCCTTCCACATCCAGCAGCTCGCAGGATTCTCGGCAGCTGCTGGCTTAGGCCAGTTCCAGGTGGGATCGCCCCCAGGTGGCTCTAGCCAGGTGGGTTTGAGTGGCACATCCTCGGTGGGACTGGGCCAGTTCCAGCAGGCATCTTCTGGATCCCCCTTAGGAACCTCTCAGCCCACGCAGCAGCAGCAGCAACAGCAGCCACCGGCCCTTTCCAGCAGCGGATTTGGGCACTTCCAGCAAGCCACAACCAGCTCCCCATCGACATCCCTCACCCAGCTCTCATCAAACTCACCCCCCAGTCTTCTCAACCAGTTCCAGCCCACCACGAGACCGTTGCAGGGGGGGCAGTTACAGCAGCTCTCGGGCAGTGGAACTCTGGGGGGAATGAATCACTTCCAAGCCCCTCCTTCTTCCAACTCTCCATCCTCCAGCCTCAGCCAGCTGGCACAGGTCTCTGGTGGGCCACCCTCAGGCCTGTGCCAAACACATCCAAGTGCATTAGGATCTTTAACTGGAACGATAGCCCAGCTCCACCAAGAACGGCCACCTTTTGCCTCTATGTCTCCACTCCAACAGTCCGGTGTCGCCTCTCCCTGTTATACCCCTTCTGGCCTTAGTCCTCCTAGTCAGAGCCCAGTGGCAACGAGAACTTTTCAGTGTGGCCCTTCTGGGGCCTCAGGCTCTCACGGATCTCTGCTCCTGCCTCAGACCGCCAGCCCACCTCCGCAGATCCTGCAGTCCAAGAGCACGCCGCCCGTGCCACCGGGACGTCTCAACCAGGACATCAAGTTGATTTCTGCTTCCCAGCCATCTTTGCCCCAAGAGCTGGCTCAGGCACTGAGCCAAAATTCTCCTCATTCCTCCAGAGAATCTGTTTCCAGCTTCTCTCCTTTTCCTGGTGGAGGGACTGGACTTCTCGGGAAGCCTTGTAGCTCAATTCCTGGGCGTGTGACTTTACCACGTCAGATGTCCTCAGGTTCTTTACCACATCCACTGGTGTTTGGGGCCAGTGCTGCAGGCCCCGCTCCTCTGACTGCTGGTGGGCGGAAAGAATCCATAGCACTCACGGGGGATCTGGAACCTGTCAGATCCAAACTGCCCTCCAATTTGTGAGGACTCCTTCTGAGAGCTGGTTATGTCAGCCGTGCAATTCAGTTCCTGATTAGACTTTCATTTGTCATTTTTTCCTTTTCTTTCTCCCCCTTCCCTCCCCAGCCCTTTGGGTTTTTTTCTCCATTTCTTTTGTTTAGGTTTAACTGCGATTAGAAACAAACAAAAAACACATGAAAAAATGACAAAAAAAAAAAAGATAACCAGGTATTCTTAGAGCTATAGATTTTTGGTCACTTGATTTTATAGAATATTTTAATACATGGAACAAAAGGATATGAGCAAATTTAATCCAACGAGGTAACGCACAGACAAGGTGTGTGCCTGAGCTGGAACATATGAATGATCAGCCATAGAAGCCACCAAAAAAAGGTTTTACTGTTGAGACAAAGATCCGAGGTTGATGTGGGCCATGAAAAGGAACATCAGGTCAGGCCTGTAGCTGGTGTTTTCAGAGCAGCTCTGCTTGGCCTCAGCTTTGCATTGCTTTGAACCAGCTGTGGACCTGGCCCGCAGCACCTAGTTATGGGGGGACTTGGGTGGCTCACTGTGCCCATCAGAAGGTTCCCCTTCCTCCCAGGTTTTCTCCTGGGTTGCAGGGGAAGCAAGAAGAGGGATGAGTTTCATTAACCCAGTCCCCTCTAGGATTACAAGAAGGGCTGAGTTTTTGTTGTAGAAGATAAAGGTGACCAGGAGACGGACAGGCCTGACTTCAGATGCTTGTCTTTTTCTTATCCTGCTGATACTCTAGTGGGAATGAGAAGCAATCCCTTGTAAGTCATAAGGAAGGCAGCGAATATCCCCTCTGTATTTTTGTAGGCAGCATGGATGGGGGGTTACAGGAGAAGTCCTGGCCCTGCCCACATGCCAGGCAGCTGGCCTCGTCCAGCAGAAAAGCCCAAGCATCAACCTCTCCATGGTTTGGAAAGCCCGAGTGCTGCTTTCCAGGTTGGGGGCTTGCAAAGCAAGGAGAGGGATGAAGAAAAAGGCAGCATTTTAACTTTCCCTCTCTCTTTTTAATGTCTCAGTGTCCATGGGCTGACTGCTTTGAATAGAACTGGATAGAAGAAGATGGAAAAGTGAGGTGGGATCACCCCAGCCCTCTGCCTCCTTAGCCCAGGGGAGTTTGAGCTTTGAGGCACCAAGGGCAATACTGGTGCCAAGCCAAGAATCCTCCAGATTTACAACTATGTTGATACCGTTACACCGGATTAGACCAGAAATTTGGCCAGCCATGGTCAATGCTTCTCCTCTGATGGGGGAATTGAAATCCTTTGCTTGATTTCACCAGCAATAACAGCCTGCGGCCAGTTGGCTTTGGTCTTGCCCTGCAGTTGCAGCATCACTGGACACATCTGGGGCCTGGCAGGCACCCTCAGCTGGATTGTTACGGGCTCCCCTGATTTAAGGCAGTCAAAGTGGGGTGAAGACAGGAAGGGGCTATTGGGTGCACAAAGCTACAGCCTTTACCTCTAGGGCAAGCATCTCCTTTTCTTTTACTTTGACCCTTTCTTTCTCTTTCGGGTTTTTTTGGGGGTTTCGGTGTTTTTTTTTGTCCTTAGGCCAAGAGGTGTCTCCGGCCACCTCACTGTAAAGAGTCAGGTGCTCAACTTTTGTAACACTTGTTAGAAACCCATGCCCAGCCTCCCTCTGTTTCCAGCGGCCATGGGTTCCCTCCAGCCCTCAGAGGGAAAGCAGGACTTCATGCAGCAGTGCCAAAAACCCTACTATTATCACAGTGACAATACAGGTCCATATAATTTCCTCTCTTACCTCCTCCCGCCCCCAACTCTCTCCCAAAACACTGGCTGACAGTTGGTTTTTTTTATACCGAATCATTTGCAAAACTCTTTACATGTGCCTGTATCTTGAATGTTGCTGCAAGCATTCCTGGGCACTCCTGCTTCAACGTGCTTTGGTGGCTCAGCATTCAGATGTAATTCAGCTTTGGTCTTCCTTAAAGGGTCAGGGGAACTCTAGAAATGGTTTTTCTACTAGCTACATAACGACTATATATGTGTGAGTGTGTGTGGTGGGAGGGGTGCGTGTGTGTGTGTGTGTGTGTGTGTGTATAGATTTTATACATATATCTATATATACACACATGCTTTTATATATATACTATACAGTTATACACATATGTAGTCTATTTATGCACATGTGTAAGCACGCACACACACACACATATATTTATATATATATATCTCCTAGTTTTAAAATACATGTCAATTTTGACCCTCCTGTAGGAGTGATTGGCGGGTGATAATTATAATATATAGATCCTGCTTTTCCAAATATGTACAGGTTCATCTTGAAAGAGACTCAGTTGGTGGAATCGAAGCAGACTCACAGACCCTCTCGTATTTTCAAAGGTAGGAGGCAGTTCCTAGGAGGAAGACACCCAATATCCTTTTAAGTTTTCTCTTTGTTTTAGCCATCTTTTCACTAGAGGGCCCCTAGAATGAGCATCTCAAGAGGTCGGGAGCTGAGCTGTTTGGGTCTGGTGTATCTAATATAAGCAGGTGGGAAAGGTCCTCAGCCCAGCAATGCCAAGCCCTGATGGATGACTGTCCCGTGACTGCTGCATTGGTACTTGAATCTCAACAACCCCTGTGGACACTCAGACAAACGGAGGTGCACAGAAACACCCCGAGGGCTGTCTCTGGTAGCCACACGTTCCATCCACCGCTCTGGTGAACATCCTCCTTCGGTTGGGTTCCTTTGCTTTGTTTTTCACGGGGAGCTTGTTTGATTTTCCAGTTCTTAGCAGTGCAGTAGCCAATATTGAGTTATTTCGACTGGACCCCAGTCAACACTAGGCTTGTCTCAGTAGGTGGAACTATATTTATTATTATTGTTATTTTTTTGTTTTATTTTGGGGGGAGGGGAGGGAAAACTTCTAGGGTGGGGTTTGCAATATAAAACACACAATAAAAACCTTAGTAAATAAAAATGTGAAAAACCCATCCCTTTGACTTGCTGTCTGCTTTAAGTGTTGAACTTCACTTCAAGCAACATGAGATGTGGTTTAAAGAAGGGGAAAAAAAAAACCCAGCTTGGGTGGCCTTTCACTCCTCTCCTGTTGAGCAGAGGGGACGCTGGGTTTTGTCTCACTTTGTGTCTGTATTTTCATGATGCCTTTAATGCTTTAGTAGTGTGCCTACCTGCTGCCACATCTCCCCCTCACACATTCTTGTAGAAAGTCTGTACCAAGCCATCGACAGCAAAATTTTAATACTTTTGCCTACACTTGGGTTTTTAACAGGAGAAAACTGGTAGCTGTTTTGCAAATGTGTGCATGAAAATCCTTCACGTTACTGGCAGACATGGAAGCTCTGGCTGACTTTGTGATCCCTAGAGAAGAGCCTAAGGAGCCCTACAACAGGATACAGACCGTAACAACTTGGAATAGGGACTATCGCGGAAAGCGGACAAAAAAATGGGAGAAAGGCAGTAGCTGTTGGAGGTCTCAGATGGATGATGATGGCAAGGTCAGGACCTGAGGTATTTTAGGAAGGTAAAACTAGCTTCGACTCTCAGCTTTCCTTTCTCTCCTGTGAGATCCTCCTTGAGTCTTTGTCCAAACCCACTCTGGGAAGTGTGCACAAAGTGGATGGTTTGGGTCAGAACAGGAGCTGTATGATGGCCTCATGCCCTTTCCTTGTAGCCAAGGAAACGTGGAGCAAAGCAGCCCAGCTGCTCCAGTGTGTGTCCCACAGCCTGTGGCAGCGAGATGCCAGTAGATCCCATCCTCCCTGCTCCCTCTCCTGTAGTCGATATGAAGAGCCCCACCTCTCACCTCTCTGCAGTGCCTCACCTCTGCCTTGCTGATAATCTCACAGTCATTTCTCCTTCTCTGAAATCTCATTTTCTTTGTAACTTCTTATCCAATGTTTGAATTTAACCCTCTGACATTTTGTCCAGCCTCTGAAAGACTTGAATTTGCTAGCATGTCAATAATGTGTCTTTCCTGCTGAGATGAGAACAAGGTCCAGCATCATCTTTACCAGGACTCGGACTCCCAATGCCAGAGATGGCAAAAAAAAAAAGGCAAAAAAAGAGCCCCAGGGCCATGAATGAAACCAGTATTTTGCAGAGAAGGATGCACAGACACACCCTCACTCCCACTGACACAGCCCAAGCAGGACACTGCTTCTCTCTCCTGCTTCTGATGGTACGGGAAGAGGGGAGACCCTGTCTGTCTTCTTCTGTCGATTCTCTGACCTTGTCTGGCTGTAAATGAGCAGAATTGGTGAGGAAAGAGTAAATCAAACCTTTTATTCATGCCCTTGATGGACAGCTATAGAGCCCAGATGGCTCAGCCCTGGTGGGTCAGTTGTCCTGGTGTTTCAGTGAAGGAGAAAATTAGTTTGCCTTTCAGAAAGGATGTCCATGCCGGGCTTTTTAATTTTACATGCCATTACTGTTACAGAATGTTGTGGTTTGGGTTTCTCAAGGAAGCTGGGATTGTGAGGCAGTCCTGCCCAATCAAAAATTTCTTGTAAAATTCTGTTTTTGAATTTTCTGATTTGTAAACTTTCAGGGATTTTCATACTGGACTAGAATAGAAGTTTGGAAATCTTAAACTTCCCTGTGAAACCTGCCTTCTGTTCTCCCTCAGCATCTACCAGGGATTCAAGACACTGCCATAATTGCAGTCCACAAGAAGGACAGGCAGGACTACATCAGGTGGTGGTATCAATACACCAGAGGGATGGGATGTCATCCAGAGGGACCTGGACAGGCTGGAGAGGTGGTCCCAGGTGAACCTCATGAGGTTCAACAGGAGCAAGTGCAGGGTTCTGCACCTGGACCAGAACAATCCTAACTCTCCACACAGACCAGGGGATGAGGTGTTAGAAAGCAGCCCTGAGGAAAGGGACTTGGGGGTGATGATGGAGGAGCTGGAGATGAGCAGGCAGGGGGCACTTGCAGCCCAGAAGGCCAGTCACATCCTGGGCTGCATCAAAAGAAGTGTTGCCAGCAGATCCAGAGAAGTGATTCTGCCACTTTGCGCTGGTGAGACCTCACCTGGAGTCCTGTGTGCAGGTCTGGAGCCCTCCAGATAGGAAGGACGTGGATCTGATGGAGTGGGTCCAGAGGAGGGCTACAAAAATGATCAGGGGGCTGGAGCACCTTTGCTCCAAGGGCAGGCTGAGGGAGCTGGGGTTGTTCAGCCTGGAGAAGAGGAGGCTCCGGGGAGACCTACCAGCAGCCTTACAGTACCTGAAGGGGGCTACAGGAATGCTGGGGAGAGTGTTTCCAGAGGCCTGCAGTGACAGGATGAGGGGCAGTGGCTTCAGGCTGGAGAAGAGCAGATTTAGATTGGATATTAGGAATAGGTTCTGTACTCTGAGGGTGGTGGAACACTGGAACAGGTTGCCTAGAGAAGAGCAAACAGGCTCTGGTTTTGGAGAGGGGCAGGGGCTCCCAAACTCATACCTCTTGGACCCTGTGAGAAATTTTGGGGTGTTGGAGACAACAGAACTTGGAGAAAGCATGGGCAGTGCTTTCCTGCAGGCACTAGGATTGTCCCATCCCCTGCAGCAGCCAGCCTTAGGAAGGATAGTGGTGCCAGAGCTGCTGTGAGGAGCAGGCTGAGACTCAGCTCTTGGAAATGAGGTTTTTCTGACTCTCTTCCTCTTTGCAAATTCCCTCTGAGCTGTTTGGACCAGTGATGTAATGAGGTTCCTCAGGATGGGACTGTGAATTCCCTGCTTGAGTCTTTTTTCATTTCCTCTGCACACTCGGGTGTCTCGTAGCAGCAGGCACAGGACTGGTGAGCTCAGAGGAGGTGACAGGTACCCAACAGGGTATGCCAGTGAATATCCAGTAGGAAAAGAGATTTGCATCTTTCTGCTCCTTGCTAGGGTAAGACATCAGTAAGTTAGGGACCGCCACTTTAAATACGTGAATACATCACAGTGCATATTTTATTTAAAACAAAGAAAACCAGATGCTGATGACAGAATTCACTCCTTTAACTCAGCCTCAGGGGCCGAGCTGCCAGCCCAAGGGACTGATGTGGCAGTGGGACATGAGCTGCAAACCACGTGAGCTGTGATTTTTGTGGAAGAAGATCCCTTTGGGATGTGGAAGAGAAGATGGGCAGAAGGCAATGCTCCCATTTGTGTGCAAATCACAGAATGCAAAAGACAAAAGGGGGAGTTGCTCAAGGTCACCCATGGCTGCTCCTCCAGCTTCAGGCAGAAGCCACATCCCACTGCTCACAGCCCTGTAGGACAGCACAGGACTTTTCCCAACCCTTGCAGACATCCTGCTGCCAGAGTTGGAGCTGGGTCGCCCATGTGAGCTGCTCTGCAGTCACCCCAGGTCAGACTGCCCATCACACTACACCTCACTGCAGACAACAGGAGGGACTGAAGGGGCCCCAAAACCTCCTGGGGGGACTGGAGCCATGGAGAGGGGGAGGAAGGTGAGGACACAGACAGTATGTGGGGTGGACCAGATCAGCCCCTCTCTACCAGCACTGGGACTAGGCTACAGATCAGGAATACAGACCCTGGGGGAGGCACCAAGGTGAGAGCAAAGTTCTGTAGCTGAGGGAGCTTCCAAGGAGGGAAGGGAGAGGGGCCAGGGTTGCCTTTTCAACCTGGGTTGCTGAGGGTCATGCTTGGACTGAAAGGTTGACTGGGAGTTTCTGCTTCCCTTAGGCAAGAGCAGTGTCACAGCTTCACCACTGGTGAACCGGAGACAGCAGCTGCTGGCACCAGAGTGGGCCCAGCACCTGATGAGGTGCATCCCCTGAAGGTAACCCTCCCTGCTCAGGACTGGTGGGTGGCAGCTACCTCTCCAAGACCCTGAGAGGTTCAGCTGGGGCATCAATACCTTCTGAGTTCCAGGAGAAGGGAGGGGAAGAGGCCAACCAATGCTAGGACCCTGGGAACCCAATGTCAATGCTCAGGGCTGTCCCCCTCTGCCAGGCTGGTGAGACCATGCTGCAGAAGAGCTGGAACAGACTGCCAGCTGCAGGGGGTAAAAGCCCAGGAATCAGGATGTACTGAAATAAACCATTAGTCCATTTTTGCTGGTGGCACTTCAGTGCCATAGACTCCCTCCCCATCCACCATTACCCCCTCACAGGCGCCCCTCCATCCCTGGCAGGGGTGAGTGGCTGGTGGCCTGTGAGCGGGGCTGCGGGTGGCCCTTTCCCACTGCTGAACTTAAGCTGTGCTCCATGGGAAGGGACTCAGGGCAGGCAAACATGCCACTGGGGTTTGCCCTCAGGAGTGGTTTTGCAGTTGCTTTTCATCAGCCGTGCAGTTCCCTGGAAACATTTTTCTCTTTCCCCACACAGGGAAATGCTCCATTTGTGGGTGCATGTGGCCCCTCAGCCGGGGTGTCACCCTCAGTCTTCTAAACTCAAGACTACACTCAGAAGTCACACAGGAGTGTATGTATTTTGGTTGTGCCACTGAAGTTATTCACAGAAGCCTCAGACATTTTGTCTCACTAATGCCAGCACAGCGAGCTCTTACCAAAGCCCCACTTTGACTTCAGGCTCTGATTTTAACGGAGCTGAATACGGTGCCCTCTACCACTGGCAAATTAAGGGAAGGAAATCTTAACTCTGTTCTGCCAGTTACATTTGCAGGAAAGTAGATTGATTTTTCTTTTTAAAAAGGCATGCCTTTTTAAAAACCAGCTGCCTTTCAGCCTCCAGCTACCAGCTGACCCTAATCACCAGCAGTGACTGTTCTGCTCAAGTCCACCTTTTAGCAGGCACCTGATTAGACAAGACATTGACCGAAGTCTCTCGGAAGAGGTAGATGCTCTTTTGTTTTAACAGAGGAAAACCAACAGCCTGATAGGTTAAAATAGGAGCTTTAGCCCAGAAAATGCCAGGCCCTGTGACTTCCTGCCAGCATGGGCACTGCAGGACATGGCCACCTCTTCCAGAAATGCCCCCCTCCCTCAAGGCTGTGTGAGCCCTGCCTGCCCATTGGGAAGGAACTGGGAGGAATGGGAGCGGGCTGCAGCTGCGCTGCAGGACAGGAAGGTGTTAACAGCATCTCCCACTGCCACATGTCTCAACTCCTTCCCCTCTCTGGGAGGCTGCTCTCCCTGACTGTGCTGCAAATTAGACAGCTCTTCAGGGTCATTTTATTTTTATTTTTTTTTATACACTCGCTTTCTTCAGCCGTGATGGGAAATGGCTGGGGCTCGCCCACGCACGGCTCACAGCAGCCTCTCTGGAGGAGCACCCCTGCTCTTCCCCTCCAGCTCTGTAGGAGAGAGCGTGCAGGGTGGCTCAGGGAGGGGGGGATAGCCAGCTGCTCTCCCCAGACACGGTGCTGCCTCTCAGGTGTCCCATCCACCCACACTGGCCTCCTGCTGCGGCCAAAGGATGCTGTCAGCTCCAGCCTCCTGCATGCCCATCACTGTCAGCTCCTCTCCACAGAGGCTGGGCGCTGATGTGCTGCTCCGCCGCGCTGTGTGGGCCCGCACAGCCCCTGGGGTGGCTCATCAGAGAGCAGGGGAGCTGGGGATGGGAGCTGCTCTTTGCTATTGCTGATGCTCCAGTTGGCCCAGCTGCCTCACCATCCTGGAAGCAGCCTCCTAGGAGAAGGGAGCTGACCCCCTGTCGCCCTGCGTGGGGAGGGGAATGGCACATCCTGGCACTGCTGGAGCAAACTCACCAGAGCCAGAAAGGCCCAGCAGACTTCTTGCTTTTAGCAAGGGAGGAAGGATGGAGGACAGGCCTTCAGTGCTGTTCCTTTGTTAGCTTTTCTAGCTCCCTCCCCAGGAGCAGCCTGAAGATATTGCTTCGAACACAGTCTGGGGACGGAGGGAACACCCTGACTGGGAAAAGGACATTGCTGGCCACATCTGCAGGTCATGGCTGCACTGCCAGGCAGGAACAGCGGCCTCAATGGATTATGAACCTATTCCCTGGTGCCCCAAGCTCCTTTTGTAGCTCATGGTTTGTGGCAAAGATCTAATGCCAGGAAAACTTGATCTTTCATGTCACTGTAAGCCTTGTGCTTCTGGAAAGGCTGTGGCAACTGAGGACATACATACTTAGCTCTAGAAAGATGCTTAGTGAGTAGCTTTTAATCAGCTCTGCCATGAAGGCTTGAGTGTGACACCATCCAGCCACAGTGAGGGTACCTGTAGGAGCTGCACATACCCCAGGGACCAACAGGAAGACCTGGAGGCACTTGTACATGGACACAACACACACATGTTTTTTCCTCCCTGCCTCCAGCAAAATGGTCTCCAAGGGTTTGGTTCAAGTAGTATGAATTTGGTTCAAGTAGTGTTGAACACTGTTGGTTCAACAGGCAGACATCAGCCTTAGGGACTCAGGAGTATCCTCTGGGAGCCCACGAAGGGACTCAGCATCCATCTCAATTTGTCACAATGCTGTTGTTTGCTTGCTGGGTTTTCCTAAATCTCTAGGCTCATGGTGTGTCTTACACAACACCTAAAGCAGTCCCGGTTGGAAAGAGCTGTACCCACTCCAGCCCTCATCCCATCAGAACTCCACTGCTGCCCAGCCCCCAATTTCCAGGCAGAACAAAGCCCAGGTGGCCAGAATCAGCCCCTGAGCAGTGCTGGGTTGGGCACTCAGGCTGATGCTCTGCACCTGGGAGGGGTCCTCACCCTGGGAGTGGAGATGGGAAACACCTAAGGGACTGTGAGGCTTTAGGGCAGACTCTAGCCTCGCTCCTCACAGCAAGCAGGACGCTTCTCCAGGTAAGAGGAGTACTGGGGGGTTTGGGGTGGTTTCCTATCTAAAGCCCATTTTTTTGGAAGTGTTGGTGGCTCTTCTAATTCCTGGCTGCTGGGAGCAACTATGGGAGAGAGGCTGAGCCCTGGCTTTGTGCTCCCTGTCCACATTGGGGACTCTCTCTGCCCTGCTTCTGGGTGTCCTTCATTTAGAGGTGGCCCTGGGGGTATGATTGGTGTGTAAGGCTCTGGAAGGTGCTGTATTGTGTTGGTAACTGGGCTGTGTGCCTTGTTCTTTGGATCCCCTCAGTGCTAACAGGTTTGGGTAGCAGTTCAGCCCCAGCTCTGTATCTGGGGGTGTCTGGTCCTTTTGGAAGGTTGAGGTGGCCTCAGCTCAGTACCCCTGTTGCTGAACCCATTGTTTGGCTCAATGAAGAGGCAGCTCTAGGGACAAGGTGACAAGCTGCAGGGTGGGTATTCATTCCTAGGGGAGCCCAGGCAGGTTGAGCTGGGAAGAACCACTCTGGTTATCTCTGCGGGTGCCCAGACTCAGGCAATGGAGGACAGCAGATGTGTAGGGGACAGGGTGGGAGTGCAGCTGAGGGACCCCTGTGAAGCACCTCCTCGTGTAGCTGTGCCTCTTGCCTGGTCGCTGGGGCACAGGGGTGTTGGGAGGCCTTTGGTTTGCTCTGGAAGAGCAAAAGCCAACCAGGTAGAGATGGAGGGGAGGTAAAAGGGAGAGGGTCCAGACTACGGATGGCAAGATATGGCCCAGCTAGTGGAGGGGGTCCTACCCCATGGGTTTAGCAGGCCCAGAACATTTGGGAGGTGGCTCTTCTTTGGACACAGCAGTGTCACTCCATACAGGGGCAGCCCTCTGGGTTGAGAGATGCCAGCAGAGGCTTTATGGGTGGCACCAGAAAAGGTTTTCCCTGGCTTTGCTCACTGCCAATAGCTCAGTACCCTTCTCCAGTGACAGGCTTTTTTTTCCCACAAGGCAGAGTGAGGAGATCGATTGGAGCTGTGAGGGGTCAGGGCTGGGCCTCATAAACCAGCAGCAGCTGCCGGGGAAACCCCCGTGAGGGAGGAGAAGCTGCCCCGGCCTCCCCATCCTCAGCGCTGAGCTGGGCCAGATGAAGTGGATGCCGTTTCCATGGTTACGGTGCCCAGGAGGAGAAATAGGGGCTGGTGCTTTCCTCACGTACAAGGATGCGGAGATCGGTGAGGATGCCGGGCAGGGTGGCATGCAGCCATCCCCGCTTTCCCCTTCCCCGGGGAAAACCCTCCCCAGGATGTTCCTGGCCTGGGCACAGGGCTCATGTGTCATCACAGCCAGGCTCTACTCAGCCCAAGGACAAACCTCTGCATCCTGCAACCTCCTGCAATGGTGCTGTGGCCCCAGAGTAGGGTGTCCCCACAGTGGTCCCCCTGCTCTGCTGTGAGATGGGGCCTGGGTCTCATGCTCCCTGGAAAAGGGTTCTAAGAGGAGCCTGAAGGCAGGTCACACACCTCCCCCAGCTGTCTCAGCTCTGTCTGTGGCTGGCAGGGACAGTGACTGAGGTTACAAATGGGGTTGTTCTTTCTTTTCCCCTCAGGTTTGCAGCCCCCTCTTTACAGAACGATGGCGTTACAGGAGGTGGAGGCTGTGCCAGCCAGCCTAAATTGAAAGAAGTGGAAAAGGGATGCAGCAAAACCTCCAGGAAGAGGAGCCTGTGACAGTCCTGTGAGTGCTCTTCCCTTGCCTGAGGCCTGTGGAAGGTGAGTACTTCTGATTTGGATTAAGTTAATGTGTGTTGATTTTATTGTTACATCTGTAGCGCGTCTCATTTAATTCTCCTGGCTTTTGCAGTGACAGGGTTGCTGCAGATTAGAATCATAGAACTGTCTAGGTTGGAAGGGACCTTTGAGATCACATAGTCCAACCATCAACCCGACTCTGGTAACAAACAACCCATCACTAACCCATGTCTCTAAGTGCTGTGTCAACCTGTCTTTTAAACATCTCCAGGGATGGGGCCTCAACCCCTGCCCTGGGCAGCCCATTCCAAGGCTTCAGAACCCTTTCTGCATAAAAATGTTTCCTAATATCCAATCTGAACCTCCCCTGGTGCAACTTGAGGCCATTTCCTCTTGTCCCATCACCTGTGACTTGGGAGAAGAGACAGACCCTCACCTCTCTACATCCTCCTTCCAGGCAGTTGTAGAGCGTGATAAGGTCTCCCCTGAGCCTCCTCTTCTCCAGGCTGAACATCCCCAGCTCCCTCAGCCTCTCCTCATAAGCTTACTTTCCAGACCCCTCACCAGCTCCGTTGCCCTTCTGGATGTTGCAGCTGGGGCTGTCCTGTGTCCAGCTCAGGTGGTGAGGGGTTGCAGGTACCAGAGCAGGGCTACATCACGGGTCTGAGGCTGGCAGTGACCTCACTGGTGCATTTGTACATCAAACAAAAGGGCTGTGGTTAAACTGCCACCAAACCCAACCCAAACCTACCCCTGGAGGCAGAGCACCCTGCAGTGTGCCCTCAGCCAGTGGCTGCCTGGTGGCTGAGGGTGGGATGTCCTGAGACAGACAGGTTGGGGAACAGAGAATTTACTCCTAAGAAATTACCAAGGCAAATTAGCATTTGGTCTAAATTGCAGCCAAGACACCAGCTGGTTTGCCCATTGTCCCTGCAGGGAGGAAGGTCTGGGGGAAAGTGCTGAAAGGTGGAGAAAAAGGAGCTGAAAATGGGCAGTAACTGGAAAAAAGCTGATTTTTGTTTACTAAAGGACAAGGAATAGGTTATTATCCTAGCACAACTCCTGCCAGCCCTGCTGGTGGATGGAGGGGAGATGAGTCAGAGAGTTGTGAGTGTCAGGAGTACTCTCTCAGCTGGAGAACTCCAGTTCTAGAGAACACCGCTGTGGTAGGAGGTGTCCCTGCACAGGGCAGGGGGGGTGGAACTTGATGATCTTTAAGGTCCCTTCCAACTCTAACCATTCTGTGAACATTTCCCCCCTCCTTGCTCTCCCCACTTCCCTGCAGCGAGGTGACCCAGCAGCATGAATCTTTTCTTGCTCCCTCTAGCTGGGTTTCAATTTGTCTCCCCATCGCACAGATCCAGGCTCTGTCCCACTTGGGCTTTTCCTGCCTTTTCCAAAGGCACAGGTAGAGCCTGGATCTGTGGGTGTTTCCCACCATTTCACTTCTGGGCTCGTGGTCCCACTTTTCTACACTGTGCCGGCCCAGGGCTGGTTTTTCTTTTTCCAAACCAACTCTTCCCATCTGCCCCCACCATCCCCACAGGTTGGCTTGGTAGGACCTTGCCCTCTGGGGTGTCCATCACACTGGAGAGCTGGCAAGCTTTTTCAGAGGCAGGAATTTTGTGGTGTCTGCTTATGGAAGGTTCTGGAGAGCCACACCCAGAGCTCATTTGGCTTTTGATAGTCACACAGGCTGCATGTGGTCACAGCCCTGTGTAGTCAGGGGAGATAGATGTTCCCTGGCTGAACCCTGTGTTGGGTTAGAGGAGACCTAACCTACCTTAGCAAAGGCAATTTAGTTAAATCAGACTGAGTCCCTCCAGAAATGCTTTTGAGACAAACAGGGATTTGCTGTTAGTTTAAATCCAGGCTCTATTTGTCTTAAGGCAGGTGGCTGTTCTTAATGGGAAAAAGCCTGCAAGTATTTCACCCATTTATCATCAGAGGTGTTGGAGGCAACCCTTTGAGGAAGCCAAAGGGCTAGCGAGGGCAGTCACAGTGAGGCATGAAAAAGCCCCAGTTTGCAGCTTGAGGTCTTTACTGACAGGCTGTTACTAACAAGAAAGCCTGGCTAATGCTTAATGTCCTCAACCCGGGCTGAAGAGAAACCAGTCCTTCTGGTCCAGGTGGGTGCAGCGCTGGTGCGGGTTTACCAGCGAGTCACCGCTGCCCTCTAGTGTCCCTGTCCCGCACCTCCCAGCCTTAAACCCAGCTGAAAAGGGCCTTCCCGACTGATAAAACGCCCCCTCCTAAAACTGTCACCTCTCCCAGAGCACAGTGAAGGAGCTGCACAGACTCACCCAGAAAGAGGTGTGCTTTAAAGGTGGTTTTTAAGGCTTTGGTGGATTTTTTTCTCTATCCACTCTGCCTGCCTGCATCTCAGATGCACCTTGTGATGCTGCCAACTTCATGGTTAATGCCTTCCTTCTTCCCCATTTCTTTTTTATACCCATACACGTGCACAACCTCACCAATTCCAGCATGGCTGAGAAGTCCCTGAGCAGCTGCAGGCTCATGGCATCCCTTTGGGGGAATTTTGGGGCCCAGCTCCTGCCCGAGCCCTCAGGTTGTGGCAGAGGTGAGGGTGAGGGATGGTCTGCTGCTCCTAAGAACAGGGGACACAAGGAACTGGGGCAGGGGCTGGCTTGCAGAGAAGCAGCTGATAATTGGTGGGAGCCTCTAGTATTCAAAGAAGGAGTCTGGCATTAGCGTAAAGGTAACAACAAGGGTATCAATCACTGCCCTTTAGCACTTTCTGACTGTAGATTTTATATACAAAGAATTAGAGCGTTATTTTTTCTGTGATTTACTGCTTTACTAAGGCTACTAAATGTACTTAGACCTGTTTGAAACCCTTCCCTCTGAGGCTTGCTTGTTAGAAGGTGGCACTTCTACTATTGAGCATTGAAATGGAAAGGAGTTGGCCACAAAGACCCTACACGCACAAAATCAGGGGGCAATAACAGGTCGTCTTCTTCCTCTGGAGGACACAACCTACAAACCACAACAAAAAAAGATGCAATTTTACATTCCAAACCTGGTTACTGCACTGATTAATGGGGGGAAAAAAAGAAAAAGTTTAGGAATAATTAAGAAGAGAACACACTCTCCATGCAGACCAGAATTTGATTGGATTTAAAAAAGTGTATTGGATGTCCAATACAAAATAATAAACATGAAGTTATTAAAAAAAGCCATAGAGTATACAGCAAACACTACAGAAAAGAAAAAAAATTGTACAGAAAGGTAGACGTCTACAGCAGTCCTCCAAATTATTCTACATGAGAGTCATAAAACAATATACAGGTTTGGTTTTCTCCCCAAAGGTCTCTGAGGGAAGCTGCCACGTAACAGCTCGACTATGACACTACAAGGATACACAATGTTCCAAAGTTAAAATCACAGGATATGTAAGAAAATGTAGCATTAAAACGTGAAAAAGTGCAATACAGATTGTACACTGAATTGAATAAATGTTTTTTTTTTCTCTTTTCAGTTTAACCTTAAAAAACCAACTTTGAACAGTTGTTTTATCATTAAAAATATTCCCCTCCCCAAATTCAATGACAATATTAACATTCATGGTGTTATACATAAGTAATATTCACAAAGACCCACCAGCTAAGGATACTGTGTATGTGTGATGGTATTTCTTTGGGTGCAGGTAAAAAACAGGCAAAGGAAAACATAGACCCCCTCCTTTCAGGACCAGGGTGTGTATTTTATTATTTAAATATTTAAATCTGTAGCTTATTTTGCCCTGAACTGTACTGATTAAAAGTCCAAATGTCAATTATCCAGGTGGCCCATGGTGCTCTAATTAATTTTATTCCCCCTCCCCTCCAAAAGAATAAATAAACTCATGAAATATCCTAGAAATGACAACACAGAGTCCAGGAAAAAGAAAGGAAGGAAAACTACGACCCAAACCCCTGCTGTTCCCCAAGACAATTCCTTGGCTCTCCCTTCTCTTGCTGACAGGGACTAAGAAAAGGGGCCTGGAGCGTTAGCCTTAGGTGGATAGAAGAAAATAAATGAAACAACGATGTATTTTGGGTTTTCTTTCTAAATTTGAATTCAAATAAATGACAGTAGTTCCCCTTCTGTCTGCACAGGCACAGCCATGTAACCAGGCACCGTGTGTGGGCTACGGCAGCGCTGCCTGAAAAACCCTGGAAGCGCCTGAAAGGCCCATTCCCTGCGTGTTCCCCATCAGCACCACTGAGCTGCTGGGATCACACACCCCATCGCTCGGGAGGAACAGACTCTTCGTCCCCCATCAGCAGTAAGTTTTGAATTTCCATTTCCTTTCGTCGTAAAAGTGAAACTGCACAGGAGTTTGTTGGGCAGCTGGGGTTTGGGTTTTCTCTTTTTTTTTTCTTTTTCTTCCTAAAACACATTCCCTCTTTTTCTGCTGTTCCCAAAGCCGTTCCTCCCAAAGCCTGGCAGAGCCAGGGAATTGTGCTGGGAGAACACAAACCCCCTTCGCTTTCCCCTCGTACAGGAGTTCCCTTTTTACTTCCCTTCCTTTCTAGACAGACAGTGAACAGCACCTGAGTCACTAATACTGCTTCTCTTCTTAAATGGTTTCAAAAGTGTAAAAAAATACATTTTTTTGCCTTGCTTATGTCTCTGAAGAATCCTCAAGAGAAGGATTTAAGTAGCCTGGGGACAGAGCGGTTGCCCTGGGGCTGGAGTGGCTGCTGAAGGGTGCCGTGGCCGCTGCGGAAGAGAACAGGGTCCCCCTTTGCTGCTTTAGGGAGGGGGGGGCTCAAGCAGCTCAGAGCTGACACCCCCCCAGCAGGGGAGAGCCCCGTGTGAAGCACTTTGAAGTTTCATGGTGTGATCTTTTAAACTGACACCAACAAAACCGAGCGCTGTTGCCAAAACAAGCCGTGTTGTCATCTAAAGGCAAGGACCCTACTTTCCAGGAGGAAATTCGCTTTAATGTTTCTAAACTCACCGCAATTCAGTCGCCAGAGACTGAAGGTACAAGGAAGGATGTTACAGAAGATGCTTTCATTTCCTTCCGTCTTTTGAGTCAATTTAGAAAGATGGGAAAAACAACAATAATGAAACCTCCTCCCCCTAGCTTACAAATAGCAGTGCAGCATCCCAAAAGGCCATGGATTAACTGCCAGAAGGGGACGTAATTATACTCAGAATAAAAAACAAAATGGAACAACCCACGCTGGCAATGAATTTTCATACACAATAGAACAAGCAGTCAAATGTCAGTCTAGGCTGTGGAAAACAACAGTTTCTCCTTTTTTTCTTTCTTTTTTTTTTTTTGATTACAGTATTTTTTTT